>CM076094.1:27252984-27852984 GCA_038088585.1 Chrysina gloriosa | reverse complement strand
TAATTTTGAAAAGAAATTGTTTTTGTCTGCCTAAGAGTGTATTACTTACTAATAACACTTCAGTCAGATAAAAAACACAGTTGCTTTATTTTGTCTTGAACAAAATTTGTCAAGATAATAAAATAAATAAAACAATGGTAACTTAACTTTTTTATTACAAATGTTCAGCATACATATATTTTTGTACCACAAGCTGCAGCAATAATAGATTCAATTTAACAAAATCAGAGAATTCATAGTAATTAACTAAGCAGATGCTTAGTTAATTAATGTTACGGAACTGTTATATTATATTCTTCGGCCTCTTATTTTATACTTATAACAGTAAGCCAATGCTGACGCCTTTACATCATCGTCGATATTCCTGACATCCAGCCCTTTTAATATTTTATTGATATTTTTTATCCATACATACAAATAAAATAGTACTAATTCTTTGGAGAATATATAAAATAGATTGTGTACACTGCAATTAAAATTGCTTTCCACATGTATTTCTATTTTGTTTTAAAAACTCTCGTATATTATCTTTTGTACAACATCTAGGCAAGTAATATTTCAGCACTTTCATGGATTGCGTAAATACTTTAGCGTAATTAGTATTAGGTTTTAATAGAGCTGTAGTATAAGCCTTAAAGTTTATCAATGTATGATGATTGGCATTTTCAACTGCAAGAAGATTTTCCTTACAGTGATTACATTGGTGTACAATTGTTAACAATTTCTTTGCAATATATCCTGCTACATATGAACGTATTTGTAAAATATCAGTTGCAGGCTCGTCGCTAAAAAAAGTTGTCTTCATTTTCATCCTCGAAAGATGAAAACTTTTCTACACCCTCTTCCATTACATCTTTCCCATAGATGTAATGTTGTAGTGATGCGAGTGCTCCATCACTAATGTCTTCTTCACAATTACTACTTGGAGAATGAGACGACATAAAATTATTAATAATAATAGTTTTAAAAGAATGCACAAAAGACGTGCATGTTGGATTGATATGCCTCACGCCGTGGCTACGTATGTTTCCAAATAAATTTTCAAGAGGGCCCTGATTGAAGTTTCTCAAACATAAATATTCAAATTCCAATATACGCAACTTTTGCCAAAGATACTTTAATCCCTGGATTGTCGAAATCCAGTTGATGAGTGTTGGTGGTTTAACACAAGAACCTTTTTTGACAAATTCCATTGACCTCAGAACAGGAATAGCTTCGTTTAAGAAATTAATATGGCCAGAATTAGCGGACACAACACAGCCCAAAGGTTTGCCATGTTGAGGTAATATATTCGTCCCGTTTACGCTGTCGAACAAAGTATCGACAAACAACACAAAATCGGCGGTGTTCAATGCCTCTTTAGGAAGAAACTTGCCTTGTCCTGCAACAATACCAATAACGATACATTCTTAAAATAAATCCACCATCAATAGCAATTAACGTTACATATTTACTATGATAAATCCTAAAGCTCAATATGCAAATTAAAGATAATATATAATTACATGCCATGGTGTGTGCATTAGTATATTTATTTCATAATTACAATAAATTATCTGGCAAATTATTAATAAAAGACTAAATATATTATATGAATGAGTGTATTTCAACAATTTGTAGATTAGGGATTATCTATATAATATTTAGACTTTTATAGATTTACTTACAACCTCAGAAACATAAAAAATAAACAAAACGTACCCCATGTAACATTGCTTCTAATCCCAGCACTGACTGTATGAGACAATAATTGTGCGGCATGTTTCATCTTCAGCTTCTTCATTTTTTCTTTGTAGATGTGCTCATCTGTTAATTTGTAGCACACTTTCACTTCATCCTTTGTATCCATTTCATATAATTGGACGAGATGTTCCCAAGAGGCTACTTGCAGATCTTTTTTCCACTTAAACCTTACTTGTGAGTCAATAAAATTATTTGTAAGACTTTTTTTTAGTAAATGTGGTGGATCAAATAATGGTACTACTTCAACGCCTTCAATTTCAAATCCATTTAAGCTAAATAAAAATATGATACATAACAAAGCAATGTACACATCAAGGTTATATTCTTACCTGCATTCTTTGTTCATTTGCATGTAATTTCATTTCGTTTCATTTAACAGCATCTTAACCGCTGAGGAGTTTGTTGCAGACTGGTCACAAACTGTAGCAATGACTTTCAGATTGATGCGTTGTAGCTCTACTAAGATCGTCTTCAAATTTCTCACAATATCTGTTGCCATGATAGCTGTTTCTGTAAAATAGTATGCAATTGGCTGTTTCCACTTTCTACGGATTCCTCGTGCCATAAAAACCATTACGTGACTCGCAAATTTTTTCTAGTTTCCAAACCAGCAGTGTCAGATCCTTCAATGATATCTTCTTTTGCCCTGTACGTTAGAGAAGCTGCAAGTAACATTTCATCAAACATAAGTATGCAATGCTTATCCAACTCTTTCATTTTAGTTACAGCCCTGCCCAACGAATATAAAATATTTTTGTTTACCCCACATTTAAAAGTAATCAATTGCAGCAGCTTTAATAACACCTTCCGTGAAGGTAAAGCAAACACCTTTTGTAATAGTCTATAGGCTTTTGGATTTACTTTCAACAGTGACAAAGCAAAGATTTTATCCGCTGTTGAAAACCTGCGCCCTCATGCTTTCCTCTTTTGTAAATACAACTGCGATAAAAGAAGTTTATAGATTTATTATTATTATTATTATTAAGTCTGGTGCACAAAAATTCTCTCGATATGGAATATTTATAAGCCTCCTTTATTTTCTGTCTGTTTTGGATATTTTCTTTATTTAACCTCCAAGCAGTATTGATTAAGGATCTGGTTATGCTTAGGAGTGTTCTTTTCTTCAGGGTAACATTGTGTGTTTGTACATTAATAATTTTTAAAAGATTTACTTTTTCTCTATAACCTTAAAATCATCAAAATTTTTTATTTATATTTCCTGTTTCTTGCTTTTTATTATTCATACTTACCAGCTCTTGGTATAACTGAGCCTGTTTTCATTTCTTTGCTTTGTCCAGTCATTCCACTTGAGCTTACTAAAATAAAAGTAAACAATTCAACGAAAGTTCATATAGGTACGATTTCACCTATTGTACATGGACCCGTAAATCCCGAAATATTCACAAAAAAATTTTCCAGGCAACTTTTCTTAGGTAAAATCGGACGCGGAATCCAATGACGATAGTTTCCACCCCGTACGAGACACCGTTGCCCCACTAGGGGGTGCACTTGGGGCTACGCAATAAAATGTATATTTACGTTTTAATTATACTAAACACACAACCACAGCAAACCATGATAACATAGAATTTCACAAAACACGAAATAAAACATCTACATTTGTAATAAACGCCAAAATTTAATAAAAAATGTTGAACGTTTTCACCATCTTCGACTGACAGCCCGCGCTTCATAATCTCTACTGGTCATAAATCATACACACCGCATTACGAGCATCATCACATACTTCGATTAGGACAGTGTTACTTACTATGATTAAAATAATTCTAAATTGAAAAAAACTGTACGTTTCATGATTACGAAATAAAGAATGTTGCTAAATACCGACTTTTACATCCATGTACAAACCCTAACATTCTTGCTTTCAGCACTTTTAAAAAAATAACAAACAAAGATAGCAAATAAATTTATTAAGAAAAGTTGTTTCGTTACTAATGTGGAAGATGTGTGTCGAATTTCGAACCAAAATTCCGATTTTTACCCCCATGTACAATCTCTAAAATCCTCACATTTCGCACTTTAAGAAAAATAACAAACAAAGATAGCAAATAAATTTATTAAGAAAAGTTGTTTGGTTACTAATATGGAAGGTGTGTGTCGAATTTCTAACCAAAATTCCGACTTTTACCCCCATGTACAATCTCTAAAATCCTCACATTTCGCACTTTAAAAAAAATAACAAACAAAGATAGCAAATAAATTTATTAAGAAAAGTTGTTTCGTTACTAATATGGAAGGTGTGTGTCGAATTTCGAACCAAAATTCCGATTATTACCCCCATGTACAATCTCTAAAATCCTCACATTTCGCACTTTAAAAATAACAAACAAAGATAGCAAATAAATTTATTAAGAAAAGTTGTTTCGTTACTAATGTGGAAGATGTGTGTCGAATTTCGAACCAAAATTCCGATTATTACCCCCATGTACAATCTCTAAAATCCTCACATTTCGCACTTTAAAAAAAATAACAAACAAAGATAGCAAATAAATTTATTAAGAAAAGTTGTTTGGTTACTAATATGGAAGGTGTGTGTCGAATTTCTAACCAAAATTCCGACTTTTACCCCCATGTACAATCTCTAAAATCCTCACATTTCGCACTTTAAAAAAAAATAACAAACAAAGATAGCAAATAAATTTATTAAGAAAAGTTGTTTCGTTACTAATATGGAAGGTGTGTGTCGAATTTCGAACCAAAATTCCGACTTTTACCCCCATGTACAATCTCTAAAATCCTCACATTTCGCACTTTAAAAAAATAACAAACAAAGATAGCAAATAAATTTATTAAGAAAAGTTGTTTCGTTACTAATATGGAAGGTGTGTGTCGAATTTCGAACCAAAATTCCGACTTTTACCCCCATGTACAATCTCTAAAATCCTCACATTTCGCACTTTAAAAAAATAACAAACAAAGATAGCAAATAAATTTATTAAGAAAAGTTGTTTCGTTACTAATATGGAAGGTGTGTGTCGAATTTCGAACCAAAATTCCGATTATTACCCCCATGTACAATCTCTAAAATCCTCACATTTCGCACTTTAAAAAAAATAACAAACAAAGATAGCAAATAAATTTATTAAGAAAAGTTGTTTCGTTACTAATGTGGAAGATGTGTGTCGAATTTCGAACCAAAATTCCGATTATTACCCCCATGTACAATCTCTAAAATCCTCACATTTCGCACTTTAAAAAAAATAACAAACAAAGATAGCAAATAAATTTATTAAGAAAAGTTGTTTCGTTACTAATGTGGAAGATGTGTGTCGAATTTCGAACCAAAATTCCGATTATTACCCCATGTACAATCTCTAAAATCCTCACATTTCGCACTTTAAAAAAATAACAAACAAAGATAGCAAATAAATTTATTAAGAAAAGTTGTTTGGTTACTAATATGGAAGGTGTGTGTCGAATTTCTAACCAAAATTCCGACTTTTACCCCCATGTACAATCTCTAAAATCCTCACATTTCGCACTTTAAAAAAAAATAACAAACAAAGATAGCAAATAAATTTATTAAGAAAAGTTGTTTCGTTACTAATATGGAAGGTGTGTGTCGAATTTCGAACCAAAATTCCGGCTTTTACCCCCATGTACAATCTCTAAAATCCTCACATTTCGCACTTTAA
Organism: Chrysina gloriosa; assembly: GCA_038088585.1. Taxonomy (NCBI): domain Eukaryota; kingdom Metazoa; phylum Arthropoda; class Insecta; order Coleoptera; family Scarabaeidae; genus Chrysina; species Chrysina gloriosa. The sequence goes on along the minus strand of CM076094.1, from coordinate 27,847,585 downwards.
AAAAAATAACAAACAAAGATAGCAAATAAATTTATTAAGAAAAGTTGTTTCGTTACTAATGTGGAAGATGTGTGTCGAATTTCGAACCAAAATTCCGATTTTACCCCATGTACAATCTCTAAAATCCTCACATTTCGCACTTTAAAAAAATAACAAACAAAGATAGCAAATAAATTTATTAAGAAAAGTTGTTTCGTTACTAATGTGGAAGATGTGTGTCGAATTTCGAACCAAAATTCCGATTTTTACCCCATGTACAATCTCTAAAATCCTCACATTTCGCACTTTAAAAAAAATAACAAACAAAGATAGCAAATAAATTTATTAAGAAAAGTTGTTTGGTTTTGGTTTTTTCTCGTCATAACTGGTAACTAAGTTTTACACCATTTATATCCTATAGACTTTGCCAGTTAAACTAATACCGCGTCATCAAGTCTCGTTGCCATTGATGATAAATGAAAATAAGTGAACATGGAATTTAGCGACACAACGTATAATATATCTTGATCGCTTTGCATTCTCTCCCAGTATTCCTGTCTTCGGTTGCGCTCTGTATACACCCAACTCTTTTACACGGTAGATACGTTCCTTAGAAAAGAGTGCAAAAAAACATCGTGCAAAAGAAGTAATAATGAAATCCATATTACATGAGTATTTATAAAACAAAAACAATTCATTTTTATTACAAAAAAAATTAAAACTAGTGTACAGTGAAAATTCAATCCATCACAAAACATATAAAAATTCAAATTGAAATTAGAAATAAAAATCAATTTTGCAACTATTCATCGCTACTTGATAACAAGCGTGCACGTTTATGACGGACTAGGCCAAAAATGTTATCATCAGTAGATACATATGTCAGATATGTCTAGCACAACTGCCGGGTTTGATTCAAATGAAGAATTTCATTCGTTATTAACCGCACATCTATGGGCATAAACCGACCGACGGTTACTTATGCATACCGGGGCTTACGGTATTCCCCCAATTGTATATTGTTGCTGTATAAATAAGTTTCTGTAAGCATTGTCAAAATTAGAATTAAAAATTTTTTTAAGGAATTCGTGCTAGAACAAAAAATTCGTGTAGAAAAGTGTATTTATTCTTATTGGTGAACCGCGTTATTTCAAAATCGTGTAAAAAAGACCGTGTGAAAGAAGAGTTGAGTGTATATACATACATATGTATATGAATTTACAAATGCCTATTATTGTGTTCTTAACAGTTACACCTCCTGCCATAAAGAAATCTGAATTTTGAAAATTTAGATTACGTGAAATATTTTCCTCGCCTCAGATTAAGTTCATTATGTAAACACATTAGTATCTTACATATGTGTATTGTTGCTAAATAACAAACTCATCTTTTTCACCTACACACAAATAGTAATACCTATGATATTATTTTAGACATAGATTTCCAATTGGTCAGTCAAAACTATAGAAAGATACGACCTTTCGTGGCGCTTGGTCTCTGTTTACATGCTTACACAATTTATCCTGCTTGAGAGGTTTAATGTAACCTCTGCCACTGCTTTTTTTTATTTACAACGTACATATAGGGTACAATAGAGCTCTTGGCGAACCTCCCTTAAGCATACTTTATGGTCGATCTTTGAATTGCGCTTTCACGGAGCAATCCTAAGACACCTACGAAGAATGTTTTAAAAAAGGTAATGCACCTTGTGATAAACCTCAGTCTGATATAAGATAAGGTGGTGTGGAATGTGTCACAACATGCAATTCGAAATTCGACACACACCTTCCATATTAGTAACGAAACAACTTTTCTTAATAAATTTATTTGCTATCTTTGTTTGTTATTTTTTTTAAAGTGCGAAATGTGAGGATTTTAGAGATTGTACATGGGGGTAAAAGTCGGAATTTTGGTTAGAAATTCGACACACACCTTCCATATTAGTAACCAAACAACTTTTCTTAATAAATTTATTTGCTATCTTTGTTTGTTATTTTTTTTAAAGTGCGAAATGTGAGGATTTTAGAGATTGTACATGGGGGTAAAAGTCGGAATTTTGGTTAGAAATTCGACACACACCTTCCATATTAGTAACCAAACAACTTTTCTTAATAAATTTATTTGCTATCTTTGTTTGTTATTTTTTTAAAGTGCGAAATGTGAGGATTTTAGAGATTGTACATGGGGGTAAAAGTCGGAATTTTGGTTCGAAATTCGACACACACCTTCCATATTAGTAACGAAACAACTTTTCTTAATAAATTTATTTGCTATCTTTGTTTGTTATTTTTTTTAAAGTGCGAAATGTGAGGATTTTAGAGATTGTACATGGGGGTAAAAGTCGGAATTTTGGTTAGAAATTCGACACACACCTTCCATATTAGTAACCAAACAACTTTTCTTAATAAATTTATTTGCTATCTTTGTTTGTTATTTTTTAAAGTGCGAAATGTGAGGATTTTAGAGATTGTACATGGGGGTAAAAGTCGGAATTTTGGTTAGAAATTCGACACACACCTTCCATATTAGTAACCAAACAACTTTTCTTAATAAATTTATTTGCTATCTTTGTTTGTTATTTTTTTTAAAGTGCGAAATGTGAGGATTTTAGAGATTGTACATGGGGGTAATAATCGGAATTTTGGTTCGAAATTCGACACACATCTTCCACATTAGTAACGAAACAACTTTTCTTAATAAATTTATTTGCTATCTTTGTTTGTTATTTTTTTAAAGTGCGAAATGTGAGGATTTTAGAGATTGTACATGGGGGTAATAATCGGAATTTTGGTTCGAAATTCGACACACACCTTCCATATTAGTAACGAAACAACTTTTCTTAATAAATTTATTTGCTATCTTTGTTTGTTATTTTTTTAAAGTGCGAAATGTGAGGATTTTAGAGATTGTACATGGGGGTAAAAGTCGGAATTTTGGTTCGAAATTCGACACACACCTTCCATATTAGTAACGAAACAACTTTTCTTAATAAATTTATTTGCTATCTTTGTTTGTTATTTTTTTAAAGTGCGAAATGTGAGGATTTTAGAGATTGTACATGGGGGTAAAAGTCGGAATTTTGGTTCGAAATTCGACACACACCTTCCATATTAGTAACGAAACAACTTTTCTTAATAAATTTATTTGCTATCTTTGTTTGTTATTTTTTTAAAGTGCGAAATGTGAGGATTTTAGAGATTGTACATGGGGGTAATAATCGGAATTTTGGTTCGAAATTCGACACACACCTTCCATATTAGTAACCAAACAACTTTTCTTAATAAATTTATTTGCTATCTTTGTTTGTTATTTTTTTAAAGTGCGAAATGTGAGGATTTTAGAGATTGTACATGGGGGTAAAAATCGGAATTTTGGTTAGAAATTCGACACACACCTTCCATATTAGTAACCAAACAACTTTTCTTAATAAATTTATTTGCTATCTTTGTTTGTTATTTTTTTAAAAGTGCTGAAAGCAAGAATGTTAGGGTTTGTACATGGATGTAAAAGTCGGTATTTAGCAACATTCTTTATTTCGTAATCATGAAACGTACAGTTTTTTTCAATTTAGAATTATTTTAATCATAGTAAGTAACACTGTCCTAATCGAAGTATGTGATGATGCTCGTAATGCGGTGTGTATGATTTATGACCAGTAGAGATTATGAAGCGCGGGCTGTCAGTCGAAGATGGTGAAAACGTTCAACATTTTTTATTAAATTTTGGCGTTTATTACAAATGTAGATGTTTTATTTCGTGTTTTGTGAAATTCTATGTTATCATGGTTTGCTGTGGTTGTGTGTTTAGTATAATTAAAACGTAAATATACATTTTATTGCGTAGCCCCAAGTGCACCCCTAGTGGGGCAACGGTGTCTCGTACGGGGTGGAAACTATCGTCATTGGATTCCGCGTCCGATTTTACCTAAGAAAAGTTGCCTGGAAAATTTTTTGTGAATATTTCGGGATTTACGGGTCCATGTACAATAGGTGAAATCGTACCGTTCATATACATAAGTGACAAGATATTTTACGAATAATTACCTGTTGTAAGATGTGGATTACTCATTAATGAAATCGCATCTTGGAAATTAGCTGCAATTGGTTCTTCGGCTTCAATTTCCACAGCTATGACATTGTCAGCTGTATTTACTGTAAAATATTGCAATGCAAATTATTTATATATTTGACAATACAAACAAGCAATGAAGTTACCTGAGGGCAGAAATAAATCCGGTACAGCATCAGCTTTGATGTTTGTTCTATTGTGATAAGTTTCATGGTTTTGCTAAAATGTTTATCGCAGATACGATAAATTGACCGTTTTTCATGTTTCATTTCTGCGAAAGAAATTAGCTTTATCCACTGATCGAATCTCTAAAATGGTATCACATGAATTGTGTATTTTTCATCAAATATTTGGTAATTTATTTTACCTCTTTATCTTTTGGAAAAATATGCATTGTTTCTTCTTTGTTGGTTTTCGTACAGCCACGCACACAACAATAGAATACCTTTTTCAAAATAAATGCAGATATGTATATCGATTTCAAAATGTATAACTAATCAACTAACCTACCAAACATCTATCTTGAAACTAAGCAAGGTTAAGGACATGTTAACCACTAGCCGGAGGGAGGAAGATAGTAGGAAGAAGGAAACAAACAGAGCACTTGGCGACCTTTGTGTGGACCAGAAAACATAACCGGAAGTGCAATAAGAGATAATACCCCATGATGGTAACAGTCCATGTACTATAAGGTCTATGGCCGTGTCACAGTTGTTAAAATGGAACGAAGTTTTGTAACTTGAAATCTATACAGAGAGAGATAAGGCAACACTACGACTTCTTGTGAGTAACGCAGGTACGTTAAGTCCCTAATCCCCACTGCATAAGTTGGCGACTCATTTCTAATTTTGTTTTTAAATTACATATTTTATATAATTCTATTAAATTTACTTGCGCCATTTCAAAAGTCAATGTTCAATGTCAAATTTGAATTATTAGGGAAGAATAGGAGTAAACCATGATAGAAATACATTAGGTATGCTCATAAGTTTACCAAAATAAGATTTTCTTGCGCATTTACCACCGCGCGTTATCACTTGCCTTTAGTTCTGGATATTTCGCTACGGTAGTGACTGCTATAACTACATATATACATATATTAGAATTGACCAAAGCGCGTTATCGCTAGATGCGCACGAGCATACCTAATGTATTTCTATCATGGAATAAGCATAGGACTGCAGTTTTATTTAAGTTGGCACTGGATTATAAAGAAGGTATCAGTAATTGCTGGTTACTACCAGTTAAATGTTACTTAAAAAAATATATTTTAACGTCCCAGAAAATGTAAAATTATTGGTAAATTACTGGAAATTATATTAATAATTGAACGTATATTTGTAGAAAAAGGATAAAAGTTATTATAAATGTATTATAAATTATACTTATGGGATTAAATACATAAGAAGACTCCGTTGGAACGTAACGTAAACACTTCAAGGTAAGACCGTTTTTCTGAAATTGTGACTCTGGGAGGCGCGTCTCGCAAAGCTTTTATTAAGATAATTTATCACTTTTTAGGTCACCTTTACAGCGCTATAATTTTTTTGCGAAAATCGGCCGGGACTCGATCTCATATTTAGCCGGGATTAGTTCCCAACGAGGGTAGCTACATGTGCCCTCGTTGTGGATCCCCACTGCAATTAAGGCTGGAGGAGAATCGGTAAGTATTACGTGCATTTGTTATATACTTTATATTTAAGATTTCTTTTGTACTAGATGTGATGGTTTAAGATGGAGGTTCGCAGGAACGATTATAAATCGTTTTAAAAAGAGAGAACGGTGCGGGGGGTTTTCGAATTTAGAACGGGGACGTTCTTTTTAGGTCGAAACTTTCGATTTTCCAAATTTTAGGATTCGTCCATCTTTGGGTTGCCAACAGCCCCTAACTTTCATTTATGATGAATTACGTATCGCAAGCAACACCGCGGTGGATTGGGCGTCTTTTTGCCATGAGGTTGTTTTAGATGTGTATATTCTACATAAAGAGAAGTTAGGGGGCCCAGGTAAAATCGTAGAGATTGACGAGTCCAAATTTGGAAAACGAAAGTATCATCGTGGACATTTTGTAGAGGGGCAATGGGTTTTTGGAGGCTACGAACGAGGTACGGGCAGAGTTTTCATGGTTACCGTTCCAGATCGGTAAGATTTAATCACCTTAATTTAGTTTGGCATGTTTGAGGTGGTTTTGAGCCTGGTGATGTGGGGCGATTTGGGCTGGACGGCGTGGGGCGGTTTCGAGCCGGGCGGTGCGGGGGCGGTATTGGGCCTGGACGGTGTGGAGGCGGCTCTGGGCCGGGTGGTACGGGGCGGTTTTGGGTCTGTACGGTGTGTGGGGCGACTCTGGGCCGGGCGGTGTGGGGGCGGTTTTGTGCTGGACGGCGGGGGGCGATTTCGAGCTGGGCGGTGCGGGGGCGGTTTTGGGTCTGGACGGTGTGAGGGCGGCTCTGGGCCTGGCGGTACGGGGGCGGTTTGGGCCTGTAGGGTGTGTGGAGCGGTTTTGTGCTGGACGGCGGGGGCGGTTTCGAGCTGGGCGGTGCGAGGGCGGTTTTGGGTCTGGACGGTGTGAGGGCGGCTCTGGGCCGGGCGGTACGGGGGCGGTTTTGGGTCTAGGCGGTGTGGGGTGGCTCTGGACCGGGCGGTTTTGGGCCTATAGAGTGCGGGGGCGGCTTTGGGGCAGGCGGTGCGGGGGCGGCTCTGGACCGGGTGATGCGGGGCGGCTCTGGGCCGGTTGGTGCGGAGGCGGCTCTGGGCCTGGACGGTGTGAGGGTGGCTCTTGGCCGGGTGGTGTGGGGGTGGCTCTTGGCCGGGTGGTGGGGACGCGGTTTTGGGCCTATACGGTGTGGGGCGACTTTGGACCGGACGGTGCGGGGGCGGCTTTGGACCGGGCGGTGCGGGGGCGGCTTTGGACCGGGCGGTGCAGGAGCGGTTTTGGGGCGGTTTTGGCCCTATACGGTGTGGGGGCGATATCGGGTCTGGTGATGTGGGGCGGTTTTGGGTTAGGCTGTGTGGGCGCTTTTGGGGTGGGGCGGCGCGGGAGATTCAGCTTTGGCCAGGTTGAGTCGCATTGAATACTTTAATATATTTTGTATGTGAAACCATAATTGCTCTAATAATTTTTCTTTTATTTGCAGGTCTGCTGACACGTTGCTTCCGATTATCCGTGAGTGGATTGATTTGGGAACAACGGTCATCAGCGATTATTGGAAGGCCTATGACTGCCTCTCATTGCATGGGTATGAGCATTTGAAGGTAAATCATTCTTTGACTTTTAAGGATCCTGATACAAATGCTCATACCAATGCAATCGAGTCCTCGTGGCGGGCTGCCAAGAATACAATAAGTTCTAGCGGACGAAGAAAATCCCATATTTCGGGAAATTTGGCTTGGTATATGTTTGACAAAAGATGCCAAAAGATAAGCGATAGCCAAATAATCGAGCTGATTACTGGTGATATATCAGATGCCCATGTCAAAACAGCGGCTTTTAATAGCAACGTGAATTCTATTTCAGCATTACTTAACTTATTCAGTAATTATCAAGTTAACAAACAAAACAGTCAAGGAAAGGGTTCTAAACGACCAGATCCATTTAAAAATAACAATGAGGAACAGGTGTGTTACAATTGCGAAAGAGCTGGGCATATCAGCCGCAACTGTTGGAAATCGCGGAGGTTAACAAACTACAACAATAATAATTCGAGCAATTCGAATCTGCTTAAAATCAAAAAAATTCTGACATCTGTAAAAAATTTGGGCATAGTTCTGAAAAATGTTTCTTTAAGAATAACAAAAATGGAAATTCGTCAAAAATTTCAAAAATAAATAATTTTTGCTTAGACCTGGATAATGATTTCTGCACTAATTTTAAAATACAAAATTACAGCCGAATGCAGTTTGATCTCTGAAAAGGTCGTTCATAAACTACGCTGCCGCTTTGAACCAGCTTTCATCATGCTGAAGGGCATAGGTGGTAGCCTAATACCAACCAGTCAAAGAGCTGTTTTGCTGCTTGAGTGGGACGGCACGGCTTTCGAAATAAATTTTTATGTTGTTGAAAGCTCTGTTATGAAACCGGACGCTATTCTGGGTAGAGATTTACTCAATCACAAAGGACTTAAAATGTGTACTGATTCGCGGGGGACCAGAATTTACCTCGAAGACTCAAAACAATTAAAGCCTGAACATCAGATTCAAAGCGTAACCATTTGCCCTGAGCAAATTAGAACAGCTTTAGAAGGGGACGATTTAGATTGCTTGTTAAAACTAATGTCTAACTACAGTGACTTTATCACCAGTGGTAATTCTGTGAGGACGATTACAACCGGTGAAATGAATATAAGATTGAAGAGTGATAAGATAATTCATTGTAACCCGTACCGCATGTCATTGTCTGAACGAGAAAGACACTATCAAAGACCTAATGCAAAATAATATCATACGCGAAAGCACGTCGCCTTTTGCTAGTGCAGTTATCTTGCTACATAAAAAGGATGGGAGTTATCGCTTATGCGTGGATTACCGTGCTCTTACTGAAATAACCATCAAAGATAGGTTTCCGTTACCGCGTATAGATGATCAAATTGATCAGCTGGGTGGACACAAATATTTTACGACCCTTGATATGGCAGCTGGGTTTCACCAAATTCCAGTAGCTAAAAATTCGATCGAAAATACCGCATTTGTGACGCCGGATGGACATTTTGAATATTTACGTTCGCCCTTTGGTCTGTCAAACTCTCCTGCAGTATTTCAACGAGCTATTTGCAAAGCTTTGGGTAATTTAAAGGACACCAACGCCTCGGTGTATCTGGACGATATAATTATCCCATGTAAAACCATTCAAGAAGGTTTAGAGAAACTTGACCGAGTACTGGCTTCACTTACTTCTGCAGGTTTTACTTTGAACATAAAGAAATGTAAATTTCTTGAACGTCAAATTCTTTATCTTGGACGCGAAATTTCTCAAGATGGTATAAGGCCGGGCAAAGGGAAATTGGAAGCCTTATTAAATGCACCCAATCCCAGAAACATAAAACAAGTCCGTCAGTTTATGGGGTTAGCGAGTTACTTTCGCCAATATGTACCTGAATTTTCTACGCGCACAGCTTGTATAACAAATTTAACCAAAAAGGACTAGATTTCGTATGGGGAACTGAACAAGAAATTGCCAAGAATTATGTAGTCGCGTTTCTAAGCCAACAACCCCTTTTATCAATTTTCGACCCAACCTTAGAAACTGAGCTTCATACGGACGCAAGTTCCTTGGGGTTCGGGGCTATTCTATTTCAAAAATGTGATAATACACTGAGAGTTATTTCTTATTTTCCGAAACGAGCTACTAAACAAGAAAGTAAATACCATTCTTATGAACTAGAAACCCTAGCTGTTTATTATGCAGTAAAGCACTACCGCGTTTATTTACTAGGAATAAATCTTAAACTTATCACCGATTGCAATTCGTTAAAATTAACTCAAAAGAAAAAGGATTTATTGCCTAGGATTGCAAGATGGTGGATTTACCTACAAAGTTATAACTTTAGCATCGAATAACGCAAAGGAAAATACATTCCACACGTGGATTACTTCAGTAGGAATCCACCACAATATCCTGAACAACTCGACCGCAGAGCTCCCGTGAACGTTCTTACAACCGATAATTGGCTTAAAATAAATCAAGAGCGCGACCCCGAAACCTGTGATATTAAGTCAAAATTACTTAATGGGGAATTAACCCACGACTACTTTTGTCAAAATGACATTTTATTTAGAAAAATTAATTCTGATCGAAATCCCCCAATCTACAGGGCCTTTGTACCAAAAGGAAGTAGACTCGGTTTGTTAAAAATTTTCCATGATGAACAGTTGCACGTTGGGCCGGGCAAAACTTTTGCAAAGATAAACCATTACTTTTGGTTCCCACGAATGGCGCGATTCGTAAAGAAATATTGTGATCATTGCCTAAAGTGTATCGCAAATAAAAAACATACCGGACCCAAACAGGGACTCTTACATCCTATCGATAAAATTCCAATCCCTTTTCATACTGTGCATTGCGACTGTGTGGGGCCATTCCCTATGTCATCAGAGGATTACAAACATATCCTCTTAATAGACGCCTTCACCAAATATTTATTCTTAATTCCTTTAAAAACTCTTTCTGGTCCTGAAACATGTGAAAAACTAGAAATTTATTTAAATATATTTGGAACTACTAAAAGATTAATATGTGATAGAGGAACTAATTTTACTGATCAACGAGTAAAGCAGTTACTTTCAAGATTACATATTACTCAACATCTTACTGCCAACAGTGCTCCGCGTGGAAATGGTCAAGTGAAGAGATACGTCTCAACAGTTTTAGATTTACTAAGAGTAGAAGTAAATGACAAAAAGTCAGAATGGGCGAGTGTTCTTCCAAAGTTGCAATCAATCCTTAATATGACCAAACAAAAAACCACCGGTTTCTCCCCACTTTATCTGTTAACAGGGCAAACCATAGATTCGGTGGACATTCAAACATTAACAGAAAGTATAAAATCAATAACAAATACTGATTGAAATCTGAGTGAGGATCGAAAAATTGCTTACGAGCGCTCATTACGTTTCGGTTCTGAATCGAAAAATCGATTCGATAAAAAGCGAAGAATGACCAAAATTTTTGAAATACGCGATATAGTTTTTCATCCATATGGAAATTCACATTTGTCCAAATTAGATCCAAGATATGAAGGTCCTTTCGAAATTTTACAGTTGTTACCTAATGACCGCGTAGAGATTAGAAATTTAGCTACTAACCACAAAAGAATTGTTGCTAAAGACATGATGCGGATATGGCCAGGTGAATTTGAAGAAAACGCAATTTAATAGTAATAATTATATGTTTTGTTCTTTTACTACCGGTGTTATATATTGTTTACTTGCTGTGAACCATTAGCCACTATAGGTATTTTGCGTAACACATTTAGAGAATTAGCGAAATGTTTGCTAGATTATGTTGTTCCTATTTTCAATCGTCATAGGATGCCCATGTGAGCTTTAATTGGTAAGAATGTAACAATAGGACGCCGAATTGTATATGGTTCACCCACTTATAACAAAAGAAAAAAAAAAAGAAAGAGAGATTGTTGTAAAACGTGCTCTTTGCGCCAAAGTTACGAATCTTTGGGCGTTGAAATGACGTGCTCTTTACGATGACAGCTATTGTTGGGTTCATTGTTGAAAGATGTGCTCTTTGCGTGAAGGTTATGCATACTTCAACGCTGAAATGACGTGCTCTTTGCAATGATAGTTTGTTTGATTGGTTGCTGAAAGATCTGCTCTTTGTGTCAGGGTTAAGAGAATCTGGACGTTGAAACGACGTACTCTTTGCAACATGAGATTAAATAGAAATAAAAAAAAATGTTTTCAAAATTCGAGAACGAATTTTAGGTCAGAATTGACCGTGTGAGCTTCTTGTAATGAAGTGGTATGTGAGGTGTGCAATTCAGACGTTTGTTATTAAAACTAAGACCCCTGGGAAATAGTGACGGGTGATATATGTCAAGGTGTAAAAAGGAATAAATAGCTGTGTCTTCCGTTTGTGTATGTTTTATTTAAAAATAGGGGAATAAACTAACATATACGTTATTGATAACGTGAATGATACAACATAGGGCTGATTATTATATAAGATATAATCGGCATAATAATAATTGGAAACCATTTGGAAATGGTAAGCTTAGGGATGGCAGATACCTACGTAACCGCATGTTACGCGCATATTTGCGCCAAATGTGGTAAGAGATCGTAATTAAATTGGAAAAGTCCGGGCTTTCAACTTATTCTATATCATTTTTTATCATTAGAGCTGCTTAATTTGCGCCAATAGTATGCAATAGCACTACAACTATCTGAACTATCTCAAATGTACTGTACTGAATTGTAGTACAGGTTCTCAGTTTCAATGTTAGTATGAAGCCATCTGTATTCGTATAGCGCATTGTTATTTTATTCTCGTACAACCGTTTCAGAAAGTTGTACTTTTGGCGCAAGTTGAGCAACTCAATGGATTATATTAGAGATGGGACGAATCCAAATTTTCTCGAATCCGAATCCTAAAGGATTCTCGAATCTCTCGAATCCTTCGAATCTCGAATCTCTCGAATCCATCATATAATTACAATAATAAGAAAGGACAGAGAGGAAAAACAATTTTACAGGAAAATTTTAAAGCTACTTTAATTAAAAACGATACAGTTTTTAAAAATATTTATTAAAAAGATTTTTTTTTGAACATATTTATATTACAAATGAAATTTAAAAAAACAAATTACACAATATTAAAAGATAAATTATGTTAAAATCTTGATGATTATGCAACAAGTTTTTATTTATATTTAATTTCCTTAGCATATGGAAATTAATATATCAATAACAGTACCGATATCTTTTCAGAAACTTTTGTGAATGAGAATAAGGGAGAGCTAACATAGATAAACAGCAAATATTGCACATGAAAATCTAAACACATATTTTAGTATATAAAAGAAAGCACTCAACCTAAAAGAAATAAGTGAGAATTTTAATTCAGATTTTTATTTAAGAAAACCAGCTTTCGAACTCGCTCTGGATCCAACCGACTACGTTTTTTATCCACTATGATGCCTGATGTGCTGAATAGTCTTTCTGAAATCACTGTTGATGGTGGTGTAATTAAGAATTTTTTGCTAGTTTCATCAAATTTTGGTATTTTGTGTTGCCCTTCCAGTATTTAAAGATGTCTGCAGTTGGTGGGAGCAGTGGTTCTGCTAAATAGGCATTTATTTCTTCTTCAGGAGATGAACTGTAATCCACATCACTGCAGGTAGCTGGGGTCATCAACTGAGAATAGTAACTCCACATACTATGACCTTGTTCAGTTAAAGATATATCTGTGGCATTTGCTTGAGTTTTCTCTGATGACTGCAGATCACCATTTGTTTGCATATAGATGGATGAAATTTCATTAGCCAATGTCAATTTAGCTTGCTCAACGTTTTCTTTATTCAAAAATACATTCCCTTTGAATCGGGGATCCAGTAAAGTACCAACAGTATACAATTTCTGTCTCAACAGAATGGTAGCGCCTTTTTAGTGACGCAAGCAAATCATTTCGGAAACACTGTACTGAACCTAATTTTGGTTTGAAATTTTCTAGAGCACGAATGGTGCTATTCACTAAAGGAATTATTTCTGAAATTGTCACTTTACTTGAGCTGGCCACAAATGTAGCTTTATCAAACACTTCTAATATTCGTATAATATCTTCAATAAGTTTCCACTGTCGAGGACAAAGGTCTATCTGAATATTCAAGTCAGAAGCAGACAATAAAATGGCTTGCTTTTGTTCCACAAGTCGATTGAGCATGTGAAGCTGAGAGTTCCATCTAGTCGGCTCGTCTTGTATTAAACGACGACCTTTAAGACCTAACTTAGCTTGAGCAGTTTTTAACATTTTTGTCGCTTTAGAAGAGTGTTTGTAATGTCCCACAATATTCCGACAGGATATCATTATTTCCTTAATTTCATTCTTATTCAGTAAACCATCTTTTATAACTAACTGAAACGTATGGGCTAGGCAAGGCAAGTGGGTGAAGATGCTACGCTCTAAAGCTGCAACCATATTAGGACCATTGTCTCTCATGAAGCATACAACTTTTTCTGTAAGATGCCATTCTTTTATTATGTTGCTAATGAAAGTTTCTATAGCAGATGCTGTATGTGAAACCTCTAAAAAGGAATACATTCTAAGCACAAATGATGGTACTCAAAGTTTTCATCTACAAAGTGCACTGTCAGGCTTAGGTAGTCATCAGATGATGTTGATGTCCACATATCTGTTGTGACTCCAATGTATTCAGTATTTTTTAAAAGTTCCTCGACTTTCATTTTTTCTTCTTCATACATATCTGGAATTACCTTTTCAGAAAAATGTTTCCTACATGGGATGACATATCTTGGTTCAAGATGGTTAATCAATTTTTTAAACCCCTTATCTTCCACTATGGACAGTGGTTGATTATCTGTACATATCATTTCAGCAACCAATCTGGTAATTGTTTTGCCTCTTTTGTCCCCAGGCTTAAAACTTTGCATTTTATCAAAAAAATTTTTCAGAGTAGGTTGGTTGAAAGGTTCTGCTTTGCGTTTCACTGCGCATTGTTTCAAAGACCTTTGTTCGCCATAAGAACAAATTTTTGAACCTGGACTAGGAGTTGAACTAATTGACACAGGACTCCCAAAAGTAGTTATATCATCTGGATTATTTTCTTCAAATGAAGAATCAACATTGACAGTCAAAGGGCTTAAGGGTGAAGTTGGAATTAGTAATGAGTTTGATGAACTTGTACCTTTCAGTTCTTGATATTTGGATAAATGCCTGGTTTTCAAATGTTTCCACATAGCTGAAGTAGTGTGCGACTTTTTCCCTCTAGATATTTTTTCAGAGCACAGATTGCAATTTGCATAGTTTTCATTTTCTGAAATTTGGAAATAGTTCCAAATATCAGAAGTTGCCTGAGGACACAAAGCCATTTCATAGGTTGCTATTGAATGCAACAAATATGATGTAACAGTGACAGTTGTGCAACTTCAGAACTCCCTGAAAAAAAAAAAAATTAAGTTTTCATGTTAAAATCCTAAAATCCTTGTAATTTTATTATTAGCTGTAATAATTGCGTGAAAATACGGTATGCAACAGTAATAATAAAACTGCAATAAATGTACAAAATTACTATGCCGTGAATAATTAATTAATAATGCAGTTGACAGACATCTGAAATGGCCTTTGACAACAATTAACAAGTTATTTATTTTTTAATTCTTATACTTAACAATTACATTTATATAACATCCCAATTTGATTTCCAACTAACACCGCATGCAATGTAATATAACTTAATATGTGCAAAAAAAAAAATTATATATCAATACAGTATAAATGAAAATAAGTAACTTACCTCATATATCGTATAAACCACACATATCCACTCTCAAACGTCACAGACTGAACAGTACTGCACTATAAAGTGGTCGTTGCGATCTGAAGTTTACTCGCACCACGCACCTTTTATATATCATATATCAAGAGTTGCGAGAATAATCCAGTATTAGAGCTCAGTCATCCAGAACCGACGAGACTATTCAAGACGAGATAGTTGCTAGAATTTACGAGAGAGCGCAGGATGTTAATTAGAATCACATAAAGAGCGATAGATGGTATTAGTGTAGCATATATGGTGTTTAAAATATAAAACCTGACTGAACTGACTTAACATGATATAGTCTTAGCTAGTTATTAGAACTAAATGTACATAAGTTAATAAGTTTTCATAATTTTTGTAATTAGATTAGTTATATTATTTGCTGTCTGTATTTGACATGTTCCATACCTTTTCTGGTCTCAGGAATAAAGATATTTATTTATTAAAATACCACAAACATTAGGAAAGCATGCCAGCTTATAAATACTTTGTGGCTGAAAGAACGAGAACCGAAGAGAATCGTCGAGATCTTTCTAGTCAGTGATTCATATGTGTCGTGATTACATGAGTCATCATTATTATTATTATTTTTTTTTGGATTCGAAAGATTCGAATTACGAAAATCGTGCGAAGATTCGAGTTTTCGAATCTCGAATCTTTTTCAGGATTCGATGGATTCGAGGATTCGCGGATTCGAATGTCCCATCTCTATATTATATAAATATGCAGCTTACCTGACTCATCATAGGCTCAACTCATGATATAAGAAGAATAGGTATGCTCGTAGATTTTACTAAGGTCGTCTTTAACACGCATAATGGTGGCTTGGCCCAAGTGTCGTCACGATTGGAACATCTGATGATAGGAACATCTGATTTGACTTATGTGTTTGTGTGCGCTTATGTTGTTTTCAATAAAAATTAAATCATAAGGAAGCAGCTGTCAAAAACACTAGGATCTATAAATAACAATAATAGACGAAATGACAATTTGACAGGTTTATAGCTATATTGTTTATATATTCCTATTGTCAAAACATTGCAGAATATAGTGATATATTTAAAACATTATTAAACATTGTCAGCAATATTGCCAATATGTAATATATACCTAATAAATTTATGAGTAATATGGGCATTTTCTAATAATTTTCTCATTAAAATTTCCAGTTAGTATTAGAAAATGTATTTTCTCAATTTTAGTATTTTTCGTACGGCTTTATTGAAATGCTCCAACTATCTATGTTTAATTACACGATCTTATTGAAGTGGTTTAATTTGGCCTATTAAATTACGCCACAAATAAATGCGCAAGAACATACCTGTTCTTCTTATATTATGGCCTTGTTTATATATTCAACGTAAGTTGTTTCTGGGAAATCAGGGGTAGATGGCGTATTATTTACAAGTCGTTCATTCATTCATTGTTTCTTCAGTTGGTAGTAGCGGTTTGTCGAATTTTTAGTTACATAAATATAAAGATGCATTATCGGGCTGTCTTTATTTTGGTGTTTTAACCTGGTTTTATCTCCATTTATTTATTTCGATTTGGATTGGTATTGTTCGTCTTCTAGGATTAATTTTAGTTGTATTCTTTATTTTAACATATTTAAGTTAGCATTTATTTTTAGTTTAATTTCCAAATCGCGAAAGTTGATTATATTAACGGAGTAAATATTTAATCGTAAAGACGCATTTTTCCTTCCTGTCTAATAACTAGATTTACAATAATACAGCGTGTCCCAAAATTGCTGGTACATAGAGCTACCACGTATTGTAGAGATCAAAATAAGTCGAATGGATGCAATTTATATATATACCAAAATGTATCGTTTGTGAGAAGAGTTCAAAGTTTACTTAAAAAATCACGTTTTTGTACGCTGTTCAGAAATGTGTGAAACAAATTTAATGAAATTTGGGAAAAGTACATTTTAGAGGATTACCCTACTTTCAGTAATCAAAGAAACCGAAAGGAAATTGTAGAAGCGTTAAAACCATTCTCACCCCCTGATAATTTTTTAAAATTCTTTCTTAGGGGTGGTAATACGGTTCTAAGTCTTCTTTTAACGGGAAGGCTTATTCATCATCTTCATTTTTTACTCTTATAAAAACTCCGTTTTTCGCATAGTTTCGAAGGAAAAAAATGTTTTCTCAAATACTGATCACCTACATTCTTAGTACAAGTTTAATAAAATTATAATACAAAATGTACCTGGGGGTGGACACAATGACATGATTTTGAGAGGAAACAAATTCATAATCGTCCCAGTTTATTGTTGACAGTAAATAATTTCAATAATTTGTTCACTTTTGCTGTTGTATTGTTTTTTATCGCGATCACCGTTATTGCTTTAATTCCTCTTTCTGTTGTTGTTGCAATTACTTTGGCAGTTATCAAATATGGATTTCCCTTTTAATGAGCAGACAGACATGCTATTAGTTCTTGGATACTGTCAAGGTAACTAGCGCGAAAGGGTTCGCGTGTATCAAGAGAGGTATCCAAACCGGAGAATTCCAGATCGCAAAACTTTTGCCCGAATCGAAAGACGTCTTCGAGAAACAGAAATGTTGAAGCCAGTCAGAATTAACGCTGAAAGATCTCGACAAGCCCGAACACCCATTGCGGAAGAAACTGTTCTTCAAATGATTGATAACAATCCTGAGACCAGTACCAGAACATTGCAACGAGAGACTGAGATTTCAAAAAGCACTGTAAGACGGATCCTTAGCGATCAATTAATTCGTCCATTCCACATTCAACTAGTGCAAGAATTATTACCGCTTGATCAGGGATCACGTTTAAATTATTCACAAATAGTTCGGGAGCGCAGAGCAGTCGACAACGGATTCCACACTAATATCTTGTTTACTGATGAATCTTGTTTTACTCGTCGTAGCATGACGAACCTACACAATGAACATATTTATGCAGATGAAAATCCGCATGCTATTAAAGGTAGATATTATCAACGAGAATTTAAAATTAATGTCTGAGTCGGAATTATTGGCAATTTTTGGTTGGGCCGTTCCGATTACCTGATCGTTTAAATGGCGCTAATTACCTTCGTTTCCTTCAAGAAATTTTGCCAGAATTAATGGAAGACTTGCCCCTTAATTTGTGTCGAAACATGGTCCTCATGCACGAGTGTGCACCACCTCACCACCTCACACGTGCCGTAAGAGAATATCTTAATGAACAATTTGCTGGTAGATGGATTGGTAGGGAACAAGAAGCACCCATTCATTGGCCTCCGCGGTCTCCAGATTTATATCCGTGCGACTTCTTCATCTGGGGAGCGTTGTAAATTTTGTATTATAATTTTATTAAACTTGTACTAAGAATGTAGGTGATCAGTATTTGGGAAAACATTTTTTTGCTTCGACATTATGCGAAATACGGAGTTTTTATAAGAGTCAAAAAATGAAGATGATGAATAAGCCCTACCGTTAAAAGAACGCTTAGAATCGTATTACCACCCCTAAGAAAGAATTTGAAAAATATATCAGGGGTGAGGGGGTTTTAACCCTTCTACAATTTCTTTTCGGTTTCTTTGATTACTGAAAGTAGGGTAATCCTCTAAAATGTACTTTTCCAAAATTTCATTCAATTTGTTTCGCGCATTTCTGAACAGCGTACAAAAACGTGATCTTTTAATTAAACTTTGAACTCTTGTCACGGACAAACGATACATTTTGGTATATATATAAATTGCATCCATTCGACTTATTTTGACCTCTACAATACGTGTAGCTCTATGTCCCAGCAATTCTGGGACACGCTGTAGAATTACGTATTTTATTTGCTTTTTGAGTCTCTGTTACAAAGTCTTGTCCAAAAATTTTGCAATATTATACTCTTCTAATTGTTAGACCTTCAACACGTAATAATAATTTTAATGTGTCGATTTCAATGTACCTTTAAATTCCTATCTTTTTCAAAAATATTAAAGATTTTAAAGGATATTTTTGGGTTCAATAGTTCACGAAATTTAAGTCTTTGTTGGTTATTCACAATTCATAGGTGCTGACGGATAGAAAAATATATGACCAGATAAATGGAATAGGATGTATAACAAATAAAATAGTGCTGTTAATCCAATAGAAAGATCTAACATAGTGGAAGAATTTGATATATATACGTGATACCCATTATTTTTTATGTATGGTAATGGTGGAATTGTGCCAGTTTATCTTATTTTTATCGATATATGTATACTGCACCGTAAACATATGGCCACATATAACATAATATAACCTGTAGGTTTGGTACATACTTAAACTGCTGGACAAAATTACAACTTTATTTAATTCAAATAATTATATAAATGATACTTAAATTAAGCGTGTTGAATCACATGTAATGTGAAATTAGGTATTTTAAAAACAAACTAGCGAACATAGTCTTATTTTGACTAATTTTCTACTTAAAAATTTGTTTCTACATACAAAACTCGTAAAACATGGAAACCGAAATCAAATTAAATTAACCTTAAAACCCCAAATTAGTAGCTCCAATGCAACTTCAATATTGAGTATCTCCTCTACTCCTAATTGCTGCATTTATATGCCTGGGCATGTTACAAATTAAATTACAAATAATTTCTTGAGGACTATTCTCCCATTCTTCAACTACGGCTTCTACTAGTTGATTGTGATTGATAGGGGAAGGCGTACGGTTGTGGACATTTTTCTAAGAAAATCCCATATGTGCTCAGTCAGATTAATGTCTGGAATATTAGGTGACTACTCAAAAACCAGAATATTAACATCATTTAAGTAGTCAACAACTTGTCTAGTCACCTGAAGGCGAGCATTATCTTGCATGAATAGAACATTAGGCCCTATAATTGGAATTATATGCCCTACCGATGTTTTCTAATAAATCACATTCATTGACCTTGTAGTATAGGAACCAACTCTGTACAGGTGTCGAAACAAATTCCTCCCCAAAACATTACAGAGCCACTCACCAGAGATTCTTGGAGAAATGTTGCAACTTACAAATCGTTCTCCTGGTTTTCGCCACACAGGCTCATATGTCCATCAGGAGATTTTAAACTAACCCTCGTCTCACCAAAGAATAAAACCTTCCAATCGTCAATAGTCCAGTGTTCATGATTTCCGGAAAACTGCAATCTTTGAATTTTGTGCTCTCTGGTGGTTAATGGCTTTTCTGCCTGCCTTCTACTACTAAATGCAGCTTCCTTTATATATCTTCTTACAGGTTGAGATGATACGGCAACATTGTGAACAGCTAGTTACTGATTTTTTGACATATTGATAATAAAGGTGATTGCAAGGACTGTGGTGTAATTTACTGACACAAATATCACATCGGTAAACTCCTCACCACACAATTGTTTATAATAAAATCGGTGACACGTGTTTCGCTAGTTCGAATGTATGTATATAGCTTCATACGCATCGAGTTCTCGCGATAAATCGACCTGTCTTATCAATTTTAAATTTTCCTTTTTTATGTCGTGCCCCGCGTCGTGCATATGTTTCGCGATGGTTGACGAGTCTATCCTGCCGTAGGTCAATTTACGGGGGTGAGAGGCGTCCATCACCGAGCGGGAAAATATTTGTCCACGCCACACATGGCCACAGTAAAAGTGGGGTAGAAATGCATGTTTTAGAATTTTAAATGATAGAAATTTGTCACTTCGGTTTATACGGTTGTTGAAGATGCTTGCCTCGAGCTAGCGAAACACGTGTCACCGATTTTATTATAAACAATTGTGTGGTGAGGAGTTTACCGATGTGATATTTGTGTCAGTAAATTCGCCACAATCCTTGCAATCCCCTTATAAGATATATAAACAAGGATTATGGGCTCAACTGGCCCCATCTAGGTCACAGTAGACAGCAGCGACAAAGTTAGAAAATCTTGTGGTAAATTCTGTATGCGCATGGCTGGGAACCATGTTTTAAATACGACGATAGTGGTATATTTGGCTAGCTTCATTAATATTATTATTCTAGGATGGTGTCAAGGTTGGTATATACTAGGTTCCCTCATAACTATCGACCAATCAGAGGCAGCGCGGGAACGCGTCATCCAGTATGCACATTCAAACATCGAGCATACTACCTGCGTATAGTTGTGCGATGTTGTGTGCGAAAATTACCGTTATTAGCAAAATGGGTTAATAATATAATCTTAATAAAGGAAATTATTAGGAAAACTTTTTCAAAAGACCAATTCTATGTTAAACAGTACTTTATTAACGCATAATTGTGTAAAAGCACAGCTGAAGTTCGCATAACATACCATGAAGTTTCACTCAAATGTATGGAGACGGAATTATTGCAAAATAAACAGCGATAAACGGAGCTTATACTAGCTAATATCCCTAATATTTTACTTCGTATAAAAAAATAAAACACTGTACCCACAAATTACATGTTTATTTTAAAATTTAATTCATTTCCTTGGCCGATTTTCTCTTGACATCAGTATCGGCTTTCCGCTTTCCTAAAAGAGCTTTGTCTTTGCTGAACATATTTAAATATCAAATTCTAATAAATATTGGTTTACAGTCATTTGTTTTTTATTACGTCTACTGATCGGTCATTACTACTTGATCAATAATCTCTTGTATTGGATAAATTGAAGTACGTCATGTAAAAAGTAATGCCAATAAACTTTCGCAGTTCCGTTATGCGAAAAGAAAACTTTTCATCTAATCCAGCATACCGTAGAGTTTCTTCAACTATAAGGGTTTCTAAACTCTCAGGAAATAAGTAACTCCAAATTTGATAAGGCGTTACTATCGATTGAATTTCTTCAGGAAGCGCGCTATCTCCTCTAAACTCGACTTCTTTACTGTGAAATTGCAAATTGTCCTCTTTCCATATTATTTTCTCAAATGCAGCGAACTTAATATTGGTAAAGAATTTTCTTTAGAAATGGGAGGTGGAATTAAGGAAGTTTTAATTTGACTGGACACCGGTGTATTAGGAATAACTAAATTTGTAGTAACAGAATTGTAGAGACAGGCGACAGCAACGGACGCAGTTTTCCCAAACTAGAGATTGGAGTACTGGTTTTAGTAAGGGTTGTAGGAGAACATTGTGCAGTTATAGGAGACAGAATAGGAGTTGTGGATTTGTTATCATCATTCATTAAAACAATAAACGAGTCATGAATTGAGTCATTCATGTCGAAACTAAGTTCGTTTTTTCCTTAGGCTCAATGTCCTTATCAATGAGTAAAACGTTTTTATTTTTAGTGGAGTATATTTTTGGAATTTCCCTTTTATCATCACTGCTGTCATAAGGAAATTCTTCACTGTTGCAAAGTACTTTGCATATTTCGACATCTGTCATTTTTGCTCTTCCGATACGAGTAGTGGCATTCATAGTAATTTTTTAACTTGTGATTGGAATAAAATAAACTTTGCGCAGTAAATGAGACAACCTCTCATATCAAATGACTGAACATGAATAAAAATATTAGTATGCACAGTAACCCAAAAGCAGTCGTTACAAAAACATTTGGTTTTTTGTCTTTACAAAAACAAACACAATGTATGCAAAAACACACATCAAAATTCGCAACTAGCATGGGGTGCATAATGTATCTTATAAGATACAACCAATAAAAATGATTTTAAAACTAAAATTGGGCTCATATTCGTTTAAAATTTTATAAATAGTTAAAGTACACCATAGTCAACAATATATATAAATTTTTGCTAAATTCAAAAAACAATTACTAAAATAATGCGACTTTATTTTTTTATTTCTAAAATGTTGGAAATTTAAAATTTTGAGTTGTTTGCTATTTAATTGCCCTAAATTAAAAGCTTTTGACATAAAGTTGATACAGTATGAAAGGAAAAAAGGATCTTAGTAGAAATTGATAATTTTCTTTTAATTTTGCAAATATGTAAAGATATTACATTGTTTTTTTCTGGTTGTATATTTAAAGATAGATTATGCATTTAAGGGTTAGACGGGTCCGCGCTGAAATCGGTATACTTGCTGACACGTCACCCTCCCCTGCCGCTCACTTCGTTTCGAAGTTATGAGACAAATAGTATATACCAGCCTTGGGATGGTGTGTGCATATTAAAATTAAAATATACGATTATTGTTGTGTATCACTGATTTAACTTTTTAGCCAATACTATTCTTTTAACATATCCAAAACTTTAATATTTTTCAATTAATACGAACAAATGCGCACCTTTCGTATTTTCAAAATGGCGTTAGCTAACTTCTAAGCTATTTCGAGGACATTCAAATCGGCTACATGAACATTAAAGCTCAAAGCTGCCCGCCAGGGGTATGAAACTAGGATTATGAAACGGGCAACAAACATAGTATGTGGGCCACTCTGTCGAGTCGGAGTAAGGGGATCTAACAACCAATAAGAGTGCATGCTTTTACAGCCATGCTTTACATTTTCGCAGATATTTGAAAAAGCCGCGTTAATTTTAGAGGAAAAAGCGGCATTCGTTCTGTGTTGTGTTGTTCGTAAGGGTCTGGTCGAAGAATTCAATTCGATAGATTGTAAATAATTTAGTAAGTATAAATTTTAAAGGAGAAAAACGAGGTAGAAAATGTCAAAAACGTTTCAAACTAATGTTTTGTTTTATTTGTATACGCAATGATTTTTGTCAGCGGTTTGAACGCCGGCCACAGCTAGCGTTTTCTGACTGCCTCATAATTTTAATTTAAACCAAAAGTTAAGTACATAATGACTGTGTCTACTTAGTTCTAAATTATTTTTTTCTTGTTTTCGCACTATTGTCTTCAGAGAAGTTCTAACCCTGAACTGTTTCTGACCACCCAAACAGAACCCGATTGCAGATACTACTGTGTTGTAATGTTCGTTTCTAATTCATAATCATTTCATAATTGCACACAGCATAACAGCGATAATTTAATTTTAGAAAAGCGTGTCCCTTTTCTAGTCTATAAATTTTGCAGGCACAGGCACAGGCGAAAAGTTGTATCTGATGGACACTGTCGCAAGATGAAGAGGTTGAAGAACAAATAATTTTGTTTTGTTTATTTATATATTTATTCTTGTTTTTTGTTGTTTTTATTGATAGTGTAATATGTATTTATTTCATTTCTTATATTTTACAGAATATTTATTTGTTTTCTACGTTTAATTTATTTTATATTTTTATGATTATGTTTTGTAGAATGCATTTATTTATTTAACAATAAAAACGATTATTTTCAAAAAATGTATTATCAGTGTGTTATCTAGCCAACAAGTTTCGTTAATTTAACTCTATCAAACATGTAAATGCATTACGTTTACATGTTTGGTAGAATCAAATTGATTTTGATTTTAAAGTGAGGATAAATACATATAGAATGAGAAACTATGTAATTTCAAAATTTACCGCCACATAATTTTAAAATTTAGCGCCTTGGCCTTTATTTTGCCACTCCTCTGCCCGGGAGCGCTGTGATTTCGTTGCCAAGGTTTAACACGGGGGCTTTCATTCTTATAAGGTTGCGTTTGTAAACGTGTTGACAGCACACGCTAAGGTGAGCTACTCATTTCCAATTCATTTGAAAAGGGAATAAGTTTTTGCTGATGTACGTAAAGAGGAAACATGTATCTGTTTCCCCTCCTAGTTTATATTGATGAATAATTACTCAGATTCTCACAAATAATTCCCAAAAATGACCAATATTTTAGGCATAGAAAAGTGGCAAATAATCGAAAGTGTACATGTATTTCTTGCTATTAATAGGCATTTGCACTCGGTAATAGAAATATAACACGATTTTTAACAAGAAAGCAATTATTGCAAGTAGCGTCTTCCTAAACAATTGGAAATACGAAACTCCCATATGCTTAACGTAACTACTACAATTACCTAATTTTAAAGCGGTGCTAGCAGTTCAGCAATTATTGAAAAGAGGGCGGTGTTGTAAATATTAATTTTGTGAATACATTTAAGATAAGATTTTGGGATGTAATTCGATTTAAACATAGTAAAATAATAATTTTTCTTAAAAAGCAAATAAAAAAATTAGATAAAAACTATTGTTTCGTATGGTACTTATGCAGAAGTGTAGTAAAATATTAAAAACAATTGATAGACAAATAAAACAATTACTGA
Source organism: Chrysina gloriosa (assembly GCA_038088585.1). Taxonomy (NCBI): domain Eukaryota; kingdom Metazoa; phylum Arthropoda; class Insecta; order Coleoptera; family Scarabaeidae; genus Chrysina; species Chrysina gloriosa. The sequence goes on along the minus strand of CM076094.1, from coordinate 27,822,439 downwards.
AGTGATGATTATATACATTTTTCGTTTACCTTGAATGCCCATTAATCGTGCTTATTACGAAAAAAATTAGTAATATTAAAAATAGGATATGTAGTATTCAGAAATTTAAATTTGCTGCGTAATTTTAAGTTGGCCTTACTGGCCAGTTTGCAGGGAACGACGAAATGTAATTAGTCGTGAGAGAAGTTGGTTATGTATAGATCACAGGTGTAGATTATGTATGAAGATGACGTAATAAACGTGTCGAAATTATGTGGTGTTTATTTATGTACGAACGAACATTAAAGGGATATATATTTTTTCCTTCTTCTACAGATAATTATTAAAAAATTAAGTAGCTATTGGTAACTTTGCATCCCATTGAATTTAGTCCAATTTAATCTTACTGTAACATCGAAAGCATTGAGCCCGTTTTACATATATTAAGTTGTACCAAACAATTGAATACTATTTTTTATACAATGTAAAACGCCTTACCAGTCTTTTGTATAAGATTATTGTATGAATTTAGACTCCATCATTTATCAGGGCTATTACATATACAGCGTTGGCCATATGTATTAGACACCTCTGTGAAAATGCCGTATTATGAATACATTTATATTTACAGATAGATAGTACTCGGAAATACTTTCGATAAAACTCCTTAATGTAATTTTAACGAGGGTCGCGTGTACTTAAGCAGGTAGTTTTGAAGTAAGGGGTCATTTTACAGTTTTGAGTATCACTTTATTTCCGACACGCTAACGAAAAGGAGTTTGTTGCGAAATTGTATTCATTCATTCAAGTGTGTATTTTTTATTATTAGTGTGTATACAGTAAAGTATAAAATAATGCCAAAAGTTCGTGAATTAACGGAAGTGCAGCGCGGCCAGATCCTTCTGCTCAGTTCGCAAGGGATGACACTGTCAGCGATCGCAAGACAAATGAAGTGTTCGCGATGTGCGGTTCGTACCACGCTAAAAAGGTACGAGGAGACAAGATCATTCACTAATCGGCCTAAAAGTGGAAGAAAACGCCTAACAACTGCAAGAGAAGATCGAATTTTAGAGAGAACAGCCATACGGAATCGGACAAAAATGTCGAAAGATCTCGCCAGCGAATTAGCCCTGCGTCATGGAATTGATATTTCTGCACGGACAGTTAGGAGAAGGCTTGTGGCAGTTGGTTTACGTGGATGTAGAGCTCGACGAAAACCATACTTAACTGCAGAACACAAGAAAAAGCGACTTCAGTGGGCTAGAAAATATAAAAATTGGTCCGTCGAAAACTGGGCCAAAGTATTATGGTCCGATGAATCTAATATAGAGGTATGTAAGAATAGATATTTATAATGTTAGTAAACGTAGATAAGTTAAATTACCGCTTAAAGTTTTTCAAAAAAGACAGCCAATTTAAAGTATATTTTATTACTTTATTTTCCAGCTTTTCGGCCAACCTGGGGCGCAGTACATTCGACGACGACGAGGAGAGGCATATCACCCGGATTGTATAGTACCTACAGTAAAACACGGTGGAGGCAGTATTATGATTTGGGGGTGCATGTCTGCATCCGGCGTCGGCGAACTCTTCTTGTGCAAAGGTCGTATGAACAGTGGTGCTTATATTGATATGCTGGGGGAGGTATTGGAGCCGTCGGTATTAAAATTGTTTGATACAGATGTACCTGAATACTATTTTCAACAGGACAATGCGCCTTGCCATAAATCACGGCAAACAATGGGATGGTTCAACGAAAATAACGTAGAGATTCTAGACTGGCCAGCTCAGTCTCCGGACCTCTCCCCGATTGAACATTTATGGAATATTTTAAAAACTAAGGTGGTAAAACATAAATGCAACAATAAAAACATTCTTAAACAAAGAATAATCGAGGAATGGTCAAAAATATCCAGTGAAATGTGCCATAACCTGGTAGCAAGTATGCCGAGAAGAGTGCGTGCTGTTATAAAAGCAGGTGGAGGTGCTACTAAATATTAAAATAAACTAACATTCTTTAATAAATTACTGACGAATACATTCCTGTTTGTGATTTTGATTTCATTTCTTGATTTTGTACTACGGGTAACAATAATTTAAAGTTTTTCGTACGTAGGACTAAGGTGTCTAATACATATGGCCAACGCTGTATATATATATTATGAACTTGTACAAAAATTCTATTTATAATTCTCATCTTCGTTTCAAATTGTACACAAGTATCACACAATATTTACAAATATTTCTCATAACCTCCAAAAAATAATCAGAATGCGAAATTTACTTTTAGTAAAACGCTAAATAAAAACATTTGCTGACACGACCACAGTATAATGTATAAACCCATGTTTATTTTATACTGTAACATGACTGGACAAGACGTAAACAATGAGAAAATAAGGTTAGATTGGAATACTTGCAATGCAGACTACTGAGCAGGCGCAAGTCAAAAATTTAGTATGAAAATAGGAAAGGTTCCAATTTCATACAGTGATTTTGCACAGAAAAATAGTAGAGTTTTATATTTCACTATAAAATAGTATTCAATTTTTACGTGCAATTTAATATGATTATGTAAAACGGGCTTTAGAGTATAAAACGAAATTGTAGTAACCGTATAATTGTTGTCGTTGCTCACATTGATTTTCATTTGTTAATACTTTCCATTATTTTATATTTATATAAAATACACTTTTAGTTGTCTTTTTATTTATCGAAAGTTTAGGTTTTAATCTTTATTAGTGTAGTATAATCCCTTCCTTTAATTATTCGATTGTACATAAAAATAAACATAACACATAATCTCGACACGTTTATTCACTCGTCGTCTTCATAACATAACATGCACAGATTAGAGAAACCTCCCTAATCTCTGATAACATATTACATAATGTGTTGATGTGTACATAATTAATTTCTCTCACGGCTTACTGTATATCCTCGTTCTCGTTCCCTACCAACCTAAAATAACGGGACAAATTTAAGTTTAAACTTCTGAATACTAATTACATTACTAAATCTGTCTCTTTCGTTTTCTTTTTGTGGCAGAAATACATATTTCTTTATGAGTGTTTTATAGGTGTATACTATTATACTTACTATTTGGTCCGAATACTTTTTAATTTTTATACATTTGAATGGATTTTTAAAGTACAATACCTATATTCGTATATACGAAAAATTAAAAAAGGTCATTAGAAGCTGGAACTAAAAACAATGGTGTAGCAAGTCGTTTACCAGTTAGCCGACTTCAAGTTTTTAGTTATGTAACGTTACAAATATGGAGAAGTTCGCCTTACAGACGTTATGATTTATAACTTGCTATGTGAATACACTAAGGAAATCCATCCATACACCCTTAGCCTTAAGAAATGACTTTACCATAGTAATACAGGAAAGGTCGTCCCATAAACATAATGATTTGCAACTTGCCACTTCTCACACAAAACCCGAACGTATATATGTATGGTCAGTTTAAGAAATAAAGCATTACTGTTCGAACCTTTGACTTGTTTTTCTTGCTCGTGTTTTATTTAAAAACCTCAACTTAAAATCAAGCCATTTAGCTTAGTTTTATATTAAAAGTCTTGTTTCTTCTTGTTGCGTTATTTGAAAACCCCAAGTGAAGTACAAGCAACTTAATTGACGCAGTCAGTACGATTCGAAGAACTTGCAGATTGACGCTCCCAACGAAGCTGTGTCTGTAAGGTTGATTTTTAATATTCATCTTCGAAGAACCAACCCCAAAGATTGCGGCAGAGAAGATCGAGAGGACGACGCCGAAGAGCTGTACCTGCACGATCGGATCTCCGAACGCTGAATTAACAGTTAGTCGAATATTCCCTTCTTTTTGTTTATCCTGTTTTCCGCACAAGTATTTTGATGAACATTATTGTTATCTTAAATTACCTGTTGCAAATTTTATTTTTCTTATTAGATTTGTGTATAATTCTATTAATTCTCTTATTAATTTACTTGAAACGGTGTCATTAAATAATTCGAACTAATACAATGGATTCGGACACTATTCAATTAATGACGATGGCAAGATCAGTTGCTGATTTTTTACCCATATTTGACGGTGATTGCAACCGATTAGGAAATTTTATTGCTGAATGTGACGAATTTCATTATTCATATGGTAGAGCTGACGATAGTCCATTAAGCGATTTTATATTTAATGTGATTTTTTCGAAACTTAGAGACCATGTTTATAATGCCCTAATGTGTAGACCGGATATAGACACTTGGTCTAAACTAAAGTCCGAACTTAGGATGCATTACGGCTGTAAAATTGATCAACAATACGAATGCGAATACCCTGAAACCAATGATACTAACGACCTTTATTTTGGAGAAACTACATATACAAATTTTTACGAAGCCTTACTCGACTCAAATCAGATAGACTTATACGAACAAGTTCTAGATAATGATGCAATCCAAGCCCTTTTTTCATATAGTACAAGTTTCCACAATAAAAAATCGAAATTCCTCCCGAATCAAACAAATACCCTGAAACCGACCACTCTAACGAGCTTTATTTGGAGAAACCTATGTATACAAATTTTCACGAGGTCTTACCCGACTCAGACCAGATAGAGTTAGACAGACAAACTCTAGGTAACGGTACCATACAAATTCCTTTTTCGTGTAAGACAAATTATCATATTCAAGAAATCGAAATTCCACCCGAATCAATTGCCGTGAAAGATGCCAGAACGACTCTTCAGAAGAACACAGAAATCATAATCAGAGAATTAACATACGATGATAATTTATTAAACATACCTGCTTGTATAACTAAAGTAAAGAATCAAACCTCAGATATAGAAATTCAAAACCTCACGAAAGAAAATGAAATTTCAGTACTACATTCCGATTTTCTTGAACACTTCGAATTTGAACATTCTCACCTTGAAACGATCCAACAAACGACATACCTTGGAAACGATGTTTCTATTCAAAATTTACGAACCGATCACTTAAATATAGAAGAAAAGAAAGTACTGAATAAGATTATTAATGAATTATCTGACGTTTTTCAGAACAATTCCGACAAACTCTCCTTTACAAATAAGGTAAAGCATGAAATAAAAACAATTGACGATAGATACCCACTTCCGAACACAGACATACTTGACAAACTCGGACACTGTAATTATTTTACGAGTCTTGACCTAGCTTCAGGTTTACTAGAATTAGAATCGGTCCCTAAAACAGCTTTTAGTACAGAGAACGCACATTACGAATCCGTTAGAACGCCTTTCGACTTAAGAAACGTCGCCGCAGACGTCTCAGCAAGCAATGGATGATGTACTCAAAGACCTACAAAATAAAATCCGTTTTGTTTACATGGACGACATCATTGCATTCTCGGCCAGCCTTCAAGAACATATATCAAATTTAAGAAAGATTTTTAAAAAATTACAACAAGCCAGATTAAAAATAGAATTGGACAAATCAGAATTTCTTTACAAATCCGCCGAGTTCCTCGGACATGCAGAAACTCCCGAAGGTGTCAAGCCGAATCCTAATAAAATAGATACGATGAACAAACTTCCGATTCCTAAGACCGTAAAGGGAATAAAATCATTTCTTGACCTCATCGGCTATTTCAGACGATTCATAAAGGAGTTTGCTCATTTAACTAAACCTTCAACTCAATGTTTGAGAAAGAACGTTCAAATCGAACATATGCCGGAATTTATCAATTGTTTTAAAATTTATAAAAGTATTTTAACTGAAGACTTTATATTACAAAATCCAGACTTTCCCAAACCCTTCAACGTAACCATAGACGCGTCTAGTTATGCAATAGGTGCCGTTCTATCGCAAGGTCCAATCGGCAAAGACCTACCTATAGTGTTCGCGAGCCGTACATTAAATCCTGCTGAAAGTAATTACAGCACTATAGAAAGAGAGCTCCTAGCAATTGTCTGGGCTGTAAAATATTTCCGACCCTGCGTTTATGGTACCAGAATCAACATCATTGCAGATTATAAGCCATTACAATGGTTATTTTCGGTCAAAAAACCCAACTCTAAATTAGTACGTTGGCGCTTAGAACTTGAAGAGTATGAATATAACATCGTATGTAAAAAGGGCAAATCTAACACTAATGCTGGCGCTCTTTCTAGAATAGAAAATCATTCATTAGATCTGATTGATAATCAATCAATCCTTGTTAATTTAGACGAAAAAGAAATGCCACATTTAGATATTGACGACGTAAACCCTATCTTACAATTGAACCAAATAGACAAAGCTTTAGACATTACTGAAAAAACAACTAACATCGTACCTTATTTAACACATGAAAATGTTTCATACGGTCCTGAGATACCTGACGTAATAGTTGAAGAAACTATTCAAATTAAAGCACCAAACGAAATTCCAAACGGTAACGATATAAATTCCAATTTCACACTCCCCTATACCAAAAAATTACCAAATACACAACCAAATCAAATCGTAATATGTAAATCTCCCTGGAACTTATTTCAGGTCAAATTTGAAAAAATATTTAACGAAATGGGATATACCTGGCTTTTCAGCGAAAATCTAGTGATAAACGAAACAGATCTAGACGCGATATTTTATAAGCTAGTGAAAGAATACGCACGTCCCAAATACGCCTATTGCATATTTCTTAAATTTCCTCAAGTCCAAAAACCATTTATTAAGTTTTTACAAAAGCACTTTCAAAATAAGGGCGTTAATATGACGATTACTAAAACAATGTTAGACGACATAAATGACCAAGACGAACAACAGCAAAAAATTAAAACATATCACAAAACTAAGACAACGCTCCGCGGAATAAATGCAAATATTTCGGCAAATAAGAAATATTTCTACTATACAAATATACATAGGAAACGATGTAAGCAACTATATCAACTCGTGCGAAATTTACAAAAGATCCAAATACTCGTACGAGCGATATTCAAACAAAATGATGCATATGTCAACACCTGCCGGCAGTAAACCGCTTCGGTATTTGTACACGTATCCATTTAAAACCGCCCATCAAAGTACTACTACTAGAAGTAATAATAAAACTCGAAAGGACAAGCAACCTTTTGTTAAATTTAATCATCCACAAATTATTAATTACAAGAAAGTATTATCCAACGAAAAAGCGATCCACCAAAGACAACTGAAACTAACGAAAAGAGTTTTTGTTAATATAGAGATGATGACGACACCGATCCTGACAATAATATTGTTTTACCTCACCTATACAATATATCGAAAAGAAAAGGAAAAACATACCTACATAATTAAAGCAAACATAGAGATTTCTATATATCTAAATATGAAATATTAACCGATTTCTTTAGTCACATACGTTCATGATAATAGATAGGTAAATTCACTAAGAGACTTCTTGAACAACTACTTACGTAAATCAGTTATAATTATTATTATTTTTTTAAAACCCCAACATCGCAACTGCGTTAAATTGTAACATCAATGATGAGATGTATACCGCACACAACGTTCGTTACAAAAGGACAGGTTTTGATTGCATTAGTACCGTCAAATAATCCTGGATATATAAGTAATCAACAAACAACAATATAACTTGTTAATTTGCATCTACTACATAATACATTTAATATTCAAACACATGAACTTGAAAAATACTGATCGTATTAGATACAGAATACAATCGCGATTATTTACTGAAATTCAATGACATTATTTCTTGTTATTCACTTTATTCAACTAGCTTCGTTTTAGTAAATGACGTAATATTGTTCAAAAAACATGTAGCTATACTATCCAAATCCTACAAATATTTTCATCTTTTCCCAGTACTCCAAATTAATTTTATCTAATCCCCGATACCCTATACCTTTTATTCGACAATAGTAATTATTGGAATTTTTGACGAAACAGTCGCTATTCATTCGATGTGCCCTGGAGATGGATTCACTGATGCATCAACCGTTGCGAAGATGTATCCTACGAAGAAATATTAAATCTACTCGCGTTCTACAGAAGTTTGGTTCATCATTTCAAAGTAAGAATTCCACAAACCTCACCAATCCACGAAAAGGACATCACACATACATGTCAAGCATAAAATGAGCAATTCATGGATCACCCTGTTTGCTCATCTTAGGGATGGAGGAGATAATGTAACGTTACAAATATGGAGAAGTTCGCCTTACAGACGTTATGATTTATAACTTGCTATGTGAATATACTAAGGAAATCCATCCATACACCCTTAGCCTTAAGAAATGACTTTACTATAGTAATACAGGAAAGGTCGTCCCATAAACATAATGATTTACAACTTGCCACTTCTCACACAAAACCCGAACGTATATATGTATGGTCAGTTTAAGAAATAAAGCATTACTGTTCGAACCTTTGACTTGTTTTTCTTGCTCGTGTTTTATTTAAAAACCCCAAGTTAAAATCAGGCCATTTAGTTTAGTTTTATATTAAAAGTCATGTTTCCTCTTGTTGCGTTATTTAAAAACCCCAAGTGAAGTACAAGCAACTTAATTTTTTGTAGCAGTGGCTCCAGCCTTCTAGAATGGTCGTTAATACGGAATTGACGTGGAAGCAATCACCAAACATTGCAGGGTTTCTCTGTATAAATATAGAAGTATTGCATTTATGCTTTTAACTCAATATATGTTATAAGACGGTCTTGACGTAAAATATGCACTTGTGCTTATATGATATATAGCTGTAGAATAACCATGTTACCGTGTGAGGAAACAAAACATTAACGCCATCTAATATAAAATCATTAATACGATTTTTGAGAAAATGTAAAGTCACCTCACCCGATATATTTTCAAATATATCGATATTTTTTGATATATCGTAACAAATGTATCGATATTTATGATTATGATATATAAACATCGATATATTTAAATTAATATCCTACATCCCAGTAAACATTTTTTAAATTTCGCGGACAGTTTAAGTTCGTAGTTCCGACAATAGTGAATATACTCGCCAATTTCTAAGCACAATATATGCGAATATGTTCACTATTGCCGGAACTACCAACTTAAACTGTCCGCGAAATTTAAAATGTTTACTGAGATACATCGTTGCCATTCCATCGGATAACCACATATCTCACGTTACGAATAATATCTCTATTCAATTAAAGTAACTTTCACATACATTCCATACATTCTATTTGTTGTCCCCTTGTAAATTGTTATCGAATCATGACACATATTAAATATGTATATTGTTCTCACATATTACCAGTTATAGGTTTTCACTTTCAAAAATTAATGACAACATAATTAACATTATAGAAGGCAAAAAAAGAAAAAAGAAAACAGAACCTAATAAACCCTAAGTACAAACCATCATCTTTTTTATTGTAACTTCAAATTGATAAAGTAAATTGTGTGAAAAGTACGTTGTTATTAATTCAGCGTACCAATTCGACGGAGTGTACGATACAGAATGTAACGACACGAGGTTTACCTACACAAAACGTGCGGATGACTTCCACAGACAGAAATTGATTCGTAATTCGATGCTAAATATTTTGAAGTTCGAATAATTAAAGTTGCATGGTCTATATGAGCAACGTCGTACGACTCACGATAGCGCACAGTAGAAAGGCGCCGAACTCTACCCTAAAACTCAAAACGAAAACAATCTCCAAAGCAACATCCGATCTTACCAAATAATGAGAACGGATTGGCCACTACATATATTCTATTCGCGGGCCTCCGAATAATGACATTATTTCCTCAATCCGGTGCGGTTGAATTAATAACTTTATTTCAATTACATAAAAACTTATATATCACCCCCAATCGTTACCCTAGAAAAATCTATACATAAAGCATAAAACCAAACAATAAATACAACTAAATACAATGGAAATCGATTGTATACGACATAACGCGAATGCTACACGAATGTTGTAACGAATGTAAATAAGCATCGTAAAAACCCATCATGCTAGAATTGATTTTATTTTTAGATCTTAAAAATAAAAATGCGTGCTAGCGCTACCTATAATTCCAAAGCATAAGCATAAAACATTAGTTCAATTCAGTTTCCGAAGTTATGGAAATGGCGCTTTCCAAACACGCCCTTATAGTTAGTGTTCTGTGCTGCCGACACTCCTTGTCGCTTTTGCCCATTCTGTGACTGGGCTCAACACAGCTTACGTTTTGATAATGCAATATGGATATAATGAATTCTAGAAATATTGACGAGAGGACTTGACAGTGCCCGATATTTATTAAGGAAGATTCTATTTGTTTTGAAGGACTAGGTAAAATGCCAGGACAATGTAAAATTGAATTAGTAGATAATCCTGTGGCAGTAATGAAACAGTAAGAAGAGTTACTGAATCCGTAAAGCCAAAATTGAAACAAGCCTTAGATGCCCTTAGACAACTTGTTACAAAAGGGTATTGAGAATGAAACCAAACGGTGGAGTTCGCATTTGTTTAGACCCGACAGATATAAACAAGAATATTAAACGAAATACATTTTATATTCTGACCAGAGAAGAATTGGAATTGCAATTAGCAGGTAAAACTGTTGTCAGCATTTTGAATGTGAGAGATACGTTCCTTCAGGTTGAATTAGATAAAAACAGCAGTTTATTGACTAGTTTTATTACCCCCTTTGGAAAATTTGCATGGTCTCGACTAGCCTTTGCTTTGAAGATAAGGTCTGAAAAGTTTCAGAAGAGAAATATGCAAATATTTGGTGATGTAGGCATTTATTTCGACCATTTCATTGTAGCAGGTAAAGATGAAATTGAACATAATAAAATAATGAAGCAAGTCATGGATAGAGTGAAACATTACAACAAAGTTCAACCAGGATAAGTTGCAATGCAAGTTTAGTTCTGTTAAATACTTAGGCCAAATTTTTGAAGCAGGAGAAATTGAAGCAGATAAAGAGCAAGTTGAAGCTATAGCAATGACGGAAACACCAAAGAATAAAAGGAATTACAGCGAATACTAGGTATAATTAATTATTTTAATAAATTTATCGCTAACATAGCTGAGGTTACAAGTAGAATGAGAGAGTTGTAGAAAAAAATATAGAGTGGATGTGGACAACAGAGCATGAGCAAGCATTCTTCAAATTAAAAAGCATTATGAGCAGTATGCCAGTCTTAGTGGTATTTGATCCCTATAAGGAGATAGTGCTTCAGTGTCATGCATCTTGCTCAGGACTAGGAGGATGCATACTACAAAATGGTATCAGATTAAAAAGGAGTTACTAGGAATTTGTGTTACAGCTACCAAGTTTCACAAATATATATAGTCATAAGAACATTGTGGTCCAGACCGATTACAAACCACTAGTGTCAATTTTAAATAAATCCGTACATAAAACAACAGCACGTCTGCAAAGAATGATGCTTAAATTAATGAAATATAATATTAATGTTATCTTCTCACCAGGATCACAAATGGTGATTGTAGATCTGCTATTGAGAGCCTTTCTCAAAACTGAGATACAAAATGATCCGTCGATGTTGGAGATAATTCATAGTTTAGAAGAGGAATTACCAGTGAGCGATGAGAAACTTAGTGTAATTAAACACTGTACAACAAAAGATCCTAGTTTACAACTACAGTCAAGTCTCGTTTATCTTTAGTCCTCCGAAACGAACGAGTTCCGTTTATCTAAGTCGGGAGGGGTCTCCGCTACCGCCCCCGTTGCCATGCCAACTGTAAATGCGTCACTTCCACCCCGCCTATTTCTTCCACGCTCATTCTAGATTCTAGCGTGACGGTGAAATTGTGGAACATGGAGGGAAGCGTAGAACTTAAATAAGCGAGACTCCCAAGTTAAGATAAATGAAACTCAAAATAAACGAGACTCGACTGTAGTAATAAAGTAAAATAAGTAATGAAGATTGGCCTAATTATTGTAAAAAAATAAGCGACAGGGAGGCTAAAGCTTTGTGGAAGCTCCAGAATGAAATTGTGATGACAGAAGGCATTGTTTTATATGGAAAAAATGTGATTGTACCTAAGAACTATAGAACTAAAATGTTGCCTTTACTACACAAGGCTCATGTAGGGATACAAAAGACGATGAACAGGACACGTCAAGTGGTATACTGGCCAGCAATGAGCAACGAGATTGGGCAGTATGTATTATCGTGTAAAATGCGCGAAAAATATAGAAGCAACAATGCTAAGCAGCCTATGATAAAGCAAGATGTCCATAATTTACGTTTTGGAAAGATTGGTTTGGATTTATTTCATTACGGAGGTATGTCATTGGTGGACTATTTTGGTAAATAGTTGAAGATCATAGAAATGAAAGGCAAGACAAGTATAGAACTCATTTCGAAACTTAAAACAATTTTCTGTACTCATGGCATTCCTCGAGTATCACAGCAGACAACATGCCGTTCAACAGTTATTCTTTTCATGAGTTTACCAAAAGTTGGAATATACAGATAAATACGTCAAGCCCCCACAATCCAAAATCAAATGGACTGAGTGAACAAGCAGTGGGTACTTCTAAGACCATCCTGCGTAAAGCTGAAGAATCTGGGGAAGAAGTTGAAGAAATGCTAATACAGAAACAACAAATGCTAATACAGAAACACACCACTTAGCGTGTTAAAGTATAGCCCTTTAGAGCTTTTGTTAGGAAGAAGGGCTAGAACACTAATCCCTTTCACTAGAGATTCTTTTAAACCAGTATTTATTTCAGAAAGTGTATATGATGACTTGGAAAGAATTCAAAATAAGAAAAAAACTGGTATGATAGCGCTGTGGTGGCAGGTAAAACGTTTAATAGAGGGGACAACATAACGATTAAAATGTACACATCCGAAAGTCATTGAATGAACCAAGTAGGCGAGAAGAAGAGGCGAAACAAAGCATAATCCCCTCCGTTAATAATTATTAGTATACACAATGTAGGCTCTAGTGCAGTCCTTTGCACAAGTTTCGTGAAAAGTTGGCGAATAAAGGTAGGCGTCCACCTATCCGCATCGTACGTATCGGACGCATCGCATCAAACGGATCGTAATATTCTTTATATAGGAACCTATACAAGCGCGTCCACCTATCCGCATCGTACGGATCGCACGAATCTGCCCGTCGGCAATGCCGACGCCGTTGCTCCGAGAGGCAACTTTTGCGATGCGTGCCGATGACTCACTACGAAAGTCCGATAGTTGCGTCGGCAAATCCAATCGCTGCCGATACTGTGAATGAATTGGAAAAATAATCCGTTTGATGCGATGCATCCGATACGTACGATGCGGATAGGTGGACGCCTACCTCAAACGGATTATTTCTTTCCAATGCGTTCACAGTATCGACAGCTATTGGATTTGCCGATGCAACTATCGGACTTTCGTAGTGAGTCATCGGCACGCATCGCAAAAGTTGCCTCTCGGAGCAACGGCGTCGGCATTGCCGACGGGTAGATCCGTGCGATCCGTACGATGCGGATAGGTGGACGCACTTCTATGGCTTCCTATGTAAAGAATACTACGATCCGTTTGACGCGATGCGTCCGATACGTACGATGCGGATAGGTGGACGCCTAGCTTAAGCCTCCGTGAGGATATTTTTGTGAGAGTTAGGTAGATTTTTTATTTTTCTACTTTTCACTTGTATTTGTCATCAATCAAATGAAGGGACTCATTATTAGTAGTAGTGAGTCATTTTCAAGAATAGAAATAGTTTTATAAACAAAATCATAATTTGATTTAGTGAAGCAAAGTTCATAATGCAGTGAATTATTTGCGCTTTAAAATTGCACCAATATTTTCCTTTTCAAAACTTAAAATGAATTCTTTAACAGGCACAACATTTTCTCCATAACAACTGGCAGCTTTCAACAACGTTCCCCATCTTGTGATTATCGATTCCGGTGGCAAAGGAGTATTAGGTAATTTTTCTTTAAATTATACTATAATTAACTATAGGAAATGAATTTCTAATATTTTCCGCCACTCTGTTTAAACCGTGTGCTAAACACGTCACTTTAAGTTGTTGACCAGTTTTGACCATGTATGACACAGCATCGGAAATCATGTGCACAATTTTATTAGTTGGAAAAATGTCGGGAAGGAAAAAATTCATTAATAAACTTAACCATTGTTACATGGTTAGTTTTTTTCATTTTGTTTACACGAAAGCAAATAGGATTTACCATGAGTGTTGTTGTTTAAACAACCTATTAATAAAATTGCCATAATTTTTCCTTAAAGTACTTTCGTCAGGTACAGCATCTCTGCAACGCTTTTGCAATTAAATACTTGTTGCTTATTCTGATTTTTGGAGATGAAGATGAACCTGCTAGTGACTGACCTACAGAAACAACGCTTCGACAAATAATTTTATTTTAAAATGATTTTTATTTTAAAATGATTTTTATTTAAAAATCATCAGCAGAATACGGAATATTATATATTCCGTATTGTGCTGACGATATGCGAAAAATACGCATGAAATATACATCTCATTTTACTCATTTTAAAATATAATTTTAAAATAAAATTATTTGTAGAAGCGTTCTATTGGTGATTTTGTTAAACATCATTTAAAAACTATAGATTAATAAGAGGAAATAAACTTAAATTTTACTTACAATCTTGCGGCATGCCACGCGAAATACTTTTTCTCCATCCATACGCAATTCTGAATAAGGTGCAATCCATCCAGGCACAGTCGCTATTTTTGGCATTTTTGCTATTATGATTAATAACAACCCACAAGTTTACACTGCGAAAAACCAACGTAAAATGACGTTTAAAATAAATAAGATTGCTTTCGAATATGGGAATAAATTTCTCCGAATAACAAAGAAACACCTGTGCTCCTAATTTTCTGGTAAAATGTATATTTGTATTTATTTAGAAGTTTCAGGGAATTAGCTTTTCCTTGAATTCTGTCCCGGTCTAGATGTATGGGAACAGCATTAATAAATTTTTGGAAGCGCTTATCGGAAAAGTATCGAGAAGAGGCTTCATAGAATGCTATTTTTAATTTAAAGAGGGCTGTTTAACTCTTTGTTTGTTACAACCACGATATATTTTTAGTAATGCCTATCCTATAATAAATTACATCCAATAAATAAATAAAACTCGGATACTTCAAATATGCTGAATTACTACAAAATATGCAAATAATATACAAACTGCATATATTATGCAAATATGCAAATTTATGCAAACTGCATATTATCCGGCCTTTACTCATTAATATAATTTTATCTATCTCTTCCCCTTATATTAACACGTTGACTGCCCAACACGAGAACTCATATTAGCGCTCTTCCTCAGGATGCCCAATACGATGCCAATACGAGTTATCTCGTAGTTTCTTAACTTGACACTCCTGCGCTGCTACGAGTGAGTTCGTAGTTTATAAGTGTAAACATGAATGAATGCCCTCCTGGAAGAAAATAAACGATCAAGTTTGGCTTGTACGAATAGAAATTTTATTGAAAATGTACCAAAAATATACATTCAATGTTTATTCAATAGTTAACAGAAAAGAATATAGTGATCTATTTTCGAGAGCCAAACGACCTAATAAGGAGGGCGGAGGGTGCGGGTACAATAGAAACTAACCGATGGTAGTAACGACGCCACCTGCTCAAGAAAAATCCCTTCAGAGCGGACTGGTAAGCAGGAATCTTGATTGAAAACCGTAGGAGGAGGTATATAAACCGGTAAGGTCCCAAATCTATCTCCAATAACTACTAGATAAACTTGCGAGAAAAGAAACGTATATTACACAAAAGAAAATCGTAGTAAGTAGAGGGAGATGGTCGGTTCTGGCCCATCCGCTCACCCGCTCTAAAAGGTATCTACAACTCCGAGCGTCTATACTGGAAGATAGTTACAACCCGACCGCGCGTATATGGAAAGGGGGTCACAACCCCGGTTGGAGGGTTAAGAATGGGCGACAACCCCCTCCTCGGAAAATTCAAAACTCCCGCCCCTCTGACCGGTAAGGTAGATAACTGGGCTGTTCCGATAATACAGATTTCTATATGTAGTGTCGCTTTTAAACGGGACGTGTTGCTGTTGCTCGGTAGGGTACTCATGTAGTGCTGGTAGCACAGGTGGCTGTATGTAGTGCCGCTTTTGCCCGGGAGGTGTCGCCGCTGCTCGGAAGGGGTGGTCCAGGGAGCTGTAGGTGGTAACAGAATTAACAGGCCTAATTAGGAAATTAGGCAGTTCATCAGAAGATGAGGGATCAGGAAGCGCTGGCCGGAAGATTTGTAAAGTAAAATGATTATGTAATACCATGACGTCACAAACGGATTTCGACGGTACATCATCCATGTACTGCGCTCGACGCTGTTTAACTTCGGTGAACGGATGATAACGGTTATAGTCAACGTGCTATGGTAGATTATTACAGAGCGACTTTATACCATATTATTACGCAATACCATTACGTCACAAATAGGTTTAGGCGAGAATTTTCGATGCGATGCGATCTATATATTTATTTATTTAAAAAGACAGGCAAATGTTAGAACATTGCTCTTAGTCAGAAGATGTTGTTAAAACATACAATTATATATCGCTCCCCTTATAGTATATTACGTAAGACTGTGGTCATCATGATGGCATAAACAGGATGAATGTCAGATGAGAAGAGCGTTCTGATTGATGGTATCATATAAAATGCAGCGTTCTGATTGGTCCTATCGTATACAAAACAGCGTTCTGATTGGTTACCAACTCGAAATTCAAATCCCCAATATATATAGAAACGTAGTTCACCCAACAACATCCTTAACATGGATTGAGGCGATGACGTTGGATAGTAAGCAATAAAGTCACTGCGCAAGCGCAAGTTAGTGCACTGCATACTATCGATCGCTCGTCAGTAAGGTGAAGAACCAGTTTATACGTTTGAAAGTAAAATATACCAAACTGAGAAATCGGGAGATGACCGGAGCTTTATACGATTGATCGACCACCAATCACAGTACGATACATCATTAGACATCACAAATAGGTTTCGGTATTATATTTTAATACGATATTATAAGCAAATGGAGCGTAAGTCAATTATTTAGTAATTTATTGAAACGTATCACATAGGCTTATGTTCAACTGGAACGCTTATACCAACGATAATCGATGGTAAATCAACGAAGTCAAACATACAACGTTCGGTCAGGTCGTAGACGGATAGAAGTCAGTACCATTCAGTAAGATATGTGGATTTTCTATAGCGATCCCGTATAGTAGGCGTCTAATAAGATTGCGTAATACAGAAATCCTTTGCCTATTGATACGAGCATGTAACGCTACAAACAGGATTCAACTAGAGTTTTGTATTAAATGTGTAACCTAATATAGAATCAAATTTAATGAAAGCCAAGTCCATTATTTATTAATTTATTAAGATAGATGTAGAGAAACATTCAGGAAAGTTTAATTGATCGCATCGTATGAAATATCGCATTCTAATTGAATATCGATATATCATATAAAAGGGTCCATACTTTTCACAATCTACCAACAGCTTTCTATCAATTAGGTCGTGAACTTCAACATCTCTGTCTCAAGTATATCGTTTTGGCGTTTACAGTTACGCGTTGATTTCCTACTAGTTTATCGGTTTATTATTATTTAGTATTCATCGTTGTTGGACAGGCATATTTTAAGTAAGTTATTTAAATTTTACCGCATGTCTTCCCTAATAGGATGCAGTATTATAGTTAAAGATGGAGTGCGAGATATGTCACAAAACGTGTGCAAGAAAAGGTGGCTTGAGCAGACATCCCTGCTTAAATAAGAAATCTTACATGTGCTTCATATGTGAAGAAATCTTTACGAGGTCGGATAGTCTGCCTCGACATAAGAAAACGCATAATATCGACCCCACTACCAAGAAACGAGAAGTTTCAGAAGAGAAGCAGTCACCAAGTAAAACGGGCCATCCGGTCAATAGCATGTCGGAAGAGGATTTTCGATGCCACGGCCAAATCTTACGGATGGCTACATTACACAATGGACATCTTTGTTTCCATGCCCATCGCGAACAGCAATTCTCTTAAACTTGAAGAGGATATGTTCATCATAAAAATCACCCGGAATAATAATGTAAAAATAATGATAAAGCAGGCACACCATGACGTATTACAACCTACAATATGAAAAATCATATAAATATAGGATGATATTCTACTAGTACTATTTGACGTGAAGATCATATCGATGGACCGACGCTCTCCAAGAAAAAGCGTTGCGAGTGAAATATAATAACGGAATCAAATAATTTTATACATATTATACTGAATAAAAGATATTGTCATAAACTTTACGAATTTTATTTAAAGGATGGGACAATATTTATAATAAGTATGCAGTACTAGAATAATGCGATATTACTAATAAGTAAGTATAACAAAACAGCGTTAGAATATTTATCCAACTGCTGTGGAAGTTATAAAATCCCACTGAATCGATCTCATTTTCTATGAAAACCCCTTCGACGGGGTATACGTTGTCATATTTGACTTTCTGCAATTCTTGTTTATAGGGACTACCCAGAATCGGTTTCTCGTATACATCTTCAATTAAATATGCGTTGGGATTACTCGTTTTACTTAAACATGTCAGAATACGGGGTTTCATCTGAATGGATCGATGCTTCAGGTGACTGTACTCATCGATTATTCTAGACAAAATATTCATCCACCTATACAAACCTCTCAAACTGAATAAATGTGTAATGTTAAGCTACCAGCATTATTCGACAGTCCTAACCTCATAAGGAGTCGAGTTGCTGGAGAAATTGTACGATATTGAACCTATCAAATACATCTCTATACAAACATATACAGACTTGACTTCAATACAGAAACAAAAAACCACGAAGTTGTATGAACCGTGTATTTAATAGGGGGTGAAAAAGGATACATATATCTATATACTGTTGGTAGAAGAGGAACAAAAGTCTTTTTATAACATAATAACGGAAGTATCTCATTCGACATCATGGACACACCGAAGGTGAATGTAATGGGATGTTTAATGTGATGTCTACGACGGAGACGAAAAAAGACAAGATAATACCGGAAAATATGAAATTTGCAGGCCGTGAAAGAAACTCGTCATATATCAATCTCACCGGTTAAATAAAGAACAGGGTGTGCATCTAATGATGCATTACAACCTTTCTTTACCTTACACTTGAAGTCACGTAAATATAAGGTGATATGATACCAGTAGGTCCTATTCTACAATCCAAAACTTGGAAGGAGTCGAGTTCCTAATAAAAGTGAAAATATCGATCTCATCGACTTCAATATGGACACGAAGACGCATGAATTTGTATCAATCGTGTATTTAACAAGGGCGAAAAGGACATACATATCAATCTACTATTGATAGAAGAGGATCAAAGCATCATTATGTTCTGATATCAGGTTGTTTCGATCGGTATCAACATTATAGACATCAAAGGTGAATGTAACCGTATTGACGATAACCGAAACGAAGAAAAAACAAAGTTGTTGGAATGATATTATGAAATTGGTAAATCACAAATGAAGAACGGTGCTACGTTTTATGGTCTACGCCGACTTTACGTGTAAACCAATAGAATCGTACTAGTCCGAGTCTCAAACAAGAAATAGAAGTAAAACACGTATCCATCAAGCACACAGTTTCACCTACAACCTAGTATTATGCATAAGCATAACAACGTACACTGGACCGGACTGCATCAATGTTTTCGTGCAACGATTGACGGAAACACATCAAACAACTCTACAACCGTCATATGGAATTCCCCAAATGCATGAAACGCCTCGCCGTAGAGAATAGACATATATGCGAAAAGGCATTAAACGGACATAAAGTAACAGAACATTTCCATTTGATTTAACTATTCAGGTGTGCAGCGCATTCCTGTTGTAACCTCAACCGCAAAATATCTATATCTGATCCGATTTTCTTTCATAATTTATGTGGATATGACAGCCATCTTCAAATACGCCAGCTAGCCGACGATAGCGAAGATATCAAAGCCAAAAGCCACTTAACAAATAAAAACTCATCAGCTTCATGAAGAAGGTTAAATCGAATCACTATGTCGATAAGGTAGGGGTATTTCGAAAAATAAATATTAAAATAGGATTCGTGGACTCCTTCAGATCTATGGCGGTATCTATTGACAAGTAGGATGAAAATCTTTCTCAAAATCAATGTAAATATGCCCAGGCGTACTTGGGCGACTAACAGTTGAAGTTCATAACAAAGAAACGTGTGACCCCGTACTAATATCAACAGGTACGGAAATTAAATGATACGACTCTCCTGCCCAAGAACAACTTCTACGACACATTGGTAGGTAAGGGCGTTAGCGATCAAGACTAGGAATACGCTATAATGGTCTAGAACACGATCACTCGTTCCAACTTACTGGAATATTGGAATATTTACATTTAAACAGATCTCCTGCTGTTCGCAAACGTATTTGGAAATTTCATACAAGTATATCACGATACACACACAATTTGAAGCCAACCCACTATAACAACAATCGCTAATTTCATGAATATAAGCATTCAGTGTGTTTTATCTCAAGTTAGTTTTCACCATGCAAGAGTCAACAATGAATACATAACCGGCTATGACAGCAGCACCCCATCAATCGCTGTCCTACGACAAATTCGAGTGGATGGATCCCGATGAAGTCGATCACCTCGACATTAGCAGCATAGCGGGCAACGATGAAACGCTATTGAAGGATGTCCGCAACGACGATCAGTTCCTTTTCGAAAACATAATTCCTACAAAACCTATAACAAACAGCATTACATTATACATCATCGCAACCTTAAGCAGACCATATTCAGCGGTCTAGAACCCCTACTCATCTATCGAGTATTACGATTCAACCAGATCAAATGTCTGAAATATTACATTGAGTAGGACGCCTTCCTAAGACAGCAATCCGAGAATGAATTTTAGAAGGATTTTTTAAAATTAATGAACAATTCCGTTTACGGAAAAACGAAGGAGAACATTGATAAACAAGTATATGTTATGCTGCAAAGTATTGAAAGGATTTGAGGCAAGGACGAGACGCTGGATTGCAAAACAGAAGTTTAAAAGTATCAATATATCTAGCGATAATTTTACTGTAATTCAAATAAAGATACTTAAAGTCGTATACAATAAATCCACATATCTCGGATTCATTTCACTTTTACTACAACTACCTGAAACGGTTGTACTAAAATAAAATATCATTATGCTATACGAATACATATAGCTTCATAGTACACATTGAAACTGAGAACGTGTATGACGATATTAATCGAAATTTGTATAAATCTGATTATGAATACGATATAATTCATACGAAATAAGGTCGTGCAGGGGATGTTTAAATCAAAGAATTTGTCGATTTTCAATCAAAGATGATCGGATTTCGAGTAGATAACCGACGAATTAAACGTGTGAAGGGATCTGACCAACGAGAGTTTGTTATATAGAACGCGACATATATTCAGGTCAGCTCTCCACGATATCTATCTAATATAGCATACAGGAAACTGGCACTATCATGCTTGAACGATAAGAGGTACATCCATACTAATTGGCTAATGATATACGTACCTACCCCTAGGGGACAACAACGACGTCAAGATTAAAAAAATAGAAGTTCTAGGTAAAAATGCGATTAGCATCCAGAAGCAAACCGAAACCTGTTGTTTCACGAATTTCCTCACAACCAGTCTTCATCAGCTTAAACAACACGGACAACGTAAATATCTACAGATACAAAAGACATCCCCCCACGTACTCGAGGAAGGTGAGATTTTAAGACATCTGTATCTTTATGAAAATATTAACGTTTATATGTTATTAAGTTCAATGAATTTATCGAAAACTCTCTCAAAATATGTGACGTCAGCACTTACTATCGAACGTCAAATGTCAAGACGTTGTTGAGTAGCATACTTGCCAATATGCCGTTGGGGAGGGGTAAAGGGGGTCTCTTTCAGATGGCGCGAAATTTGAATTTCCGGGGAGGTTGGCGCAAATTTGGAATTTCCGGGGAGGTTGCGCGAATTTTGAATTTCAAGGGAGGTTAACACGAATATTGAATTTATTCATCATTTGGAATATTTACATTCGATATATCTATGATGTCGGCATCGGACGAAACAGTTCCGTAATGTGAACATAATGATGTTTTGCCCGTCTTCTACTAATAGCAGATTGATATGTATGTCCTTTCTCGCCCTTGTTAAATACACGATTGATACAAATTCATGCGTTTTCGTGTCCAAGTCGATGAGATCGATATTTTCACTTTCATTAGGAACTCGACTCCTTCCAAGTCTTGAATTGTAGAATAGTACTGGTAACATATCACCTTATATTTACGTGACTTCAAGTGTAAGGTAAAGAAAGGTGGTATGCATCATTAGATGCACACCCTGTTCTTTATTTAACTGGTGAGATTGATATATGACGATTTTCTTTCACGGCCTGCAAATTTCATATTTTCCGGTGTTACCTTCTCTTTTTTCGTCTCCGTCCTAGACATCACGTTAAACATCGCATTACATTCACCTTTGGTGTGTCCATGATGTCGAATGAAATACTTCCGTTATCATGTTATAATAAGACTTTTGTTTCTCTTCTACCAACAGTATATAGATATATGTATCCTTTTCACCCCCTATTAAATACACGGTTCATACAACTTCGTGGTTTTTTGTTTCTGTATTGAAGTCAAGTCTGTATATGTTTGTATAGAGATGTATTTGATAGGTTCAATATCGTACAATTTCACCAGCAACTCGACTCCTTATGAGGTTACGACTGTCGAATAATGCTGGTAGCTTAACATTACACATTTATTCAGTTTGAGAGGTTTGTATAGGTGGATGAATATTTTGTCTAGAATAATCGATGAGTACAATCACCTGAAGCATCGATCCATTCAGATGAAACCCCGAATTCTGACATGTTTAAGTAAAACGGGTAATCCCAACGCATATTTAATTGAAGATGTACACGAGAAACCGATTCTGGGTAGTTCCTACAAACAAGAATTGCAGAAAGTCAAATATGAAAACGCATACCCCGTCGAAGGGGTTTTCATAGAAAATGAGATCGAATCAGTGGGATTTTATAACTTCCACTGCAATTGGATAAACATTCTAACGCTGTTTTGTTATACTTACTTATTAGTAATATCGCATTATTCTAGTACTGCATACTTATTATAAATATTGTCCCATCCTTTAAATAAAATTCGTAAAGTTTATGACGATATCTTTTATTCAGTATAGTATGTATGAAATTATTTGATTCCATTACTATATTTCACTCGCAACGCTTTTTCTTGGGGAGCGTCGGTCCATCGATATGATCTTCACGTCAAATAGTACTGGCAGAATATCATCCTATATTTATGTGATTTTTCATATTGTAGGTTGTAATACGTCATGGGGTGCCTGCCTTATCATTATTTTTACATTATTGTTCTGGGTTATTTTTATGATGAACATATCCTCTTCAAGTTTAAGAGAATTGCTGTTCGCGATGCGCATGGAAACAAAGATGTCCATTGTGTAATGTAGCCATCGGTAAGGTTTGGCCGTGGCATCGAAAATCCTCTTCCGATATGCTATTGACCGGATGGCCCGTTTCACTTGGTGACTGCTTCTCTTCTGAAACTTCTCGTTTCTTGGTAGTGGGGTCGATATTATGCGTTTTCTTATGTCGAGGCAGACTATCCGACCTCGTAAAGATTTCTTCACATATGAAGCACATGTAAGATTTCTTATTTAAGCAGGGATGTCTGCTCAAGCCACCTTTTCTTGCACACGTTTTGTGACATATCTCGCACTCCATCTTTAACTATAATACTGCATCCTATTAGGGAAGACATGCGGTAAAATTTAAATAACTTACTTAAAATATGCCTGTCCAACAACGATGAATACTAAATAATAATAAACCGATAAACTAGTAGGAAATCAACGCGTAACTGTAAACGCCAAAACGATATACTTGAGACAGAGATGTTGAAGTTCACGACCTAATTGATAGAAAGCTGTTGGTAGATTGTGAAAAGTATGGAAACGAACTCCCTTTTATATGATATATCGATATTCAATTAGAATGCGATATTTCATACGATGCGATCAATTAAACTTTCCTGAATGTTTTTCTACATCTATCTTAATAAATTAATAAATAATGGACTTGGCTTTCATTAAGTTTGATTCTATATTAGGTTACACATTTAACACAAAACTCTAGTTGAATCCTGTTTGTAGCGTTACATGCTCGTATCAATAGGCAAAGGATTTCTGTATTACGCAATCTTATTAGACGCCTACTATACGGGATCGCTATAGAAAATCCACATATCTTACTGAATGGTACTGACTTCTATCCGTCTACGACCTGACCGAACGTTGTATGTTTGACTTCGTTGATTTACCATCGATTATCGTTGGTATAAGCGTTCCAGTTGAACATAAGCCTATGTGATACGTTTCAATAAATTACTAAATAATTGACTTACGCTCCATTTGCTTATAATATCGTATTAAAATATAATACCGAAACCTATTTGTGATGTCTAATGATGTATCGTACTGTGATTGGTGGTCGATCAATCGCATGAAGCTCGGGTCATCTCCCGATTCCTCAGTTTGGTGTATTTTACGTTCAAACGTATAAACCAGTTCTTCGCCTTACTGACTAGCGATCGAAAGTATAGTGTTCATCAGGACTAACTTGCGCATGCGCAGTGACGTCATCACTTACTGTCTGACGTTAAACACCTCGATCAACGTTAAGGAAGTTGTTGGGGAACTACGTTCCTATACATAGTACAACATTCATCCTGTTCATATTAAAATATAATGTTGAAACTGTTTGTGATGTCTAATGATGTATCGTACTGTGATTGGTGGTCGATCAATCGTATAAAGCTCCGGTCATCACC
Source organism: Chrysina gloriosa (assembly GCA_038088585.1). NCBI lineage: Eukaryota > Metazoa > Arthropoda > Insecta > Coleoptera > Scarabaeidae > Chrysina > Chrysina gloriosa. The sequence goes on along the minus strand of CM076094.1, from coordinate 27,797,493 downwards.
CGATTCCTCAGTTTGGTATATTTTACGTTCAAACGTATAAACTGGTTCTTCACCTTACTGACGAGCGATCGATAGTATGTAGTGTTCGCCAGCACTAACTTGCGCTTGCGCAGTGACTTTATTGCTTACTATCCAACGTCATCGCCTCAATCCATGTTAAGGATGTTGTTGGGTGAACTACGTTCCTATACATATTGGGGATTTGAATTTCGAGTTGGTAACCAATCAGAACGCTGTATTGTATACGATACGACCAATCAGAACGCTGCATTTTATATGATACCATCAATCAGAACGCTCACCGAAGTTAAACAGCGTCGAGCGCAGTACATGGATGGTGTACCGTCGAAACCCGTTTGTGACGTCATGGTATTACATAATCATTTTACTTTACAAATCTTCCGGCCAGCGCCTCCTGATCCCTCATTTTCTGATGAAATGCCTAATTTCCTAATTAGGCCTGTTAATTCTGTTACCACCTACAGCTCCCTGGACTAACCTTTCCGAGCAGCGGTGACGCCTCCCGTTCAAAAGCGACACTACATATAAAAATCTGTATTATCGGAACTGCCCAGTTATCTACCTTACCGACCAGAGGGGCGGGAGTTTTGAATTTTCCGGGGAGGGAGTTGTCGCCCATTTTCAACCCTCCAACCGGGGTTGTGATCCCCTTTCCATACACGCGCGGTCGGGATTGCAACTACCTTCGAGTATAGACGCTCGGGGTTTTGGGTACCTTTTAGAGCGGGTGAGCGGGTGGGCTAGAACCCGTCATCTCCCTCTACTGTAGTAAGAAGGTTACATGTGATTAAATGCGTTAAGGAACTAATAAAATTTAATTACAAAATTTTGATGTTCTCTTGCCATCCGTAGACGTACGTTTCGCGGTTATACCGCTCGTCAGTACGGCTTTGCAAGAGCTGTAATTTCGTATACAAATTTTATGTATATATGGTCTGAACATTGATGTTTGTACATGTGAGAGGGATTCGATATGAATTCTCTCACAATGCACGTATTACGCATTTTTACAGTTATTTTTTCTACAGAAGTGGACAACTTGCGTTGCCACAGCCTCCTGCAGTAACCGTACTGACGAGCGGTATAACCGCGAAACGTACGTCTACGGATGGCAAGAGAAGATCAAAATTTTGTAATTTGCAATTCTCTCACGGCGGGTAGCCGAAGAGCGCGACTGCAGTTACTGCAGGAGGCTGTGGCAACGCAAGTTGTCCACTTCTGTAGAAAAAATAACTGTAAAAAATGCGTAATACGTGCATTGTGAGAGAATTCATATCGAATCCCTCTCACATGTACAAACATCAATGTTCAGACCATATATACATAAAATTTGTATACGAAATTACAGCTCTTGCAAAGCCGTACTGACGAGCGGTATAACCACGAAACGTACGTCTACGGATGGCAAGAGAAGATCAAAATTTTGTAATTTGCAATTCTCCCACGGCGGGTAGCCGAAGAGCGCGACTGCAGTTACTGCAGGAGGCTGTGGCAACGCAAATTGTCCACTTCTGTAGAAAAAATAACTGTAAAAAATGCGTAATACGTGCATTGTGAGAGAATTCATATCGAATCCCTCTCACATGTACAAACATCAATGTATAAAATTTAATGACAATAAGTTGTCCTATTTAGATTTTTTAGCTGAAGCTGATTGAATATTTTTGCCAATCAATGTCTTCATAAATTCTTCACTGAACTCTATTAGTTTTACTGTGGAACAATTTACTTTTTGAAAAAGTTTGTGTGCATTATGTGTATAGGTATCAATAATATGTAATGCAACTTTTTTGGCCACCTAATTGTCTTTCGAAGAGCTGTGTAGTATGAATGTATTTGATCTGATCGGTCACTGCCAGACATTCCGTTGTTGTAGTGGCGAATTATATTCGGTTTCATCGAAATCTTTTTATTTCTATTGGTCACCTCCACCATTTCAACAACGTGCTTGTTTGAAATATTAAGAGCTTCTCGCTTGTCCTTCCATTTACAAACTGTAACAGGACCATTTCACTGCTAAAATATCTCTCCTTTTTTAGTTTACGATTTACAACACCCCTGCGATTTCCTTTTCTATTATTTCGTAGCGTTCGACACACATAAGTTTTTCGTGTAGGTCAGTACATTTGTAAGAGTAACAGAGTTATAGAAATTATCCATGTTGACTGTATATCCGTTGTCCAGATAGTCCTCAAGTAATTGTAAAATAACGTCAGTAGTGTAACCTAAATTATTTTCATTCTCTTCAGATTTTCCGTTATAAATTTTAATTTTGAGAACAATACCATTAGACTCACAAAGTTCATAAAGTTTGATGCCGTACTTGTGCTTTTTATTTTTTATATACTGACGAAATTGTAATCTTCCACGCCATAACAACATTGATTCGGCCATACAAATATTTTTATTTGGCACATAGCTTTGGCACATAATATTGTTGAATTGATTCAGCAGAGGTCGCACCTTGTATAGTCTGTCGGAAGATGGTATTGATTTATCAACTAACTGAAAATAGCATAGTAACAATTGAAAGCTATTCCGACTCATATATGATCGCCAAAACATTACATTATACATTTTGTCTGTACTCCAATTATGTTCTATTGTAGGGAAAGAACAAGGTCTCATTTCTAAAAGAAATCCAATAAATAGCCTTTTAGATTTTGTTAGAGTTGCATATTTTGCAATATCTTGTGCAGCATACAAATTCGTTTGTTCGACCAGTAATGCAAGAAAATCATTGGAAAAAATAAGTCCACAAGCCTTTGCACTGTGAAATTTGCCGTATCCAATTTCAAACCAATATTTTCTTGAAAAATAAATATTTCAGGATTTTGTTGATTTTGTGTCCACAAATTATCATTGATATTTGATGTGGTTGCATGAGGAGCTCCTACATTGCATTCTTGTTCAAAAATTGTGTCATCTTCAGGCTCCAAGACGACTTCATTATCACTGCACTCACTTGAATCATCAGAAGGTATATAATTAGTATTAAATTTTCGAGTAGTACTAATTTAATAAAGCTGCTAGTTTGTGTAGTTTTGGTCACAAAAACGATATGTGTAGTACCTGTGTACCACGTATCAAATAAGTAAATAGTTGTTAGTGTTAGATTTTAATATAGTGAAAAACGCATGATTTTAAACAGTGTTTATTCTAGAGGAAGATCATATACATTTTCTTTACATATTATTATATATGTATTATATTACTACCAACTATATGCATTCAAATGTTATTGTTAGATACCAACCTTGAATTGCATATCAACACTTCTTCGCAATTCAATGTTGTTGCAGAGAAAAAAGATAAAATTACTTAACAGCTATCGTTTCCTCTTGTTTACACCCAATTGTTCTCTAAAATAAGAATATCTCTTTCCGGTCAAATTTTTAGTAAATACATCGGTTAGCTGTTTTTCTGTTTCAAAAGTTCTCTAGTAAAATTAAATTTGAGATCTATGTGCTTGAGTCTTTCATGTTTATTCTTCTTAGTTAGCTTAATACATGATTGGTTATCTTCAAATATACTAAAAGTCAGAAAGTAGATTCAACACCCAAATACCTTCAGAACATGCTTCTGCCAATGCGATATATTCACCCTGAATGGAAGAGACTGTGACGGTTGACTGTTGTGGCCCAGGTTACAGTTCCCCCAAAAACCTTGAATATGCAGCTAGTTGTTTATTTTCTGCCTTCTTTATCCTCAGCCCAATCGGCATCAGCGTATCCAACTAGTTTTGTCTGATCAGTTTTTGTGAAAAATAGTTTATAATCCGCAGTTCCTTTTAGATATCTTAAAATTCTTGTCATCCACATCCAAAGTTGTTCTGTAGGAGTGCTTTGATATCGACTAGAAAAATTAATTGCAGCTAGTGCTGATGTGGTCTTGTCATCAGCATTCAATATGTTATACATCGAACTAATTATCTAACAGGTTTCTTATCACTTATTCTATAATTTTCTCTAGTTTCCTCAAGCGTTTTAATTGGATCTAAAGGTGTTTTAGCTTTCTTAGATTTATGCATACTTGCTGAGAATGTAAAGTTTAAATTACGCGCTTTCCAGTCGGCCGGAGTTCGGAAGGCATCCGCAGAACCGAAGGAATGTAAGAACATGGCGTTACATAGAGATTGACATTAAACATCAGTAAAGAAAAAAATTTGAAAAAATAAAATTAAACCGACTTCCAATTAAGGGCCACAACCGAAAAAGCAGCATACCATAATTTTGCTCTAAAAAGAAAAAAATAATCTCTTATTTATTTTATTTCATTATTTCTTACCTAGAACGGATCAAATTTAACTTTTGCGAGTCGGCGCCAAATTATTTTCTTCATATGCAATCTTATACGTTACTCAAATCTACATATATCCAAATCTAGCGGAATTACCGTTCTGTCACGTTTTGTTATTAGCATTGTGTATATATGTATTTATTACTTAAACGCATTTTTTACTCAAGTTACATACCTGCAATCCAGTAAAAGCTCACGTCATTCATAAAAACTTGAGTCTCAAAATACAATTCAAAAGAAAGAATAACAATCATACACTATTAATACGAAAACAATAAACTACCTGCGGTTTTCATGCAAGCAAATAACACCTATGATTTGCCTTCTTTATTAAAACAACAGAAAACACTCCTTATAGGTTATCTCTAATAAAATGTGATACTATACTATTATACTATACTACTACTATACTACTAATATATGCTGCTATTATTTACGAATATCTTGGATATATCAATGTTTGGCGCCGACTCCCAAAAGTTAAATTTGATCCGTTCTAGGTAAGAAATAATGAAATAAAATAAATAAGAGATTATTTTTTTCTTTTTAGAGCAAAATTATTGTATGCTGCTTTTTCGGTTGTGGCCCTGTGGAAGTCGGTTTAATTTTCTTTTCAAAAATTTTTTATTTCATACTTTTTACTGTTTTGTTTGCGTTCATATTTTTAGTTCATAATGGGAAGAGCAACAAAGGCGGCCGCCCGTATGAAAATGGACATGCACATTGCATTTTTAATTCTTCGATTCCGTTATCATTCAAAATTAACTTATTTGCTTTTCGCATAACCTATGAATAAATTAGATACCAATTTTGAATTGAACATATTTTACAATTAGAATAGGAAAAATAATAATACAGATTCACCTGTCGTAAAGGTCAATTTCTGTATTAATCTTTTTCTTTGAATAAATAGGATTACGACTTTGGATTTACTAAAATCAAAGTATATATTTTTTATTTCTGTCCCCGAAACAACAAATTATTTAATACACAAATAACATTTACATGAAATATTTTTTAGCAACTTCCTTTTTTAAGTCGACTCTGTTCCCCTAAACGCTAGCGGACATATTTTTCGACAGTAAAATTGCCTATAGTTTACTTTATGTGACCTCCGATAACAGATTAAATAACAAAACACGACCAATCCCTATGACATCACTTATAAGAATCTCCGCTTGTGATCGCTTGGTTGCGCCTAATTCTTCGAGTCCGGGCATCGCCTGCTTGCTGGGTTGCTAACACATCATACAATAAGAAATCGGTTATTGTTAGTTTTTTGTTAATATTAGCCCAGCACTAATTCGATATCGGCTCAAGATGAAATGGGACCATTCTCGATGTATGCTCTATTAAATGCACCCAGAATCATTAAAATCGGTCAACCTGTTGAGTAGTTATGCGCGAACAAACATAAAAAAACATACACCACGAATTGATAACCTTCTCCTTTTTGGAAGTCGGTACGTAACGTAAGCATTCCCTTCATTTTCTTTATATTCCTCAATTTTGTAAGTATTTGTAAAATATGGCTGAAACAGAACAATAATTAGAAAACAGGGTGTATTAAAAGCAAAATTAACCTCATTCACAACATTTTTAAAACAATTGGAATCACTAGATAGCATCATAGAAAACACAAAATATTTGGAATTACAAACTAGATTCAATAGAATTGAAAATATAATTTGCGAATTCGATAAATTGCAAGAGAATCTCGATATAATTACCGACTCCCATTTGCAGTTATTCACGGGCCCGTTGTACGCCGTTGTGGGCCGCGGTTAATGCTTTTGGACCTATTTGGTGGAATAAATTTCATTTAAAAAATTTAAGTCATGGTTTTTTTAATTAGTCAATACATTTAGTAGTATTTTAGTAGTAGTAGTAATAGTAATTTAATTTAGTCTTTATATCAACACCGATACTCTTTGAAGAGCCTCCTAACTATATGCGTAGGTAATGATAATAGACAATATTAAATAATAATGTATCAATTTTAGTTTGCTATTTACTTTTTATGTAAACATTGTTGTAAAATATGATAAAATACAATGAAATACATGAACTGTCATGAGATAATCGCGTAGTATTAAAAAAATACCTGACGGTCTTTTTGTACACTAGTTTTAGCTACAATTTTGATGATCAACGATACTTATTGTATTTGAGAAACATTCAATAAAAAATAATTTTTATTACTGCTTTTTTCTAAGGAAACAATAAATATTCAAAACAAAACAACGATTATATTGGTATTGATGTTTCTTCTTACAAAAGTACAAAATTGATTGTAGTATAAAAGTAATACATAAATAATCAAACAAAGAAGTTTATTCAATTAACATATTGTAAATTACAGTTAGAAACTACTACCGCGAATAAAACGTCAAAAACCAAAATCGAAAAAACAATTAAAGAAAAACATTTAATACTTGGTAGAATAGCCATTATTAGAAATCGTATCCGCCAATCTTCTTCCTATTGAACCCAGAATCCAGATCGTTGTGGATCTGAAATGCTCCCAAATTCTAGTTGTATGTTGAATAGCTCATTGGCATTTCGAAGTTGACCATCTCCACGAAAATCATCCCATCGATTTACAATGTTGTTCTACAAATTTTCGATCGGATTCAGATCTGTGGATTGAACTGAATTGCGGATGGGTGAACGAACACTAATTTGTTAAAAGGTGGGTAACGTGTCATCATTAAGTAGTGTAAACCGGACTTACGCTCTTACTTCTCCGAATTTTAATGTCACGTCTTGCATGTAAGTGGCGACAACGACCGGTTTACACTACTTATGATTACACGTCATCCACCTTTTAACGTACTCTACATCACCGTACAGCGCTCGAACACTTGGCACAATAGTGGTTTTAACAATATAGACATATACAGCGGCATTCATTCTAAACCCAGTTCTGATTAGCTCACCTGGGTTGGTTGCCGATATCCAACCAAACATACCTAAACTATTTTTTTAATTTCGCCTTCTTTTAGGGCATTTTTGTATTCATACCTCGTATTTTGTAGTGTTCATAGTGGTTTACGAGACCCAGTTTCTGCCGAGATATAAAGATTGACATAAAGACATACAGCTGTATTTACTGATTATAAAAAAAACCATGACTTAAATTTTTTAAATAAAATTTATTCCACCAAATAGGTTTAAAGGTATTAACCGCGGCCCACTTTTGCGTATAACGTGCCCGTGAATAACTGCAAATGGGAGTCGACTCGGCCGACAGATCCAGTTTTAAATTTGTATTCATTTATCGAGTCTTTTTCTGTAGATATTTATCTATTATTAATTATGTACAGATACGTATTAGTCATCATTTGCATATACGTATGTAGTCCAACCTGGATAAAAAAAACTAATTTTAAAATAAAATAGGTGTTGCGACATAATGAACTGTATTTTTCGTTGGTTCTTTGTAACTTTATTTTAACTACAATTATACTCATATAAATTTTTGTTGATTATTGTTTACATATCGTTGTCTGTTACTATGGAGTTTTGTATTACCAATGTATAAAAATAAATAAACTAATTAAATAATTTGAACATAACTCCCCCTTGAAGGATTGCTAAAGAGTTCAATGTATAAAATTGCTTGATAATATAGAATATAGGAAATGATCTTAAGGTAAGTGTATGTATCTTAAAGTAAGTATTGTATAACTATGTTCACAAATGTTCAATGGTTAACTTTACTTTCGTTTTCGGCTACTGGAAGAGGACATATCTTCGTGATTGGACGCTTTAGGACTCCCTTCGCAGTTTTCACGCTAACAACTCTGACGACGTTATCAGGACCAGGATGAACATCCACGACTCGCCCTGTGAGCCAAGCACATGAAGGTAAGTTCTCGTTTTTGATTATAACTAAAGTATCCAATTTTAGATTTGAACATTCTTCTTTCCATTTTCTTCTTTGTTGTAGGCATGACAGGTATTCGTTTGACCAACGTCTCCAGAAATGTTGATTTAATTGCTGCAGTAGTTGGAACAGCGTCAATCTATTTATCTGGACATCCTTGAGACATGGATCTGGTATAGTGATTAGGGGCTTGCCGATTAAAAAGTGGGATGGTGTCAATGGCTGAAGATCATTGGGATCAGAAGATAATGGATGGAGCGGTCTTGAATTTAATATTGCTTCTATTTGCACAAGAACAGTTAGAAATTCCTCATAAGTTAATGTTACATTAAGTAGAACTCTATTTAAATGATATTTTACTCTTTTTACACCTGATTCCCACAAACCTCCAAAGTGTGGTGCATTTGGTGGTATAAAATGCCATGAAATGTTTTCATGGGCACATATATTTGTAATATCATCGTTTGAATTTAAAATAAAATGATATAATTCTTTTAATTGTTTTTGTGCTCCGATGAAATTAGTACCATTATCAGAGTAAATGTGTGCTGGATTTCCTCTTCTTAAGGCAAACCGTCGCAAAGATGCAATAAACGAATCTGTGCTTAAATCGCTAACCAGTTCAAGATGCATGGCCTTACTTGAAAAGCAGATAAATAAGCATACATAGCATTTTGTTACCTTACAACCACGACCCTTGCGATCCTTCAAATTGAAAGGACCTGCGTAATCAACGCCGGTAACATAGAACGGATTCATGGCTGTTACTCTTTGTTTTGGTAAATCTGCCATGATATACGTTATTGATTTAGGTTTGAATTTGAAGCATTTTACACAATTTCTAGTAATAGCTTTTACAGCATTCATTCCTGAAGTAGGCCAATATGTCTGACGTATGGTAGACAACAGTAACTGAGGACCACAATGTAATAATCGTTTATGTTCATGAGTGAGAATCAACTTAGTCAGTTTATGTTTACCATTTAATAGCAAAGGATATTTTGAAGTTTAATCTAATTCTGAATGTTTTAGTCTACAGAAATATTTTTTATTTGATATGTTAATTTGTCTACGTGAGTAGCCCATTGAATACCTAATAAGTTTGTCTGATGTTTATCACCTAATTGTAAAACACCCATTGATTCAGAATCACCTGGTAGCTTAATTAATAATTTAATACTGTTTGAATTCCATTTATGCAAAGGAAAACAAGCACTCTCAAGTATTTTTGAGATTTCTTGACATCTGAAAATTGCTTCTGCTTCAGTCTCAAAGCCCGTTATCAGGTCATCCACATAAAAGTCGCGATTGATAATAATGGAGGAAACTGGATATTCATTTTTAACATGATCAGCCAACTTTTTAAGCAACGAATAGCCAAGAATGGCGCGGCTTTGGTACCATACGTTACCGTATTTAATTGATAAACAGATATTTTGCTGTCTGAGCACTCTCTCCAAACGATATTTTGAAGATATCTATCTTCTGGGTGTACTTGTATCTGCCTATACATTTTTGTAATGTCAGCTGTTACGACAAATGATTGTTGTCTGAATCTCAAAAGAATATCGAAAATGTCATTTTGTATGGCTGGTCCAGAATATTGTGTCATTAAAGGACCATCCTGTTGTTGTTGTTGCTGATCCGTCAAAAACTACCCGTAGTTTAGTAGTTAAACTTTGATTTCTTAAAACTCCATGATGAGGAAGAAAATATGATAATTTTTGTTCATCAATTTTGGAGAGACAAGACATGTGTTTGAGATTAATGTATTCATTTATAAACTCTACATATTGATTCTTGTATGATTGATTTGCTTTAAACTTTTGCTCTAACTGTAAAAAACGTTTAATTGCAGTTGTCTTGGAATCTCCTAATTCATTTGAAGAATATTTTAATGGAATTCGTACAACAAAACGACCTTCATCGTTTCTAATCACATTGTTTAAAAAATGTTTCTCACATTCAATATCATCAGCCGAAGAAACTGAAGTGTCATTTGACTCTTCCAATTCCCAAAATTTGTTTTAATCAGTTTCTAGTTTTGATTTTTTAGAAAAATTACAATATGTTTTAAACATTGGTGTTTTAATTTGTCCTGCAATTACCCAACCTAATTTTGTATTATGCAGAATTGGCAAATTTTTACCTAAATGAATTTGCTGATTTTTTAATAGTGTCCAGAATATTCCTGCACCTAGTAGCAATTCAATTTTGTTGGTAATATTAAATGCTGGATCTGCCAATTGTATATTTTTGGTATATTTATTGAATTTATGTTGAAACTAGTTACGGGTAAATCATCTGGTATTTTTGGAATGATGAAACAAGGAATAATAACTGAAAAGTTAGTACACTTAGATGTTAATTTTATATCACATTTATAATTTAATGTAGATGAAATTTTGTTAATTTCTACAACAGAAATATTTGTTGGTAGTTTTCTGATATTTAATTTATTGAACAAATCGGTAGAAATGAAATTTGATTGAGAGCCACTGTCTAGCAAAACTCTACAATCATGCAAAGCTTGTTGCGAATCGTTTACAGAAACAAGTGCTGTTGATAATAATATTTGACTATTATCATAGTTGTGAGATAGCATAGAAACCTGAGATTCTTGTTCTTGTGACTTATCTATGTGAAGTAATGAATTGTGTGTGCCGTTGCATGTTTTACACGATCTTGAATTACAGTCGTTTTTCTTGTGACCTGAACGTAAACAATTTTCACAGAGCTTAATTCTTTTATTTTTTAATTCTAGATAGAATTGGTAATTTCAAAAATCGTTACAGAAATAGATTAAATGTGACTGCTTGCAAAATTTACATTTGCGATTTTGTGTTAATAATGAAACTTGCCTAATGTTTTTCTTATCTTTATCTTTAATATTTCTAATATTGTGGTTAGTTTCTAAGGTTTCTAATAAATCTGCTCTGGACCTTAGAAATGTAAACATATCGTCTAATGTGGGGAATTCATTTGAAGTTTTAAATCTTTCCCATTCTTGGGCAGTGATTTTATCCAACTTGGTGGTTATAATAAATATGATTATGGTATCCCAATGATCGGTGGGTTGATTTAAAGTTGCCAATGCTCTTAAATGCTTAGAAATTGTATCCAATAAATTTCTTAATACCATAGATCATGGATGCACAGACCGCGGCCCGCCTATCGAATACTGGTGGCCCGCCGACAGCAAAAATAATACTCTCGTACATTCGAAGAATATTTAATTCTATTCCAGAATAAAACCAAAAAAAGTATGTTCGAAAAGTAATTTGAATCCCGCGCGCGCTATTTGAATCTAGCGCCCAAAAATGCTAAGTCAAGTAACATCGCTTGCTGCCTTTATATAAAGTTCAAAATAGTAGAGAAATCAAGAATTTTCTAGCGCGGTGTGAGCAAGCGAAATAGTAATAGTCCCGAATTCCCGATTGCTCGCGTAGGTACGAGTAGATACACGAAGCTTCCAGAGTCGTATGCGCGGTATAAAAGCCACGCTAACCGCAGCGACCGACAGTAATCCACTCCTGGCAGTGGACACGAGCGGACGTGTCTTTCCGTATCTACAACGAGGCTATTCGTTAGAATCGACAAAGCGTTCCGAGAGCGGTCCGTGTACGGAACAGCTCAGCGATATCACGGCGGCATCAATCCGATGCGCCGAGGCATTCGACATCGAGGTACCATCAGAAACGGACGAGTTTCTCCGAGTGTAGAAATATTATTTCTACAAACCACCACTGCCGGAGTTAATCTCCGGTAGGTTCACGAAAAAGAGCCATCAACTAAGTCGAAGTTGCTCATCGAGGAAGCTTCCGACGGGGAGGAACCGGCATAGCCGGCTTTTCGCCGTCCAAAGCGGCCAATTTTTCGATTTTTGAAGCTCCGGCTCCGGAAATCGAAAACATTTTAACTTGTCTTCGTCCATTTGGACAATTTTCAGATGGCTTCTTCTAGCCAACAACGCCTCACCGCAGGGGATTTCCCTCCCCTCCCCGTTCCGCCGAGGAGTCCACGGACGAGGGCTCCTCATCGTCCTCCTGACCGGAATCCCCCTCCTCCGGCCCCCGCGGACCCCGGTCGTCTGCTGCAAAGCTCCTCGCGTCGCTCGATTACGACGACGAAACCCTCGTCCGGTTAATCGCCGAGCTAACCGAGGAGCTCTGAAGGCGACGCATCGCAGCTTCGACTGCAGCCCTTCCCGCCGCCCCCGTAGCGGCCTCCCCGCCCCCTCTGCATCCGACGAGTCGGTCTCCGACTCCGGTTCAGAGCGCGACGATGCCGGCTGGACCAAAGCCGGCAGAAAGCGTAAGGTCGGTAAGAAGAGGCAACTTTCTGCCTCGAAGAAGATGGCGCAACCGGCCGCCACCCCTCCACCAGCGCCGAGAGCCAGCAAAGGCCACCGGCTGCCACGGTCACAAAGACCGCCACCACCGCCCCTCCACCGACTTCGGCTCCAACGAGCCAAAGGGCGCTGCTGCTTCGCAGGCCCCCCGTCCGAATCTAACAAGATTCCCCCATCGTCCTCAGGGAAAAATCCGCCTGGGGACACGTTACGACGAAGTTCTCCGAGCTTCGAATCAACTTCTCCAAGGCCCAAAATACGACCGACGGAATCCACTTCTTCCCCACCACGGAGAAAGATTTCAGGGCTGCCGTACGGATGCTCGACGGTCTGGTACTACCATACCACACTTATCAGCTACCTTCGGAGAAGCTTTTTGAACATCGTGATCCGTGGGGTTCCCGTCGAGACCCCCTCAAAGAAGTGGAAGAAGAACTCCTAGAGTTCGGATTCCACCCCGAAGGCATCCATCGACTCCGCCACCCCCGGAGCAAGAAGGAAATGCCCCTCATCCTGATAAAGCTCCCGAGAAACGAGAAGGACATCTTCGCCCTGAAGGAGATCCGCAGACTAGTGGTCTCCGTTGAATCCCTCCGCTCCCGAACAGCCGTCGGACAATGCCACCGCTGTCAGCGGTTCGGCCACGCCCAATCCCGCTGTACGGCAGCGACCAAATGCGTCCGCTGCGGCGAAAACCACCGCGCCGCAGACTGCCCCCTATCTAAGGAAAAGGGCGACCCTGCCAAATGCGCCAACTGTGTTGGCTCACACACGGCAAACTACAAGGGATGCCCCCACTACCCCAAACCCCGATTGCCAACCCGATCCCAAGCCGCCCCTTCGGCGAAAAAGACCCCGGCTCAAGCGCCCCCCAGGCCGCCACCCAAGCCACACAATCCTCCCAGGCGACTTCCTCTGGCAGGAAGTATTCCGACGCCACCAAAGGGAAATCTTCTTCTCCCCTAAGGTGCTGCGCACCGACGTGCCCAGCCAGTCCCTGCTAGGCCCAAGCCCCCGCCACCAACAACACCGACTTCTTCGGCGCCGTGACCACCCTCCTACAGCTGGTCGGACAATTCTCGTCCGCACTACAGCAGGTTCAGGGCTCCATCCCCCGTAACCTCTATTAACCTATCAACCCGTTTATGAATACATCGGTAAGCATAAACCAGCAAGGCATTTCCAGAATAGTCGCCTGGAACGCGAACGGCATCAGAACTCGTATGCCTGAGCTAAGAGACTTTCTTCAAGAGAACCAAATCGACGTTGCCCTTCTCAGCGAGACAGTCTCAAGGTCGTGAATTACAAAACATACCGTCGAGATCGCTTGACGGCCCGCGGCGGCGGGACAGCTGTACTCGTCAAAAATTCAATCCGCCACTCCGAGGTCGTAGTGCCGCCGCTGAACTCTCTGGAGGCGGCGGCAGTCATCATCTGGACCGATTTCGGTCCGCTAAAACTCTACGCGACGTATAGGCCCGCCCCTGGCGGGGTTTCGCGCCAGGATTTCGACCAAATCTTCACCGACCCCAACGCGGTGATGATGGCGGGCGATCTGAACGCGAAGCACCACCTCTGGGGCAGCCGGATCATACGAGCTGAGGGCAGGCAGCTGATCGACATCATCCAAGCCTTAGGGCTTTCGTACCACTCTCCCGACGGCCACACGTTCTTCCGTGCTGGCGCCCAATCCGATGTCCTCGACTTCGCCATATCCAAAGACATCCCGGTAAACGTGACCGTGGAAAGCATCGCTGACCTTTCATCAGATCACAACCCCATCCTAATCACCCTAGGTAGCGAACTACTTCATCTGGGGGAAAAAGTCCGGCGGCGTACGAACTGGAATCTTTTCTCCTCCAAAGTTCTCACCAACCTCAGTGTCAACGAAAATCTTCAGGAAGCGGCCCTCTTAGAGGAAGCCGCAAACAACTTCACTAAGGCGATCTCTCGGGCCCTCGATGAATCTTCTACCATCAGACCCCGCAGACACTCTCGACAACTCCCACCCGACCTAAGGGAGCTAGTTAGGGAAAGACGACGAGCCAAGAAAAGGGCCCAAACCACCCTCAACCCCGCTGACAGCCTCCGAGCAAATCATCTTGCTCGACAGCTCCGAGAGGCTCTCAAAACCTTCGAGAAGGAGAACTGGGACGACAAGGTCAAGTCTCTCACGACGGAGGATGGCTCCCTATGGAAACTACCCAAAGCCTTGAGAAACTCCTCAAAAAACCCCCAAACCGGTCTCTTCACGGCACCCACGGTTTAGGTTTCTCCCCGAGGAGAAAATCGAAATTCACGCCGACCACCTCGAAGAAGTATTCCGCGGCATCCCGCCCCCAATCAGCGACGACGAAATAATCTTCCGAAGAGAAGTGGAAACGGTGGTGCACGGGATCCCCGAGCTCATCGGAACCCCACTCGATCCCGCCTTCCCCGACGAAGTTCGAGCCCTCATCAAAAGGCGCAACAACAAAAAGGCCCCAGGGGCGGATTGTATCACCAATCTGGCCCTAAAGTGGTTACCCCGAAGCTACGGAGCATCTTTGCGAAATCATCAACGCAATGCTCCAAATCCAGTACTTTCCCTCCTGCTGGAAACACGCCGAAGTCTGCAACATCCCCAAGCCCGGGAAAGATCACAAATTCCCACAAAACTTCCGCCCGATCAGCCTTCTCTCCATCATCCATCATCTTGTCTCGGTTGAAAGAACTCAGCGACGATGTCATCCAAGATGAACAGTTCGGCTTCCGAGCCGGACTGTCCACCGACCTACAACTATTCCGGTTCTCGGAATACATCCGAAACGGACTCGAAAGGCGAGTACCCGTAGGTGCAGTTTTCTTCGACTTAAAGAATGCCTTTGACACAGTCTGGCATAACGGGCTGATCTATAAGATGATCGTTTCAGGAATCAACCCCCCATGGTCAAACTCATCAGGTCCTATTTAGCCGGCAGATCCTTCTGCACTAAATCCCATTCTGTGAAGTCCAGCGTCAGACAAATCCACGCCGGCGTTCCCCAGGGATCACTTCTAGGCCCGCAACTGTTTTCCATTTACATGTCGGATCTCCCCGAGAGCCCAGCACCGAGATTGCAATCTATGCAGACGACACTGTCATCTACACAGGCTGCAGGAAGCAGGCGCTGTTCAGGAAACGCCTCCAAAGCGCTACTGACAGTTTTCTGAGTTGGACCTCTCGCTGGGGTCTGAAGGTAAATGAATCTAAGTGTGTGGCAGTTAGATTCTCGCACGATCGCGCAAACCCCGGTCAGCCGATTAAGGTAGGAAACTCCGAGCTCCCTGGAGCTCCGAAGTGAAATACCTCGGTGTCATCTTCGACCGAATGCTCACATTCCATAAACAAACCGACGAAATCCGAAATCGCTTCATCAAGGCCCGCAACTTGCTTCTGCCCCTCATAGGGCGAAGGAGTCCCCTTCACCTAGGGAGCAAGTTGCTCCTATACAAGACGACGCTTCGACCGCTTTTAACCTACGGCGCTATGGCCTGGTTAACAGCAAGTAAGACTAACATCAAAGGTTTGGAAGCACTCCAAAACCGAACTCTTCGCCTCATCGTTGACGCCCCCTACTTCGTAAGGAACGCTCAGATTCATCGAGAACTGAACGTCCCGACTCTACGTGAATTTCTGACGAAACTCCTGAAGTCCGCGTGGGAAAGAGCCCGCGCCAGCCAAAATCTCTGCGTTCAGATGGTCGTCGATCCCCAAGATCGACCCCCTCCCAAAAGAAGGTCCGCCGCCTTGCAGATGTCATCGATCTGGACTAAGGCAATTCCCACAGGTCCCTCGACGACCATCATCGTCCTCTAAACGACTGATAAACGGCTATTTTTCAGTCTGAAATCCTCGTATGCGTTACAGGTGAAAAGTCATCTTCCCCAGTTAGCTCCTCGCTAACCAACCTCATCTCTCCCCAGGCTGCGTGATCGAAGCAGTCTACACCTGAAGATAAAAGGGCGTAAGGAATCCCCCACCGGCCCTAGTATTGACTTGAAGTTCCTAGCAGCGACCGACAGTTCGGTTTTAATTTGAGTGAAATGTCAACAGGAAGAAATAAGCGCGAAAATACAAAGCGAAGTAATAAGTGATTGAGAATAAGTGCAGTTTAATAGTGTTTTGGGGAGGCAATAGTTCTAGTGTAGATTTTAACTCGACTAGCCGGTGTCATATATTTTGATCCACATTCAACGTAGATTTCCTGTTAACCCGTCAAGTGCCGTGTATAATTGTGTTGTGAAATCGTAAGTAAAACTCAGTTATTAATAAGTGTTTCCCTACCTATTTAATCAATTTTAATCAAATTTAGCTTTAATGTTGGCCAAATATTAAAATAAAACAAAGAAATTACTATTTTTATCAGAATTTCTCTAACTGTAATAATTACGTCATTATTTCAGATATAAAATCTGTATAAAAATCTTAAAATTTCTGAGGAATTTAATCAATTATTTTTGATAATTTAAAAAGAATGGGTAATTTAAGTTGGTACTGTAATTGTTTTTAGGTGCTGTGTTAATCCTAGCCAGGATAAGAACGCAACATGGAGAAACCAGGACCTAGTAAAAAAACGTAAGGTTAAAGGTGAAAATCGGCAGTTTCAAGAAATTTGGACTGAGAAATACTTTTTGTATGGTCGCATAATAAAGTCGTTTGTTTAATTTGCAAAAATTCTGTTGCGATTGCAAAGGAATATAATGTAAAAAGGCACTATGAAACGCAGCATCCTTCTTTTACCAAGTTTACAGGCGAATTAAGAAAGCAAAAAATGTTGTCTTTAAAACGGGAGCTTATTGGTCAGCAAGCTATGTTTACAAAACCCATTCAAGATTCAGAAACAGCTACAGAAGTTAATTATGAAATTTCTCGAATTATAGCAAAGCGAAGTCGCCCCTTCAATGATGGCGATTTTGTAAAAGAATGCATAGAAATTGCCGCTAAGAAAATGTGTCCAGAAGCAGCAAAAAAGTTTGAGAAAATTCAACTGAATCGTATGACTATCCAAAGACGAATTATGTCTTTGTCAGGTAATATTGCGGAACAATTAATTGAAAAAACTAAGATCATTGAATTTTTTCATTAGCACTCGACGAATCCACTGATATTAGTTCCACAGCTCAACTTCTCATATTCATACGAGGTGTTACTCAAGATTTTGAAATCTTAGAAGAGTTATTCGGAATGTGGTCATTGAAAGGTCAAACCAAAGGAGTTGATATACTCAATGTACTTTTGGATGAGTGTTCAAAAACTGATTTGGACTTATCAAAATTATCGGGAGTTGCGACTGACGGTGCTCCTTCGATGATTGGTGTCTATTCCGGGCTAGTTACTTTACTGAAAAAGCATCTGCAAGGAAAAAACATAAACGCTGAAGATCTCATGCAGTTTCACTGCATTATACACCAAGAAACCCTCTGTTCTAAAAAAATTGAATTTCAAAATGTCATGAAAGTGGTAGTTTCGACTGTAAATTTCATAAAATCACGAGGACTCAATCACAGACAATTCAAACAATTCCTTGATGACATCGAAAGCGAATACGGAGATTTACTGTATTATACAGAAGTAAGGTGGCTAAGCCGTGGATTGACACTGGAACTATTTCTAAATTTAATAGAAGAAATTGGAATATTTCTGGCGGGAAAGCAAAGGGATGTCCCGGAACTTAAAAATCCTGATTGGTTGTGTGATTTGGCTTTTTTAGTTGACATTACAAATCATTTGAATGTCTTGAACACACGGCTTCAAGACAAAAATCAACTGATATCCCAGCTCTACGCTCATGTATCATCCTTTCAATGCAAGCTGACACTTTTCAGATCACAATTGAATTCTGAAAATTACAATCATTTTCCGAATTATAAGAAAATGGCTGAAAAATTCAACAAAACTGCGATTAATTTCAGTTATGTAGAAAAGCTAGATATTTTGATTCAATCTTTTCAAGACAGATTTTCGGAGTTTAAAAAAGTGAAACCTCTGTTGGACATATTCAGCAATCCTTTCACGATTTCAGTTGAAAATGCGCCAGAGTCAATGCAGTTAGAAATTATCGACATTCAAAACGATCAAGATTTACGCAACAAATTCAACGAAGGAGACTTGCTGAACTTTTACCGCTGCATTGATAAAAATAGGTACGAAAAGTTGCGCATAAACGCTCTGAAATGTGCCAGCTTATTTGGTTCTACTTATATATGTGAACAAACTTTTTCAATACTAAATAATAATAAAACAAAAAATCGAAACTGCCTTGCAAATGAACGTTTGGAAGCAGTTTTACGTGTACAAGTACGTGCTACAAGTAAATTTGAGCCAAATATAAAAAGATTGTAAGCACTATGCAGTGCCACGCTTCAAATTAATAAATTCTTTTTGAATTTTAATAAATTATTATCAATTCTTTATTGTCTTTAATTACCTATACTTCTGGCGGCCGGCCCGCCATCAGTTCATGATTTGCCCGAGTGGCCCCTAGTCTTCATAAGTCTGTGCAACCATGCCATAGATGAATCTCTGGTTATGGTGTCGATTTGAAATATGGATTTAATATGATTATGAACTAGTAAGCGTGAATTATTGTAGCGATTACACAAAAGTTCCCAAGCTATCAAGTAATTACTTGCGGAAAATTCCAATGATTGGATAACTTGCATAGCTTGATCTTCAACTGACGCACGTAAATAATGAAATTTCTGTATATCATTTATAGAGCTGTTTAGATGAATTAGTGATTCAAAGGTATCTTTGAATTCTAACCAGTCATTGTATTGACCTTTGAATTTTGGCAAATTAATTACTGGAAGTTTTACATTTTGAGGACTTTCTTTGATTGAATTATTTGAAAGATTGTTGTTACTGTATTTTTGCAATACAAATTTTGCCGAAGCTAATGTTTGATAAAATACCTCAGTGAAGGTTTCTCTTTCTGTATATTGCTCTTGAAGCTTGTCTTCATCGCAAATGTATTCGATGTTTAATTGAACATCTTCAAATTCTTGTTGTAATTGTTCGACCTTATCTGTTCTTATTTGAAGATCTATAAGGGCCTTTTGGTCATTCCACTGTACGTTTTCACATGCATCTTGAATGGTTTTCACAAATGTTATGTAATTTGTGAGCTTATGTTTGATTGCACCCAGTTTGCGAGTAAATTGTGACAGTTCTGTCGTTGTAACAGATGTGTGTATTTTTGGAATTGATTAGTTGCGTTTGATATTTGTAAATTGAATGTTTGTGGAAATTGTAGTTAAAAAATTGTAGAATTGAGTTAAATGGTGAAATTGTGATTGTTACACTTGCCTTGACAATGCAATAATTGTGCAAATAGAAATGAAAGAAACGTGCTTACTTGAATGTATTGTATTGTATGTAGCTCCTCCGCAATTGAGACCACGTCCCTTTTTTTTAATCGTTATTTGTGGCAGCCGTATACCAATTCTCTCCTATTTCTTGAATCCTCTTCGAAGGACCATTTGTTGCGACATAATGAACTGTATTTTTCGTTGGTTCTTTGTAACTTTATTTTAACTACAATTATACTCATATAAATTTTTGTTGATTATTGTTTACATATCGTTGTCTGTTACTATGGAGTTTTGTATTACCAATGTATAAAAAATAAATAAACTAATTAAATAATTTGAACAAAATATCTGTATATCAATTAAATACGGTAACGTATGGTACCAAAGCCGCGCCATTCTTGGCTATTCGTTGCTTAAAAAGTTGGCTGATGATGTTAAAAATGAATATCCAGTTTCCTCCATTATTATCAATCGCGACTTTTATGTGGATGACCTGATAACGGGCTTTGAGACTGAAGCAGAAGCAATTTTCAGATGTCAAGAAATCTCAAAAATACTTGAGCGTGCTTGTTTTCCTTTGCATAAATGGAATTCAAACAGTATTAAATTATTAATTAAGCTACAAGGTGATTCTGAATCAATGGGTGTTTTACAATTAGGTGATAAACATCAGACAAAATTATTAGGTATTCAATGGGCTACTCACGTAGACAAATTAACATATC
The DNA here is from genome assembly GCA_038088585.1 of Chrysina gloriosa. NCBI lineage: Eukaryota > Metazoa > Arthropoda > Insecta > Coleoptera > Scarabaeidae > Chrysina > Chrysina gloriosa. The sequence continues at coordinate 27,776,873 of CM076094.1, read as the reverse complement.
AAATAAAAAATATTTCTCAAAACTATGCAATTTCAAAACGAACAATCTTGTCAGATATAGCAAAGATTTATGATCCACTTGGTCTTGTAGGACCTTGTATAATTTTAGCGAAAATTCTTATACAAAAACTATGGACTTTAAAATTAGATTGGGATGACAATATTCCTATCAACCTAGAAAACAATTGGAAAACATTCCGTGAAAAGCTATTGTTGTTAAATGAATTACAAATAGAAAGACATGCATTATGTCACTATCCACATTCAATAGAGATACATGGATTCTGTGATGCATCACAAAATGGTTACGGGGTTTGCATTTATCTGCGAAGCCTTAATAACAAACAAGAAATTAAGGTAAACCTTTTGTGTGCTAAAACAAAGGTAGCTCCGCTAAAATCCGTAACAATCCCGAGACTAGAACTATGCAGTGCAGTTATGTTATCACGTCTCTTAACTAAGATTCAAAAGGCACTAATTTGTAAGTGTAACATCTTTTTATGGTGTGACTCACAAATTGTTTTATATTGGCTTCAAACACAACCAAATTCATTACAGACCTTTGTTGGGAACCGTGTATCTGAAATTCAAACAAACACCAACATAAACAATTGGAACTATGTCAAAACAAAGGAAAATCCTGCTGATTTAGCATCACGTGGGATATTTCCAGATGTGCTAATAAAATCCAAACTATGGTGGCATGGTCCATCCTGGTTATCACTATCAAAAGAATACTGGTCACAACTTTCTTTCAAATCGAATATAGAGATTCCAGAATTAAAACGACAAGAGCAAGTTTTCACAATTATTAACAACATGTCTTTATTTGAAAAATTTTCTGATTTGAAGAAACTGCTAAGAATAGTAGCTTACTGCCTAAGGTTTATAACGAATTCAAGAAAATGTGGACCATTAATGGTTAACGAATTAGAAAATAGTATGAAAAAACTTGTTAAAATTGCTCAACATGAAAGTTTCGCCGAAGAAATCAGTTTGTTAAAATCAAAAGGGTTAAACTCAAACACAAACTAGAGGCGCTAACTCTTTTTTGATTCTGATAATCTACTAAGTGTAGGAGGTAGACTAAAACATTCAGAATTAGATTATACTTCAAAACATCCTTTGCTATTAAATGGTAAACATAAACTGACTAAGTTGATTCTCACTCATGAACATAAACGATTATTACATTGTGGTCCTCAGTTACTGTTGTCTACCATACGTCAGACATATTGGCCTACTTCAGGAATGAATGCTGTAAAAGCTATTACTAGAAATTGTGTAAAATGCTTCAAATTCAAACCTAAATCAATAACGTATATCATGGCAGATTTACCAAAACAAAGAGTAACAGCCATGAATCCGTTCTATGTTACCGGCGTTGATTACGCAGGTCCTTTCAATTTGAAGGATCGCAAGGGTCGTGGTTGTAAGGTAACAAAATGCTATGTATGCTTATTTATTTGCTTTTCAAGTAAGGCCATGCATCTTGAACTGGTTAGCGATTTAAGCACAGATTCGTTTATTGATTTAAGAAATATTTTTTCATAAGTCGGCAACACAAATGATACATTTTGTAGTAATGTAAATTTAAATTAATATTTTTGCTCCTTGATATTAAATAAAACCAAAACGTCTTTCGCGTATAAAGCTAAATTTTTAAATGCGGTTTTGACCTGAAGCTCTATTGATTTATCCAGTCTTTTTTCTGTAGGTATTTACTAGAGATGGGACATTCGAATCCGCGAATCCTCGAATCCATCGAATCCTGAAAAGATTCGAGATTCGAAAACTCGAATCTTCGCACGATTTTCGTAATTCGAATCTTTCGAATCCAAAAAAATATAATAATAATGATGACTCATGTAATCACGACACATATGAATCACTGACTAGAAAGATCTCGACGATTCTCTTCGGTTCTCGTTCTTTCAGCCACAAAGTATTTATAAGCTGGCATGCTTTCCTAATGTTTGTGGTATTTTAATAAATAAATATCTTTATTCCTGAGACCAGAAAAGGTATGGAACATGTCAAATACAGACAGCAAATAATATAACTAATCTAATTACAAAAATTATGAAAACTTATTAACTTATGTACATTTAGTTCTAATAACTAGCTAAGACTATATCATGTTAAGTCAGTTCAGTCAAGTTTTATATTTTAAACACCATATATGCTACACTAATACCATCTATCGCTCTTTATGTGATTCTAATTAACATCCTGCGCTCTCTCGTAAATTCTAGCAACTATCTCGTCTTGAATAGTCTCGTCGGTTCTGGATGACTGAGCTCTAATACTGGATTATTCTCGAAACTCTTGATATATGATATATAAAAGGTGCGTGGTGCGAGTAAACTTCAGATCGCAACGACCACTTTATAGTGCAGTACTGTTCAGTCTGTGACGTTTGAGAGTGGATATGCGTGGTTTATACGATATATGAGGTAAGTTACTTATTTTCATTTATACTGTATTGATATATAATTTTTTTGCACATATTAAGTTATATTACATTGCATGCGGTGTTAGTTGGAAATCAAATTGGGATGTTATATAAATGTAATTGTTAAGTATAAGAATTAAAAAAATAAATAACTTGTTAATTGTTGTCAAAGGCCATTTCAGATGTCTGTCAACTGCCTTATTAATTAATTATTCACGGCATAGTAATTTTGTACATTTATTGCAGTTTTATTATTACTGTTGCATACCGTATTTTCGCGCAATTATTACAGCTAATAATAAAATTACAAGGATTTTAGGATTTTAACATGAAAACTTAATTTTTTTTTCTTTTTCAGGGGAGTTCTGAAGTTGCACAACTGTCACTGTTACATCATATTTGTTGCATTCAATAGCAACCTATGAAATGGCTTTGTGTCCTCAGGCAACTTCTGATATTTGGAACTATTTCCAAATTTCAGAAAATGAAAACTATGCAAATTGTAATCTGTGCTCTGAAAAATATCTAGAGGGAAAAAGTCGCACACTACTTCAGCTATGTGGAAACATTTGAAAACCAGGCATTTATCCAAATATCAAGAACTGAAAGGTACAAGTTCATCAAACTCATTACTAATTCCAACTTCACCCTTAAGCCCTTTGACTGTCAATGTTGATTCTTCATTTGAAGAAAATAATCCAGATGATATAACTACTTTTGGCAGTCCTGTGTCAATTAGTTCAACTCCTAGTCCAGGTTCAAAAATTTGTTCTTATGGCGAACAAAGGTCTTTGAAACAATGCGCAGTGAAACGCAAAGCAGAACCTTTCAACCAACCTACTCTGAAAATTTTTTTGATAAAATGCAAAGTTTTAAGCCTGAGGACAAAAGAGGCAAAACAATTACCAGATTGGTTGCTGAAATGATATGTACAGATAATCAACCACTGTCCATAGTGGAAGATAAGGGGTTTAAAAAATTGATTATTCCTTTTTTAGAGGTTTCACATACAGCATCTGCTATAGAAACTTTCATTAGCAACATAATAAAAGAATGGCATCTTACAGAAAAAGTTGTATGCTTCATGAGAGACAATGGTCCTAATATGGTTGCAGCTTTAGAGCGTAGCATCTTCACCCACTTGCCTTGCCTAGCCCATACGTTTCAGTTAGTTATAAAAGATGGTTTACTGAATAAGAATGAAATTAAGGAAATAATGATATCCTGTCGGAATATTGTGGGACATTACAAACACTCTTCTAAAGCGACAAAAATGTTAAAAACTGCTCAAGCTAAGTTAGGTCTTAAAGGTCGTCGTTTAATACAAGACGAGCCGACTAGATGGAACTCTCAGCTTCACATGCTCAATCGACTTGTGGAACAAAAGCAAGCCATTTTATTGTCTGCTTCTGACTTGAATATTCAGATAGACCTTTGTCCTCGACAGTGGAAACTTATTGAAGATATTATACGAATATTAGAAGTATTTGATAAAGCTACATTTGTGGCCAGCTCAAGTAAAGTGACAATTTCAGAAATAATTCCTTTAGTGAATAGCACCATTCGTGCTCTAGAAAATTTCAAACCAAAATTAGGTTCAGTACAGGGTTTCCGAAATGATTTGCTTGCGTCACTAAAAAGGCGCTACCATTCTGTTGAGACAGAGAAATTGTATACTATTGGTACTTTACTGGATCCCCGATTCAAAGGGAATGTATTTTTGAATAAAGAAAACGTTGAGCAAGCTAAATTGACACTGGCTAATGAAATTTCATCCATCTATATGCAAACAAATGGTGATCTGCAGTCATCAGAGAAAACTCAAGCAAATGCCAGAGATATATCTTTAACTGAACAAGGTAATAGTATGTGGAGTTACTATTCTCAGTTGATGACCCCAGCTACCTGCAGTGATGTGGATTACAGTTCATCTCCTGAAGAAGAAATAAATGCCTATTTAGCAGAACCACTGCTCCCACCAACTGCAGACATCTTTAAATACTGGAATGGCAACGCAAAATACCAAAATTTGATGAAACTAGCAAAAAAATTCTTAATTACACCACCATCAACAGTGATTTCAGAAAGACTATTCAGCACATCAGGCATCATAGTGGATAAAAAACGTAGTCGGTTGGATCCAGAGCGAGTTCGAAAGCTGGTTTTCTTAAATAAAAATCTGAATTAAAATTCTCACTTATTTCTTTTAATAATAATAATAATAATGTCTTTATTGCATCAACTATTACAAAGTATAGATACATATACACACGAGAGAGTGAAGGTCGCAATCTCAAGGCGAAGTTCAGCTAATGCTGCTTTGCAACTCAACCTTGATATATTAGAATACATATATGCACACCCAAATATATGAATATACATATACACACATACACTGCCTAAATCTAAAAGATTTCGATGATGCAAATAGAGGCAAAATAAAAAAAGAAAAGAAAAGAAAAGCACTACTACTAATTCATACCAATTCAAGCTACAAAATATTTAACAGTTTTTAAAGAAAAGTAAATAGCATTCCTGTCTAAAAAGTGTAAACCAAAATGAGGAACTACTTGCGTGCACCAGAACCCCGCCCATCTCCCAGATATTCCCTCAAACTGCTACTAAATGAGGTACTACACGAAACTTCAATAGGTAAACTGTTGTACAATATATAGATTTGAAATGAGAAGGATCTTTCATAAAGTGCCGTTTTATGTTGTGGTGGAGAAATTTTGCCCCGAAATCTTGTATTGAGATTATGTACATCTGTCCTAAATGTGATCTTTTGATACAGATACGGCGGAGACCTCAAAGATAGTATTTTATGATATAAGCCCAGGCAGCGAAATTCCCGTCTATCATGCATATTGAGCCATCGGGCACAGTCCAATTTATGGGAAATATGGTCAAATTTACGTATGCCATAAATATACCTCAAACATGAATTTTGCACTTTTTGTATGCGATTTTGAGTAAAAGTATCCAGAGCTGAATGATAAATTGGTACACAGTATGCGAATTGTGAGAGGACAAAAGCTTCGCATAATTTTTTTAATAGTTTCATTAAACACGTGCCTATAAGGAAACAGTTTTTTCAAATTAAGATAAGCATTACGAATATAAAGCGAGATCTGTTTCCGATATCTGTGCGTATTATCTAAAATAAGCCCGAGGCTTTTTACACTTTCGACAAGTGGAATTTTGACATAATTAATTTCTATATTAAAAACACAAGAGATGTTGCAACATGTTTTCCTGGGGCCCAAAAGAATTGCTTTTGATTTAACCGGATTTATCGTCAAACAGTGTTCCACAGAAATTCGATGTAGATAGCTTAAATCCTTATTAATGCTGTCAACAGCTAGTCTCCAATCAGTAGGCCGAAAGGAATAATACAATTGTGTATCATCTGCATAAACATGTGTTTTACAGTGTTTAAGTCCATAGAAGAAATGAGAAGTATATATTGTAAACAGGATAGGCCCAACAATAGATCCCTGAGGAACCCCATGGGGAACATCAAGAAGATCCGATGTGCTGTTACCAATTCTAACACACTGTTTACGATTGCCCAAATAATTTTCGAAAAGTGATAAAGATACATTGTTAAGACCAATGTTATGCAAAATAGACAGGAGAACACGATGATTAACTTTATCGAAGGCTTTACTGTAGTCCAATAAAATGAGACAGGAAACCAAGCCCCTGTCCGTCGCCTCCAGAAGATCGTCAGTAAGTTTCAACAGTGCTGTCTCACAGCTGTACCCTGCACGGAAACCCGATTGAATGGGAGGTAGTAGGTTGAGTGCTTTCTTTTATATACTAAAATATGTGTTTAGATTTTCATGTGCAATATTTGCTGTTTATCTATGTTAGCTCTCCCTTATTCTCATTCACAAAAGTTTCTGAAAAGATATCGGTACTGTTATTGATATATTAATTTCCATATGCTAAGGAAATTAAATATAAATAAAAACTTGTTGCATAATCATCAAGATTTTAACATAATTTATCTTTTAATATTGTGTAATTTGTTTTTTTTTTTTATTTCATTTGTAATATAAATATGTTCAAAAAAAAAATCTTTTTTAATAAATATTTTTAAAAACTGTATCGTTTTTAATTAAAGTAGCTTTAAAATTTTCCTGTAAAATTGTTTTTCCTCTCTGTCCTTTCTTATTATTGTAATTATATGATGGATTCGAGAGATTCGAGAGATTCGAGAATCCTTTAGGATTCGGATTCGGATTCGAATTCGAGAAAATTTGGATTCGTCCCATCTCTAGTATTTACCTATTATTAATTTTTATAGATACATATTACTCGTCATTTCCATATGTATGGATGGATTTTCATTTTTCAATTTCTCAAGGAATGTTGCTTCTTTTTCCGAATAGGTCGCAATCTTCATATCGCCCACATTGGCATTTCTTACAACTACATTTTTACGCTCTGCTAAACGCGCCCGTTTCAACTGTTTCTTGTGACCTTTTGGTCTGGACAACTACGCACCACGTTTGCGATTTCCTATTTTTTAAAATTTAAATGTAATTACAAAAATTACGAACAATCAAGACTGAACGAAAATTTGCTAATGAAGTTATAGATCAGGCATGGGCAACCTTTTCTTGTAGAAGTTTTATGCTGCGAGTAATCTTGAAAAATATACATTTTTGTGGTATCCTTATGATTCATTATGAATTAAGTTTAGACGGGCCGTGCTAATATGCAACAAAAGAATTCAGTAGCGGGCCGGGCAAATCTTACTCGAGGGGCGCATGTGGCCCACGGGCCGGAGGTTGCCCATCTATATTATAGATAAACAACTTGCGATTTTATACTTCCGTTTTCCTACAGTAATACTAACTGGTAATTTGAAGAAGAGCTACAGCAAACACCAATTGCGGATACGCATCCACTAATTACATTTATCGATGAAGCTAATATGGTAATCCTACTCACGATTATTGTCCCAATTTATCCATATGATATCCACAGTTCATGATACATATAAAGAAATAGAGCTATTTTTTCCAATAATATTTACAATTTCCAAAAAATATTTATGAATTACGTACATATTGCTTTAAAATATGGATTAACGATTTTATCTATAGGTTCATAACTTTCGAAGAAGTTTATAGGGGCTAATCTGTATGTTGCTGCCGATCAAGCTTTATTTAATAATTTAATAGAACAAAATTCCTTTTTTACTTGCTGTAATACTATACTAAATGCATATTGAAAAGGAAAAATGTACTTCCATAACTTGCCGGCTGTTTGTCCAACACGAAAGACGTGATGTATTCATTGAGTGCAAAACGAGATTTTCTTAATAAAAACAGACCGTGTTGAAAATATATTAGGCCAGGGCACGTGTAATTTAGCAAAACCATTGAATTAGAGAAGATAGTGGAAGGCGCACAATAATGCGCTTATCAACGAAAACCGTGCCCTTCTATTGGAAGAGTGTAGGTATATACACAGAGGGGGTTTGTACCTTTCTCTTGCTCGTTGGTTCTTATGAGTCTGTCAAACCACGCGTTGGTTTTTTTAACAACATTTATTGTTTAATAGTGAAATCTTCCTATCAGAAACGGTACAAACATCCATTATATTTGAACAATATAGATCATTAGGTAGCCATATATCAAAACAGCTTTTTGCAACATAAGAGAAAGACATTTGCTATATATTTCTTGATGAATTTATACAGTTAAAAATTTGGCACTTGAATTTTTAACGCGGGTCGAAAATCCAGGTATTTAATATATAAGTGCTCGCAAGACCATTTGAAATTATTCTTTTGTGTATTAGAGCTTGCGTAGGATGGAGTAATAATCCAAATGGTTTACTGTTCGAACTTAGAAAATTATTATTCAGCAACATTGTGCCACCAAGTATAAATGCTAACTGCACCAATAATGACTATGATGCAATACCGATTTTTGACCTTGGATTTTCAGAATGAGATATTGCAGACTTTCCACATTTCAAACGTCACATTGCTAATGACATAACAGGTTTAATTGAAGTAGATTATTTGATACTTTCTCCAACTAAAGGAATTAAGGAAACTATTACAGACCGACATGATTATTCATTATTAGATATTAATTATTATAGAAATTTGACTAAATTTGTTTGTAACGCAAAATCATATTTTCTGCCTAGAGTTATTTTTGAAATCGTTATATTTTCAAAGAAATCCTTCAGAGCCGAAGTTATTTTGAGACACATGCAAAGATGCTTATTTAAAAAAGGATTATGTATTTAGTTCAACAGCAATTCACAACTGAAATAAAAACATTATTTTATCCTTCAGATCCAGTTGTCCATATTTCATATTATATATTTCATAGTATTTACTTATACTTATACTTATATCTTGTCTACAGTAGGTAGAAATGGCCTATTTCTTTATATCTTGTATAGTTAATATATATATAATAGTTAATATTTCTATTTGCCTTGTATTCCCTTTCAATGTAATTTTACCTGATGCGGCGTTATTTCAGATTATCACGCCGGCTAAGATTACCTCGCATATTTTTGAATGAGTCAAACACGGATAGCCATCCCGTCCACTATGTTTATCCTTTTCTAGCAAGAACATCTCGTTTTCTCACACTGTAGCGTTATTGAAAATCGGCGTAGTGTCACAATTTGTTAGTAGGCAACTTAATATACAAAAATTAGAAATTTATTTTAGGTAAACTCCAGCCTTAAGAGAATTCAATTTCATAATCAAGTTGAGCGCCTCTGTTAGTAAAAGTCCACTTTAAGGGAATTAGAATTTGGTTAGTGGTACTGTTCATCTTTTCCTCTGTCATTTGAGGTTAGGTTAATTTCGGTTGGTGATTTAACGTGTGAATAATAATTAGTTTGAATAATATAAAAATGAGTGCACCAAAACGAATGCGTACCACAAATTTTAACAAAGAGGAGGAACTGATACTGCTGGATGAAATATGCAACTATAAAACTATAATAGAATGCAAAACAAGTAATAAAATTACGTTACGTTTCTTTTTGATCCCTGTATATTCCGATCCCTGTATATTTCCATTTTAGCGAGCTTTATTTGTTAAACGCATTTGCTAGCAATCAAAAGTTTTTTCGTCTTACGATTTTTCGTGAAGCCCATGCGCGAACATTTGATAGTCGCTTATCAGTCAGTCCGATTGTGCAGTTGAGTTGGTAAGATCTTCTTTTAAGGTCCAGTAGCAGGAAGGTGAGTGTCGACAAGACTTGAATTGATTTTGGATTTTAATTACGTCGTCTCGGCGGAGTCGCAAGTCTAAGTTGACCTATCGTAAACGACTTTCGTTGGAATTTTGGTCCATTAGAGAGCTTTGGAAGTACGTTTCGCTATACGCATATTGCGGATTCATACCTATCCTCTACGCTCGACCGTCATATTGAATGGAACTCATGTTGAACGCATGCTAAAGTAAAGTTCGATTTGCACTTTCCTCTATTCAGTTTTGTGTTTCTTTTGTATTTTAGAGTTTCTGGATACACGTAATTTTTTTCTTCTGGATACACGTAATTTTTTCTTCTGGATACACGTAATTTTTGTTGGATACAGTCGAGAGTTTTATTGGAGATACGTCGATTTACGTGGATTTCCCGCTGAGAGGTAGATTTCTGGTGCTTTCTCATTTTTTGTGGTTACCTCCTTACTAAGGCACCCATTTTCCCACCAGAAGCACGAGGGAACGCCATATTGGAATTGAGGACATGCGCAGAAGCAAATCCGGAGCGTAGGGAATTCTGGGAAAATTACACGTAATTCGAGAGGGCGTAATTCAAGTCAGTACGAACTTGTTTTTTTATTTCTATGGTTTATTTATTTGTGTGTACCGAGGTTGTCATTGTATTAATCTTTAGATTTCTTATGCGTAACTACGTGACCCCCTCTCTTGGGTGTAATTAGATGTCATTTTCAATTAATTTTCCTTTTTTGTAAAAACCCGAAGTCTGTTCGCGCCTCATTAATTTTTTAATTTTCAGTTTTAAATTGAGTATCACATTTAAATCCTGTAAACATTTGACTTTACTAATACGCCAAGAGACAAGTGATTGTACTTTTGTTTTCTTTTTGTTATTATTTTTTATTTGTTGCTCTCGCATTTCGGGTTTCTTTTCGTGACAACGCCAGTCGATTCCGAAATTGGAATCGGCAATACGTAACAAAATTACTTGTTCTGAGAAGGTTTGTTAAATACATTTTTTGGATGCATAACATTTAAATGAAAATCTTGTTTTAGGAAAACGCATGGCAAAAGGTGCTGCAAGCATTTCATTCAAAAGTATTACAACAAAGAACTGTTGAGCAACTAAAGGCCAAATATGATAATTTAAAAACAAAAACTCGGAAAGAGGTAGCAAAAATGAAGCTTAATTATATGGGTACTGGTGGCGGGCCTAGTTCGTGCACTTCTTTTGATACTTCTACTGAAGCAGTACTGGATATTATCAATTTAAAGACAGTAGTGGGCCTAAAACCTCTTTCTGATAGTGATGCTCTCCAAGTAATGGTATAGTAAATCAATTCTATTGACATTTTCAACAATGTTCTGTTTTAGGTTAACAACTCTAAAGATGTATTACGTGAAACAGGTCATGATTATATTTTCTTAGAGGAAGAAAATGTATTTATTATTAATTATATACTCTACCTTCTTTACTTAAAATTTTCTTGTAGGTTTTGAATATGTCATCTGATGAAATTATTATTAGTGGTAACGATAATGAAAATGTAAGTACTTCATCTACGATCTAAAAAATGATCTAAGAGTATTTACTTTTATTTTTAACATGCAGGTACCTTTAATAAACAGTGATGGGCAAAGCTTGCTATGTTCAGGAACGATGCCTGTTGAATGTGTCATAAAACAAAAGGTTTGTGTGTATTCTTTTTAAATAAAGTAACTTACATTTTAAATTTTTGTCTAGACTTCTGCACCTAAAAGTTCAAATGCCAAGGGCACAAACTGGAGCAGCTACACACCTCAGATGTTAAGAGGAAAGAAAAATACAAAATTACGGTGTTGTGTCCTTAACCCTGCAGCAGAAGCAAAGGAAATTTATTATAAAACAAAAACAGAAATTGCCTTAAAAAGCATCTATAGAAGATGAAGAACACAAGAAGAGGATGGAATTATTAGATTTGGAAATTCTAATAAAAAAAGAATTAAAAAAACAATGTTAATTTATTATATTATATATTAATATTTAAAATAAATTTTACAGTCTTTGAAAATGTTCGTTTATTAAGAGCTGACGATAGTGGCGGGCCATAATATTGTTATTTTCTAAAAGCCAAATTATCTTCGTGTTCCTCAGGATATACATCATTCATATTAATGGCGATATTATGTAAAACAGCAGTAGCAACTATAATGTTCATACTGTGTCTAATTTAAGTCGCATTCCTAGTTTTAAAATCGGAAACCGACGTTTCCATAAACCATACTGCCGTTCGACAACATTGCGCGTCCTAATAATTGATTCGTTGTATAAATTTTCTGCATGTTCTTGTTTCTTGCAACTTGGTCATTAAATAAGGTTGCAGACTATATCCACTATCACCAACCAATGTATATCTGCCATATCTTCCCACCACAAATTGAGATTTCAAATTGCTATTATTAAAGATGGTCTGATCATGGACAGAGCTTGGCCACCTTGCTACTATATTTCGAATTTTTAATTTTGCTATTTTTTTTACCAACACAATCGGAGAGGAATAAGGTGACGAACTCTTCTTTTAATGATTCCGAGTTTCAAGAAATCTTGTACAATGTCATTGACTGCTTGCTTATCACTATACGATAATCTAGAAAAAGTTGTTACGATTTGACTGTAATGTAATATTCGCAACAAAGTCCATTGCCGGTTTATCCTTACGTACAGGCTCAATATAATGGAATTTAAACATATCTAAAAATTCTAAATTTTATTTTGGGATAATGTTGCCTAAGATTAAGTCCATCTCAAATTCACTATTAACATCTATTATTATCAATTCGTTTAACTCGCTCAGTAGACGAGTGGTGAAACTTGTGTTTCACAGTGCGAAGGTCCGGCGTTCAAAACCTGGTCGCGGCAGAGCGTAGCAGTTTAAAAATCCTAAAGTGGATCTGTTACCTCAGATATGCTGCAAAAAGTAAGAAAATGCCACTGGGCGGGCCATGAGCAGTACGATATACGAATATATACGGCTGGTAGCTCCGAACCCTTACACCGAAAGGTAGAAAAGGGTAAAAAATTATATATATTGCTCTGCTCCATTGTTACACATAAGTTGATAAATTTTAGTACCGAACTTTGCTCTAAGTCTAGCTTCATAACCTTTAAAACAATCTAGAACTTTATTTTTATGACTAATTAGATACACAACAGAAAAATGTGTAAAATCATCAAGAAAGGTTACAAAATACCTTTTATCATCCTAGCTAGAGAGAGTAAGTAGACCACAAACATCAATAAGTTCTAAACGTCTGATTGTTTTTCGTTCAGAGTTTGCTTTAAACGGTAATTTTGTAATTTCACTCATACTATAGGTCTCACATTTATGAAAATATTCAAAGTTTCTATATTCATTCCATTTACCATGTCTAATTCAGGCAATTTTATAATATTATTACTACTTAAATGCCCTAACTTTTTATGCCAAATGTTAATGTTTTCTTTTTGTTCGCAAACGTTTACCTTAAATTCTTCAATTTTAAATTCAATTTAAAAATACGTCCTACTTCTTTCCATATGCAAAAGGGACTGAATTCTGTTTAATTACAACCGTATTTTTAGGAAAAGCTAACATCTAAACCTGCATCTCCTAGTCTTTGAATGGATAATAAAGTATGTCTTCATTCTTTACAGTACAAAATATTTTTAATTTCACCTGTGATTTTATTATCTATTAAAATATTTACTTCACCTGACTTACTAGTATAGACAAATTTTTTATCTGTAGCTACAAAAACTTTAATAGGAACCTTTAACTCACTTATATGACACATCTACCAATATTCTATTTTCTTTGATCATATGGGCCGTTGCAGCCGAATCCACATTTTACAGTGTTTCTTTTTTAGGTCCTATATTCACAACAGTTGCTGAAAATGCAATGTGTTCTTCTTTTCCAGGTACCTATGTATTTCGGCCTTCATAACGGCATTCACTTTGTGCCCGGGTTTACTGCAGCTATAAAATTTAGATACAATTGCGGCATTTCTATTCTCATCGTTCTTTCCATAACTTGGATTTTGTCGTTAATTTCTCGTTTCAGTCATAAATACAGTAGTAGTATTATTTACTGTACTTTCTCTTTGATTAATTTTCTTGATTTCATAATCAAGTAATTTTCCTTTAACAAACTCTAGTGTAAATTTTGATTCGCCTAGAGTTTCTAAAGGAGTACCCAATGCATCAAATGACGATCATTGAATTATATTAGGTGCAGAAGTGTGCTGACTGCAGGAAATTGGCGCCCAATTTTCGACCTAAATATAATTCAGTGACCATCGGGGCAGTAATTGTTTTTGGGCGAGAATCTAATCTAAACCTTTGGTAAATTACTGAAGACACGGCCAAAATTTTTGTATAATATTTTTTTGCATATAATTAATATTTTCTAATCGATTAATTGTGTGCTTCTACAATTTTTTCGATTTCCCTTTATCCAATTAAGGTGAAATTTTACAACTTATTTTTTCATAAAATTCCAAATTGGGGGCTGGGATAGCGTGAAACAAGATTCTCACCAAGAATAATTAACACCGCTTTAACTTATGTATATTGCTCATAGACGTTTGTTATGAAAAGTATAAAGCGTTTTCATTTGAAAACTTCCCAGACGGCCTACATCCGAAACTAATAGAATTATGAAAAATGCAAAGACACATCAATTTTTGTTTTGAGGTGGATCCATTTTGATTAATATATCATGATACTAAACTACTACCCCCTTAAGCCTTCTGCCCCAACATAACAGTCTTAAATAGGATGATACCATTTGTAACCCATCATCGGAATCGTATCTTTATTACGAATTCAATTATATTTCATACTTTGACATTTGGCCAAGGTTTGGGGTTATATCTAAAAAATAATGCTAAGCAAGAATTATCAACTTTAATTCAAAAAAATATTCAAATTAATTAATTAACTGTTTATATTGTGCACCATTTTGTTGAAGACAATAATATTGCCTATTTTCAAATTATCTTCTCACCCTTTCAAATGTTTTTGCTGATATACGCTTACATTCTTCAGTACTTCAAGTCCAAATTCGCCAATATTCTGCGGTTGTGTTTGGTACACAACTGGTTTCAGGTAAACCCACAAGAAGAAGTCAAGTGGGGTTAAATCTGGCGAGCGGACAGGCGATTCGATTGATCCTCGCTGACGTATCTAATGATTTAGAAAATTATTACCCAGGCAATTTCTACCCGGCGCGACATAGTGAGGGGGCGCTATCCTGTTGGAAGGAAAGCTCATTTTTATTCATAAATAAATTCCCCATTTCATCTTGCTGGTTTTCCAAACTGTCTATTATTAAGGGATCAATTGTATTTTGTAATAGTTCGAGGTATACTTCGCCGATAAGATGCTGGTAATAAAAACAGGACCGACTACCCCATTTCCAAGTATACAAGCCCAAACATGATTTTTTTCAGGTTTTTTCGTGTGAACTTCTTTGAATAAATGAGGATTTCCACTGTCCCAGTATCTACGGTAATGGCGATTTACAAAATAACTGAGGTAGAATGTTGATTCATCCCCATCACTAAAACAAATATCAAATAATCTTATCTCATTATTATTAATTTTCTCTATTATCGTTTCACAAAACTCCTCCTCTCCTATCAATTGTCAAAGTATGATATATCGTTGAATTCGTAATGAAAATATTTTTCCAATGATATGTCACAAATAGTATCATCCCATTTAAGATTTTTATGTGGGAGGGGGTAAAGGGGGTAAGTTTAGTATCATAATATATTAATCAAAATGGTTCCTGCTCGAAATAAAAAATAATCTGCCTGCCTTTTTAATGTTATTGTATTAGTTCGCTCGCCACTGTAAATCCTATTTTCCTTGTTTATATATTTTTATAGTTAGGTAAGTTAATTATAATAACAGAATAAATATTTAATCGTAGTTTTATTTTTTCTTTGACGCATTTTTCCTTCCTGTCTAATGACTAGATTTACATTAATATAACTATATATTTTATTTGCTTGTTGAATCTCTGTCAGATAGCATTGTGCAAAAACATTGCAATATTAAACTCATCTAAATGTAAGACCTTCAACACGTAATAAAGAATAGTAATTTTAATATATCTATTTCAGTTAATACTTTTTATAAAATCCTATATATTTTAAATATATTAAGGATTTTAGCGAATATTTTTGCCTTGAACCGTTTACCAAATGTTGGTCTTTGTTGGCTACAGTTGGTTATTCACAATTCGTAGATGCTGGCGGACAGAAAAATAAATTGAACAGGCAAATCGAATAGGATGGATAACAAAAAAATAGTGCCGTTAATCCAATAATAAAAAATTCTAACACAGTGGAAGAATTTGATAAATACGCAGAGGCGGCGTAAGGCGTGGGCGGTGTGAGCGACCGCCTACGGCTTCGCGATGCAAAGGGCCTCGCGCCTTAAAGCGGAAATACATTAAAAGAAAAGTATGGAAAATCCAAAAGTGCACGCCACAAGGTTTTTGTATAATTAATAAATTAGAAAATTCTCAACTCCATCTGTGTTTCGCCATAAGATATCGAAAAATTGATATATCGAAAGCTTTTTAAGGATATTCTACTCTTCGGCACACGAAAGCATATGAATAAAACATTCGTGAAAATATTTCATTTTCTGAGAAACTATATTATATTTTAAAATTAAATAATTAAAAATTTCTTGTCTTTGTCGTTTCTGCTCATTCGTTTATATTTAGTCTGGCAATATTAGAAGGCGTTAAGCTGCTATCGCGGGGAGTCCCCGGTCAGAGACGGGACATAGCTTGAGACTTCCCATTATTAGAAAGCCAATTAAATTTGAAAGAAATTAATCCAAATATTTACATTGTCATTTTAAGTTTGTTAGCAATACCTGTAAGTACTGCTTTCGCTGAAAGGAGCTTTTCAAAATTAAAACTAATAAGAAATTATTTAAGAAATACAATGGGTCAGGAATGACTTTCAGCTTTGGCAGTTTTATCTATTGAAGTGGATATAGCATCTAAGATAAATCACGAACCAATCATTAAGGAGTTCGGTAAACTAAAAACAGAAAATTTCTGTTTCTTTCATTTTTTTCATTTTTGTTTAATGTGTTGTTATGTATTAAGATAGGGAACACGATATGTGCAACACCGGCTACATAGATACACACACACACACACATAGACAGCAGAGTAGCCATATTGGATACGTTATTGTAAAACGCATATATAACGTCCAGGTTCAATTGAATAAAAATATAGCAAGACTAGAGTAACTCGTCCTACCTAACCCCATAGTTAAGGACAGATTCTCAACCGCCGTGTCCCCCCTCCCGCCCCAGCTGGGTTAATTGTGACCTTGAAATCTGCACAGATTCTTATCTTTCCCTCAGCTTTGGGTACTACCACCAGCGGCGTCGCCCAGTCCAGGGATTCTCAACCACCGTGTCGCGACACATTGGTGTGTCGCGAATACATGTCAGGTGTGTCGCGAGATGTTTAATGTCTTCTAATCTTCCGCAGATAAAATATCGTTCTAGATTCTAGAACATAAAAAATTACGCATTTAAGCATGTATCGTATAATAATCATATATTTTTTGCTCTGAAACTTGGAAACAAACGATCCCCCATTTGGTGAATAATCTTCACCAGAAAAGTTCCATTTTCTTGCGGCGGACGGCGTCCTTTGAATTTTGTCGGCATTGTCGGCTGGGTCAGTAAAATATGTCGATGGATACTCAAAGTGGATTTCCGGAAATTCTGGAGTATTCCTCATTTAGTTTGTTTGGGCGTATACCGAAATCCGATTTTGTGCACATTATGTGTCACATATAATTATACCTAGTTTGTCATCTGACTATTAATCGTTGTCCCTTCTGGAAAGTCTACTTAACTACTTGTATTCTATTGTATATAATCACCTTTTAATTAGACTTAAGCTCCATTCAAGTCATTGTAGATTTTAGCTGTAAGAAATCATCTACAGGTAATTTATGACGGTTACGAAAGTGTAGTTCTAGGTCTCATAAATCCATCAGACGTAGATTAAGGTATCGGTAAAAACATTTAATTGTTGGCTTTAATCATTATTTGGAACTACACTTTCTATCCGACCATATGTACATATATCACCAACATATGCCGACACAGGCAGTTAGAGTTACAGTAGTAGTCGTAGCTTAGCTCATTATCAGTTGGAGTTAGAGTTACAGTGGCAGGCGTAGCTCAGCTCATCGTCAGTTAAGCAATTAAAAATCAGTTGTATCTCAGTTCAGTCAAGGAGTTTTGTGAACCACCGCGAAGTTGTCGCAATAATCGTCGTGGTAATAAACAAGTGAAGTAATTCAGTGCGTTATTATTTTCATCACCACCTCGCATCATTCCTTCAAAGCAGGAGGAATCGTCAGTTCGTTATATACAATAAGAAGACCGATATCAACTTCTTAGTCGCTTTATTTTTTGATAATCAGTAATTAGTCGTCGCGTTTCTTCTGTTTCGCTGTTTCGTGTCTTTGCTAGTTGCTAGTGCGCTCTTTTCCTCATGGACAGATTTGTAATAAGGGAAAAGAAAGCCTTAAACATCGACAGCTCTTCTGCATTTGAGGAGAGTGGAGATGAATATACGAATATTCCAAAGAGAAAAAAATTACGCCGTATTCATCATCTAGTAATCAGAAAAACGTAAAACCTGGACCAAGCAAAGTCCAACATAACCGCCACTATAAAGAAGATATATAAATTTTGAATTTACGTGCACAGGCGCGGGGGACAAACCTAGTCCGAAATGTTTGGTGTGTGGCATAGTGTTGTCCAATGAGTCTACGGTACCTAACAAGCTGAAAAGGCATTTGGAACGAAATCACCACAGCGTCTCTAAAAAACCGCGAGAATATTTCCAACGCCTGTATAGTTTCATTCAAGCCTGTTCTGTCATGATGGAAAAACGAATAAAGCTCTCAGATAAAGGCCTTTTGGCATCATTCAAAATTTCTGAAACGATTACCAAGAAACAGAAACTCCATAACATCGGCGAAGAGCTTATATTACCGGCATGTAAAGAAATTGTTTCTATTATGTTGGGACCGGAAGCAGTTGAACAGATTTCAAAAGTACTTCTGTCCAATGATACAGTTCATCGGCGCATTAAGGACATGTCACTTGATATTCAAAGTAATGTCATAGAGAACTTAACAAACACGCAATTTGCTCTACAGTTAGATGAAAGCATCGACATTTCAACAAAAGCTCAATTATTAGCCTTTGTGAGATTTGTTTGCGGATCAGAAATCATTGAGCAATACCTATTTTAACGGCAACTGGAAACAGCAATCACTGGAGCTGATATATTTGCTGCTGTTGATAGTTTCTTTCAAGATAACGGACTCACGTAGACGGATTGCATTGCTATATGTACTGATGGCACTGCTGCAATGACAGGAAGTATAAAGGGGTTTCTGACTTTTGTGCGGAATAAAGACCCATCAGTAATAATTACTCATTGCTTTTTACATAGAGAGGCCTTAGTGGTGAAGACTACGGACGGAAATCGTTTGGGTGACGTCATTCAAACGATTGTTTCAGCGATCAACTATGTAAAAAAATGCTTATTAGAGTTCTGGAACTTAAAGACGAACTACTTACATTTTTTGAAAGTAATGATAAGTTTGAATATTGTGAATGCTTAAAAACCCCGTTTGGTGTGCTGAGCTTTTTCAACAAACTTAATGCTTTGAATTCAAGTATGCAGGGACGGCATGAAACTATCATATCTTCAAATGATAAAATGAGTGGGATACGAATCTACAGTGGTCATAAGTGAAATTCAACAATCAATCGAAGATGTCAGTTATTGGTAAATTGGAATCGTTCGATGATGCAATCGAAGATATCAACACATATCTGCTTCGTCTTAAACATTATATAAAAGCCAATTCTATTGAGGAAACGCAAAAGGTATCAGTTTTGTTAACAGTTCTAGGCCCAAAAATTGTCAAATTACTACAAGATTTGTTAGCACCAGAAGAGGTAGATACAAAATCATACGAGGAGCTTGTCAAGTTACTAAAGAGCCATTTTAAGCCAAAGAAACTAATAATTATTGAAAGATTCAAATTTAATAGCCGGATACAACAAAAAAAGAGTCTGTTACAGATTATGTAGTACAAATCAAGAATGTAGCAGCTATGTACATGTCACATTGGATCTTTCTTGAAGGAAGCATTGCGATATAGGTTAGTTAGTGGGTTAAGAGATGATAATATAAGACAAAAGCTATTAACAGAGGAATTAGATTTTGAGCAAACATATGAGCGTATAAGAATGTTAGAAAAAGCATGTAACGGTACATGCTATAATCTTTGTCACATCATTAGTTCCACCGATTAAATACAGCAAGGTATGTATATATGTATGTATAAATTTAAGTAACCAGCCAAAATAGACCCTAATCATAAGCGAGTTAAGGAGAAAAGAAACACTTGTGCAGTGCCGCGTAGTGGAAAAAGAACGATAGTCAGTCGGTCCATATGTGGACAGATGTGAGGACACAAATATAATAATAATAATAATGAAATTTATTACCCAACGGAAACCAATTACAGCGTAATTTAACAGAAATAATTACACGTATTAACATAATTATACAAATAGAAAAAATAACCTACAATTAATTATATTATTGTAAATAGAAAAGGGATTATTTTAAACAAAAATAAATTCCAAAGAAAAATAATAATAATAATAAATATATACAAAAATACAGAACTTAAGAATTAAACAAAAATATCATCAAAGTATGAATTTGCAATATTGAGCATCCGGTTCATCGGTGCATTTCTCAAAACATTAGTTTTTGCTGTTTTTAATGCAAACGTCACGGAGAAGCGAGCAGATGGCCGAGGCACTTGAAAGCCAATGAGGGACAGCAAATGAGATGAGTCGACACCACCATGAAGCAACTTATATCTAAATCGAGCACCGTGTGCATTACGGCGCTCAGCTAAGGATGTCATATTATGCCTGTCCAAGAGTGATGTGTAGTCAATACCTCTGGGAGGATACATACCATCAATTTTGAAGGAAATAAATTTCAAGAATTTGCGTTGAACACGTTCAACTATTAATTGATAACAGAGATAATAAGGTGCCCAAACAATAGACGCATATTCCAGAGAGCTGAGAACAAAGGCAAAATATAGTGACTTCAGAGTAAAAGAGTCAGTAAAATATTTAGCGCAGCGCATAACGAAGCCTAAGTTTTTCGATGCTCGCAAACAAAGTTGATCAATATGAGGTGAAAATGTAAGGCAAGCATCAAATAACACAACAAGGTCTTTAAATCTGTTACACTTTTCTATAGTGAAATTATTGATACTATATGAAGAGCACAGAGAAGTATGTTTGCGGGTGTAAGATACTGAACAGCATTTATTCACATTAATAGTCAAAGAATTAACAGAATACCAACCAACAAAAACGTCCAAACTAGACTGAAGGAGACTAATGTCAGTTACAGAATTAATAACTGAATATAATTTTATGTCATCCGCATGCGCAAGAACAGGACATTCTAGAGTCTGAAGATCATTAATATAAACCACAAATAGCAAAGGTCCCAAGTTTGACTCTTGTGGAATACCAGATACAGATATGAATTCCTGTGAGTTAAATCCATTAAAGCATACATAATTCGCTCTTCCATCCAAATAAGATGCTAATAACTTACTAAAAGAAAGGCCCATTCCTAAAGCACTCAACCTGTGGAGTAAGACTTCATGACTTATGGTATCGAAGGCACAGGATAGATCAGTGTAGATCACGTCAATCTGCCTCTGATTATCCAATTGTTCAGAAATAAACTGGGAAATAGTGATCAGATTTGTAACAGTTGATCTCCCAGCAATAAATCCATGTTGAAAAGGTGACAGATGCAGCCTTATGTTGGTTAAAATATTCCAGTATATAAAGTGTTCAAACACTTTAGCAAAATTTGAAAGTATCGACACGGGCCTATAATTCTTCAGTTATGTTCCATCACCCTCTTTATACACTGGAACAATTCTAGAACGCTTCCACAAATCAGGAAAGATCGACGATTTAATAGATAAAATAAATGATACTAGTCAAAGGATTGGGCAATACGTATCGAGCATCACGTATCAAAAAACTAGGGAGTGAAGTATCTTCAGCAGTAAATCCAGACGAAAATGAAGACATTATATTCAGTACATCATCTTTTGTGATAAAAGGGATTGTAAATGGTAATACATCACCAGATGTAATAAGATCAAGCATAACCGGACTTTGGTTTTGATTACTACGAAGTAAATTTGCAAAAGCATTAACAATATCTTCAGGAGTATCAACTAAATTGTTGTCATCATATAACCTCCCTGGAATTCTAGAAGAGCCTTTCTTAGAATTAATAAATGCAAACAATTCCTTAGGATTTTCTCTTACAGATCGTTCCGCATGTTGAGCATAAATGGTGTAGGAAGCAGAGACCTGATTTTTGCAAACAAGCCGCATTCGTTTGAATTTATCCTCATAATACAAGATGTTCGTTTTCTTCCAACGACGTCTATAAAAATTCTTAGTTTTTAAATTAGCAATAATTGATGAATTGAACCAAGGAGGATATTTTCTCTTTTATTAGATTGAAGCGGAACTGAACGTCTCAGAACGTTATAAAGTACATCGTAGAAGCAATTGACTGCTAATTAACGTCACTGAAACTACTAACACAAGTCCAATCAGTATTAAGAAGATCATCATAGAGTTGTATCAAATTTGCTTTACGAAAGTTGAATCTGAGATTATTACCTGTAGTAGGCTTTACTTCAGACTTAAAGTGAAGGCATATATTTAGTGGAGGATGATAAGGATCAACAGGTATAAGCGGAAATAATTCCTTTTCCACAGAGATATCAGCTTGCAAGTTAAATAAGACCAAGTCAAGTAAACAATCATTACAATTTTTATTACCATTAAACTTCATAAAGTGTTCTAATCTACAAAAATTGCGAAAAATTCGAGTTTTGGTGTAATTAGAAGAGGCAGACGAAACTTGAGCCAAATTAAAATCCCCTATAAGTAAAACAGGTTTGTTTAGTAACATAATCTCAAGAGTATCAAAGAAAAGTTCAAAATCACAAGCTGTAATATCACGAGGAATGTAAACCGCGAGAATATAGAAAGTAAAAGATTGATACAAGAATCGACAAAAAATTATATCAATAAGAGGTACAATAATATTTAAAATAGAAATATCCATAATTGTATAACTTCTATCATGAATCAAAGCTAACAAAACATCACCACCCCTAGACCTACCTATACAGTCAAATTTCCCACCAGCTCGAATTATATCGTAATTATCAGGAAATAATTCATAATTAAATATAGAATCATTAAGCCAAGACTCAGTTATAACTATAGCATCATACATGAACTCGCACACATTTGTATAAAATAAATGAGTTTTCGAACACAGCCCACGTACATTCTGATAATAAAAATTAAGTTCAGTTGGCACTCCGCTGGGCGACTTCAGTTTAAAGTTGAGACAATGCTAGGGATGTCATTACTATACTTGATGTTCAGGTTAGACTCACCATTCCCAAGACGATTCACCAACTCAGCCTTAACATTCCATTGAAATATACAAAGGGGAAAAACGCGGGAAAGAAAGCCGTGATACAGATCGCAGCTTAGTAAAATCAAGTAAGGGAAATTCGCCAAAAAGTTAAAACACCGTGTGATCGTGTCTCCCAGGATCCGGAGTGGCTGGCAAATAGTTCGCAACACGGTGCCGATCTTCGTAAAGAAAAACGGCGTTTCTCCGGTGGAATCAGCGGAGCTGTTGGGATAAAGGCAGTTTCTCTTAGAAAACCAAACAGAAGTATTACGCTAACAGTATTTCAGCAAAAAAGCTACCGAACTTTTTATTTTAAAAAGCCAAATATACAATTAGAACGTTCAAATTAGCTTTAAAAAGAATTATTAAAGATTCATTGACGTAGAATTTAAGTAAAGTTTTATTTGTTACTTGTTATTTTGTGTGTATTTTAAAAGTCTTATTTGTTACTTACTCTGTGTGTTTTCATGGATTAACTATATTTCACTTGTCTCGTTTGTCAAATCATATTGCTTTGCTTACAATATACGATCTGTTATATAATATAAAATAATCCTTTTATTGACTATCAAAGTAAAATATAAAATTTTCAACTCAGTATAACGCATCGAAACCTGAATCGCCCTAAGGGCAAGCTAAAACTTGTAATTTAACCTAACCCATACTCGAAATTAATAAGTCTTATCTTGCTGTGACATCTTAGGCTCTAACCACCGCATACTAGCCGAGGCAATTATTCCATAAACTATCTTAAACTAAATTCACCCTATTGCAAAAAATACGTATCACCACAAGCAGCGAATAATCGAAATACATTCTCAAGTGAATTATCAATAAATAAAATGCAGTTGAAACATACAAACAACAGATACAGAAGAACAAAAGAAGTGGAAGTAAAGGAATGCACAAGATGTGGGGACTAAAACCATAATGCATTTACATGTAAATATAAAACATATAAATGCAACAATTGCAAAAGAATAGGACATTTAGCAAACATGTGAAGGAACAGCGAAAGAAAAGTAAGTAGTGATGTGCGAATGGTCCAAGAAACTATTATAGTAGCGCGCTAAATGATATTGAAAATATACAGGAATTATTTCATGTAACTATAAATAAAGTAGACAAAGCAAAAAAATAGATACTTATAAAATAAATTTAAATATTAATAATCAAAAGATAAGGTTTGAAATTGACACAGGAACGGCTTTAACTATTATTGGGGAGGATACGTATAAGAGATACCTTTCTACTAGTAACCTAGTTCCTTGTAACGAGTTGAATTTAAAGGCGTATTGGTTCCAACCAGCAATTCCCTTGTTAGGGAAAATTCAAATAAATGTGGTACATAATTGGACAAAAAGGACGTTAGGGGCAATAATCGTTAAGAGTGGAACCCGCAAACTGTCATCCTTAATGGGTCGTAATTGGCTGGAAAAGTTAGGGATCAATTGGCAAAGGGAGAAGCATACAGCAGATTTTATTCAGAAAGAACATGATGAAGAAATTACCCAAGATAGAAATAAATTAGTAAAGGACCTCCAGTTAAAATTTCCAGGAGTATTTGGACCAATAAGAGGAGAAATTCGTAAATTCCAGACAAATCTAACACAAAAAGGGCAATCCAACACCAGTTTTCTGCAAGCCAAGACCAATTCCGTATGCTGTCAAGCCGGCAGTGGAGGCGGAACTACAGCGCTTGGTAAAGGAAGGAGTCCTGAAGCAGGTCGTGAATAGTGACTGGGCCAGCGGTTTTCAACCTTTTTTCCTTTGGGACACACCAAAGTACGTTTCAAACACATAAGGTAAAACCACCAGTAGTTGACACTTGTGAAGAAAAAGTAACGGAACAAGACACACAAGCAGCAAAAACATAAAATATGTTTGTATATGTAAGCATAACTCTCTACCAACGTAAATACGAACTATCATGTTGTCAAGTGCAACCGCAGTCTCACAGTGATCGTCTGATTAGAACAGTGTATTGTTTTGAAGTGTTTGTTGAAATTTGTTTGTAGAATTTGCTAAGAATAATCTGAAAGGTAAGTATTGTAAAAGTAAACCAAATGTTATAAATTTGATTAAAAATACATTTAGTTGTTTTTGTTGGGCGCTAAAGTGTGTATTCTAGTATTAAAAATAAACTAAAATTAAAAAAATAGGTGTTTTAGGGATTGTGTCAACTATTGAAACTTTAAATGACAAATATTGAGTAGTTGACATGGGGTGTCAACTTGCGGGTAGTAACATAATTTTATAATACTGTTTCATTTAAGTTTAATTTTGCTGCTTACAGAGCAGAACCTTTCATTATAACCTCTAAAACATTTTAAATTGGTCGTCAAAGAGTTGACAGGGGGTGTCAATTACTGGAGTTACAATGTGTCAACTACTAAGTTTTTAATATCCTAGATGCCTCCAACAAAGGGACATTTTAGAAGCTATGGAAGCCGCTGTAGAAGATGTGCGTTTGCATAAAACGCTTTACAAAACTGCAACAAAAAATTTGGCATGCCAAGGATCACTTTGAAATATAAGGTCGAAGGAAAGCACCCAATTAACAGGTAAGACGGCTGTGTATACGATTTTTGTCGTCACGTTAAGTAGGAGTCTATGTCCTAAATGGAGAGTGAGTATAAATCTAATAAGTTACCGCTTTACATAGTAAGTATATGGCTCAAGCTACGATGATAATTTCTATTTCAGAAAAATTGGGCCAGCGGCTGTATTGAGTACAAAAGAGGAAAGTACCAACTGATTTTTGCAATGACTCGTGCAGGATTTCCTGTTACAATGAAGGAAGTTGTCTTTAGTGTTCAGCGACTTTCAAAAGAGTTAAACAGGCCAAACCCTTTAAAGACAATTGGCTTGGAAAATCATGGATGAAAGGATTTATGAGAAGAAATCCTGGGGTGACTATTCGTATGTCCCAAAATCTAAGCAAATCAAGGTCTGATATTTCCAAGTAAAGTATTTTAAATTGGTTTAAGGAGGTAGAGATATTCTTGGCTGAGACTAATCAAAAAGACATTTTACCAGATCCAAGAAGAATATTTAATACTGATGAGACAGCCTTTTTTAACCCGAAGGGTGGAAAAGTCTTAGTGAAAAAGAGAGACAAGACGGTAGATCAGCAAGTTAATCCAGACGAGCAGGAATGTCTAACCGTACTTGTCACAGGTAGCGCAGCCGGCGCTGTACCTCCCTCAACTGTTTTGTTCAAATGTAAAAGGATCCCGCAGGGAATTGTAGACAGCTTTCCTCCAGAGTGGGGTATAGGGAAAACAGACTCTGGTTGGATGACTTGCGAGGCCTTTTTCGAATTTGTTGCTGACATTTTCCACCCATGGCTGAAAAAAGAAAATATTTCTTTGCCGGTCATTCTTTCTGTGGATGGGCATGCGGCTCATCTTAGCTTACAAGTGGGCCAGTTTTGTGAAACAAATGGCATCATTCTCATCGCACTTTACCCGAATGCGACGCATCTGTTGCAACTAATGGATGTTTCAATTTTCAGGACTCTGAAAGAGCATTGGAAGAAGAAGGTACACGCATGGAGACTATCCAATTAAGAAGCCCCAATCTTAAAAAACATTTCCCTATCCTGAAAGAAGTTATAGATGATGCAATAAATGCGAGTATTCTGGAAAACGGTTTTAGAAAATGTGAGCTCTATCCATGGAACTCAGAGGCTATCACTTTGCCGTTTAACAGTGAAGGCGAGAAATCAGTTGCAAAAGACGACGAACGCATACGGTTCTTAAAAGAAGGGCTTCAGTTTATCACTCAGAGTATTCCTAAAAAGGAACTCTATATATTTCGTAACGGCAATAAAAATAAAGAGTTGGATGAAAAAGATATGTCGCTCTTTGAACTGTGGCAGAGCACAAAATTAGAATTAGAAACTGGAAGCAACTGGTCCTAGGAATGAGCCTGCCAATAAAATCAGTGGTGATGGGCACCTATTACCTCCAACGCTAACTCTTGGACGTGTTGACGAGTCTTGCAATCATAACATTGATGACAACAATCTTCTACCTGAAATCAACACCCAAAATTGTGTTCATAGTAATATTAATAGTGATCTTTGTCAATCTGGACTTTCTTCAGTGTCCGCAGATATCCCCAGCCCCTTCAAAAGGCATTTTGTTTATCAGAACGACAAGGACGAACAGAAAGAAAAAGACGCGTAAAGGAAAAAATGTCCTCTGTCGTCTCAGGACAGCTATGCCAAGAATATTTTAAAAAGAAGTTGGAAAAAAAGGAAGAATTAGAAAAGAAAAAATTGGAACGTGCTGCCGAGAGACAAAGAAAAAAAGAGGAAAGCGATAAAGCGAAATACGAAAAACTTCAGCAGCGTAATAAAAGGTTCCAAAGCGAGTGCTTAGTTACAAAGACATTTCACACAGTTCTGACTCAAATATGAAGGGGTTGCTATTGGATAGTGAAAGTGAAGTTACAGATGAGAGCGGCAGAGAAAATATGCAGGAGAGAATCCTTAAAGAACCAGTAGAGAGAAAATTGGGCGAATATCTAGCGTTTTCCTACGAAGGAGTCATAACTGCAATTTCTGAAGTAGCTGCTACTATTTCTTCTTCTTCTTCTTCGTATTTATTGACTTACGGAAGAAACCATTTCAGCCAGACACTGTGTGATGACTAGAGAAAAGAAATTACACTACTATATTCCACAAAGTATTGCCATTCTATTTTCTATCAATCGATCCAAAACTCGTCAAGCGGGGGCTCTACATAAGCTTTGTTTGCATGCAGCGTGCTAAAGGAATATAAAGGGTTAGCTTAAGACTCTTCTTGCTACAGGGCCCGTTGTAGCATCACAGAAATGGGCCACGGAAAGACACGTATAGGTTTAATAGAGTAGAGAAGAGGGAGAGGCTTTATTGGGAAAATATTGTTCTCTTTGTTACATATTATAATTTGATTTTAGTTTTATCAAGGAAGTTCATTATTGCTTTAATAAGCTCCAGTGAGGGATTTATCAGAAGATAGGGAAAAGCAAAAGGCGAAGGCATCCCTATCGCGATGAGTCGAGAACAAAATTCGTTGCAGTGAATTAGGTTTATTCTACAGACAAAGAAAATGTGATTTAAGTCGCCTATCACCCCGCAGTTACAATTGGGGGAATCCAGGATATTGATCTTATTTAGATGAGCAAATGAAAGACAATGATTAAATCGGAGTCGACATATAGTGACGATACTTCTTCGATTAAGAATTAGGTCCTTAAACCAGGGTTTATTTGGGATCTTGCTTACAATCTGGCGATAGTATTTCCCTTTAACTTGGCTAACTTGATCCCATTGCGATTGCCATTTCTGCAAAAGTGGCTCTTGGAAGATATGTAAAACGTCTCTGAAATGAACCCTGTAAGAGACAGATATTTGATCTAATCTAGCCCCCTGTTTGCCAGTTCATCTGCTTTCTCGTTGCCTACTATTCCTTTATGCCCTGGTACCCATAAGAATTCAATGTCAAACAGAGAACTTGACAGTTGTAAGAACATTTTCTTAATCTCCAATGTTATCCAGTCAGATCTACTATTTATCCCAGATTTCTTGATAGCGTAGAGAGCACTTTGAGAGTCAGATATGATGAGGGATTTTTGAGATTTAGCCGTTGAATAATTTTTAAAGCTTCCAAAATGGCGATCGACTCCGCTCTAGTTATATTATGGTCGTCGTATAACCTGATAGATATTTCCTGATTAGAAGATGGTGCATATATGCCAATGCCTACGCAGTTAGTTAGAGCCAATTTGGACGCATCCGTGTAAATCAAATGAAATGATGGCCATCTGGATGCTACCATTTCACTAAATACACCATTTACTAGCTGGATGGGAATGTTTGATAAATTATACTTTACGTTAGTATTGAGAATGACGGGAATTTGGTTATTTTGAGCATAAAAACTACAAAGAAAGCATGGGAGAATTGTAGTTACTTTTAGTCGGTTTCTATGATCCCTGCTATCGGCATAGGATTTAATTAAGGTTGGCAGAGGCAACTTCCTCCAAATATTTTTGGTGATTAAGTTCGAGTTTAAATATATCTGAGACAAGTTGTGTTTTAATTTGTTCTCTAAGCTTATGGATTTAAGTACTAGCTTGTAGGCAAGCTCTTCATATCTTATTTTTAGAGGTTGTTCGCAGGCTTCTATTAATAATGCATCTGTTGGAGTAGAACGCATCGCTCCCAAGGCAATTCTAAGAGCTCGAAACTGAATTCTGTCTAATTTGGTTGAAAGAGTTTTAGACAGAGGAAAGATTAAGGGGCCACTGTAATCAATATGTGATCGAATCATTGCCCTATATAATAGTAAGAGACATGACGGTTGTGCACCCCACCAAGTTCTTCTGAGAGACTGTAAAACGTATAAACCTTTGGTAGATCTTTTAACTATATTATTCACCTCCGATTTGAAATTCAGTTTTCGATCCAATGTAATACCTAAGAATTTTACTTCCCATGAAATTCTAATATTATCATCTTTGATAAGAATCAGCGGTATGGGATCTGGTAATTGCCTCCTGGTGAAAATCACTGCTTTGGTTTTCTCAATGCTTATAGAGAAGTTATGATCCTCTAACCATTGCTGTAATAATTGTAGGTTACTATTAAGTTTATCTATTGCATTTGAAAGGTCTTTTCCATTTACATACAACACAGTACCATCTGCATATTGCAATATGCTACAATCACTGGTTAAGCTATTCCCCATAGTACTGGTGTATAATGAAAATAAGACCGGACTTAGAGAGGATCCTTGAGGCAGACCTTTAGTGGAGTGTCTGGGGTCCGAAATATAACTCCTGTACTTTATCCTACGAGGACGGTCTGTGACGACATCCATAATTAGTTCTGTTAAGTTCTTCGGGATATTAGCCGAAACTAATGCTTTTGGAGAGTTAACCAATCAACATTGTCATAAGCCCCGGTAATGTCGAGGAAGCACGCAACTACATATTCCTTATTACCAAACGCTTTATATATATCTGTTATTAGAGTCGCTATGCTACCCTGAGTCGATTTGCCCTTTCTAAACCTATATTGGGAGTCCGGAATAATCCTGTTATGTTCTAGCCACCATTCCAACCGATTTTTAATTACAGATTCGAGGGTTTTAATCAGACATGAAGATAACGCAATCGGCCTATATGACGTTGCTAGGCAGGAAGGTTTACTGGGTTTAAGGATAGGTATAATATAGCACTCCTTCCATGATAGGGGAATTTTTCTTGAATTCAGAAAAAGATTAAACACCCATAATAGCAGCGCCTGAGCGTTATACGGAAGTTCCTGAAGCATTTTGTAGCTTATATTGTCTGGTCCGGGGAGCGAGTTCTTTCTATTAGATAAACTATTAGCCAATTCCTGCCATGTAAATCCTGCACTTAAGACTCGATTGTTTGAATACTCAATACCTAATTCGAGCAATGAGCCAGTAACTGAAGATGGAGCTATCATAGTGAGCAGAGGTTCAATCCAATCCATGTCTAGTGGTAGACAACGAGCTGGTTGGAATATGTTACTGAATCTTTTAACTTTTTCCAGACCTCAGTAATAGGAGTATCCCTATTTATTGAGGAGCAGAATTCGATAAAGCTCATTTTCTTTTTCTGTTTTAACTTCCTTTTAGTTATTGCTATCTTCCTCTTAGCTTCCAAGTAAAATTCCATGCTACAATTTTCTTTATATTGACGTATAGCTGATCTTCTCTCTTTGATGAGTTGAGAGCATTCATTGTCCCACCATGGAGGGGAAGATTTGTACTGATTGCTATTATTGGGTTGTGAAAATTTCTCCCCTGCAGTTTGGAGAACCTCCTGTAGGAACACCTCAGGACTCTCGTCGCCTTCTGACATATTAACTATCCTTTTACTGATATAATTACTGAAAGGGGGCCAGTTGTTTTCGGTAATATTGTATTTGCGTCTATTCGCAGGTAACCGCCCATCTTTGTTAAGCGACAAATCTATTATAATAGGGCAATGATCACTGCCATGGGTATCCTTTAGCATTTCCCATGTAGTTATAAAGTTTAGATCTGAGGTGCACATAGTCAAATCTATTATGTGGGCAATTTGATGTGGAGATGCCATTCTAGTTGGCTGTTCATCATTAATGATGTTCAGCTCTAAATCATCCACTATGTCTTTTAAAATATCCCCTACCCTATTATTTTTTTCATTTCCCCAGACAGTATGTAAAGCGTTGAAGTCCCCACACAGCATGAATGGAGCTGGAATTTTGGACAAGCATCTTCGAATTTCCCTGATACTAATATTACTATTGGGAGGAATATAGATGCTGCCAATATGGAATTGGTTTAAGCGGATTATAGTCACCTGCCATTCCTCGGCGTTGTAGGGTACCTTTACTCTAACATACGGAATATCTTTCCTAATTAAAATTGCCGATCCCCCTTTGCCATCTAATCTATCATCTCTCTCAATGTTATAGTTGGAAATATAACATGGATATTCTTCGCTCAACCAGGTTTCACTAAGACACGCCACACTAATCTGCATTTCTCTCAAAAGCCAGATCAAATCACATTTATTACTATTAACAGATCTAATATTCCATTGTAACACCTTGAAAACTGCAATTTGTGGAAGTAAATATGCTGTATTTGTGGCAGATGTATAATTCCAGTACATAAAGAAATGCTAATATAGTCAGATTAAGACTGTAGAGGAAGTATCGAATTAAATAAGTTTATTATAGATTCTAACATACTGGTAATTGGGATTACCATAGGATGATCTTTTAGTGACTCTTGTATTGCGTTTTTACAGAATTTAGCTGGGTCAAAGATGAATTTATTGGATCCTGTGAACCCTCAGTGGAGGAATCCTTGTTTCCCCCAAATAGGAAAACAGGTGAAGTAGAAGGAAAATTAATATTTCCATTTTGGTACATTAAATTCTTGTTATGTTGAGACCAATCTATATTCTTTGGAGTATCAGGTTTTCTGCGTTTCGGAGATAACACCTGCGAGAATGATTTTCGAAACGTATTGTGAGAAGTACTCGCCTCAATATGCGGCTCAGTCCTCTTCAGGGTAGGGAAATGGTGTGTTTGAACAACGTTTACATTTGGTCTTTTAATCAACAAGGAAGCTTCATAGTATGACATATTTTGGAAGGCCATTGTTTCTTTGATTTGCTTTTGTCTAGAGAATTCTGGACATGTTTTATCCAGAGCACTGTGCTCTTCTTTACAATAAAAACAGTTCATCTTTGTGTTTTTACATTGTAGTTTGGAATGATCACCGGCGCAAGAACTACATATTTCTTTCCCCTTGCATTGTTTTGCAGTATGTCCATAGTGAAGACACTTAAAACATTGAGTGACTGGGTGTCTATACATCTCCACCTCCACAGAATTATAATATAAGTAAACCCTTTTTGGCAATGTCGTGCCCTCAAATGTTATAACCACTGTTCCAGTTGGTTTATAGTGGACCTGATCTTCAGTTACAACCCTTCTATTAAGTCTCCTTACCTTCAAAATCTTGGTGGGGGCATGTATATTTTCTATAATCTCCCTTTCCTCTATTGCAGTGTGTACACCTCGGATAATGCCTTGACAGGAAACTAAGTGCGAAGGGATGAATGCATTTAGGTTCCTTTTACTAATCTCTGGGTGTACCAAAAAATTATTTGCATTTTTGGCACAACTAAATAAAATAGAAATCCTATTACGACCTTTTCTTGCAATAGATTTAATGCCTGGAATATTACATTGGCTCAAGATCTTACCCATAGTCATTGGGTGAATAGATCCTATTCCTCTATTTTCTTCTGAGTATTGATATTGTACATACACTTCGAATGGTCCCTTAGAATGTTGATTGTATGAATTTATTATGATACTACTTCGCTCACCTTGAGAAGATGCTCCTTGATCGGTAGCTGGAATTCTACTGCAGCTGTCCATATCCATTTCATCCAAAATGCTGTTTTGAGTTTTATTTTGGGAAGCAATAATTAATTCCTCAATTCTGTTTGCCGTATTAGGAGATAATAGTAAAGGAGGAACGACATTGGGATCTGGGGATTTCTCCCCGTAGGGGGAGAATCCATGGTAAAACAGGACCTCCCTACTGAGTTAGAGGTTATGTCTACCAATTACCGGATAGTAAAAATATATAAGAAAGTAGGAAGCGTAGCACAAAAAGCAATAATTGCAAACAGAAGCTTATTGTATTACTTACAACAACGGGATTCACAATTATTTTCCTCTTAATTACAGAAAATCAGAATAAACAGTCACGCCAACACCTTTTCGAAAATTCGGTTCTTTCTATCTCTCTCTTCTTCTTCTTCTCTGCTACTATTTCATTTAATTTTCTTTAATGTGTCGACTACTGAAAATAAAAAGTGTCAACTTCTAAATATTCTCGTTTTCGCGTGTCAACTACTGACCCAGTGACTTATTTTATATATTTATTTTTTTTATAAAAACACATTAATGTTATTGTTAGAATATAGATCGATTGCGCCTGCGCTTGCTTTATTTTCAATGCCATGACCTAGTATTATGAATATTATAGTTAGTCACGAATCACAGTTCAAAGCGGGCATGTGCCCGAATATAGGTTAAGCAAGTTTAGTTTGTTCTAATAAAATAGTTTAAGTAGTTCACATTACTTTTATCTTCCATTAACCCCAACAAAGGTTATGGGCTCAAGTGCGCGAGTGGAAAATATTAGTGGAATAAAAGTATAAAAGTTATTGGACGTGTAACTACGAATGAAAAAACAAAATGGCTACAGCGAGTGGCATCGGCAATATCGAGAAACTAACCGAAGAAAATTATGAACTGTGGAAAGTACAAATGAAAAGCGTGCTTGTATTTAACGATTTATGGCAATATGTCGAGGGCACAGAAGCGAAACCGACCGAAAATGCCGCCGAATGGACGAAGAAGGACTCCAAAGCTTTAGCACTTATCAACCTAAGTATTAGCTACAGCCAATTACATCATGTGAAGAAAGCTACCTTTTCAAAAGAAGCATGGGATGTACTGAAGGCAACATTCGAATCGCGTGGGCCAGTAAGAAAAACAGCTTTGTATAAGCAATTGTTGAGAATGGAAAAGAATCCAAATATCACGATCTCCCAATACGTAGCGGACTTTACGCACAAGGCGGAACAACTCGAGGAAGCAGGAATTAAAATACCAGATGAGTTATTATCTATTATATTATTAAACTCTTTACCGGTCGAGTTCGAACATTTTTGTATCGCTATAGAATCTCGTGACGAAATTCCCGCGCCGGAAAATTTAAAATTAAAACTAATTGAAGAGGAAGCAAGGCAAAACGATCGCCACGCGAAGGCAAACGGTAACGAAAATAAAAGCGACGCGTTATTAACGAAAGAACGAATTAATCATTCAAAATATCGTCATTTAAATTCCAAAGATAATAAACAACAGTATACGCGAAAATTTAGTGGTAAATGTTTCAATTGTCGAAAAATCGGACATCTAAGTCGTGATTGTAAATTAAAGCAGTCGTATAATGAGAGCAACGCAATGACGGCAATTGCATGCAATACCGGGTTAGTTGAAAAATCAAACATTTGGTGTCTCGACAGTGGCGCTACTAAACATATGTGCAACGATGAACAAAATTTCGCGACTTTGAATAAGCAGGAACAATCTAAGGTTTACACAGCCGCGGAACATTATGTTAAATCAATAGGTATTGGCGAAATAAATATAAATGCAAGAGTGAACCGAAGTATAACTAATTCCGTCAAATTAAAAAATACACTGTATGTTCCGAATCTTCGCAATAACCTTATATCGGTGTCAAGTGTAACTAATAACGGCTATACGGTTACGTTTGCAAACAATCGAGCAACAATTAGTAGAAAAGACGGTTCAGTGGTTCTCACGGCAAAGAAACGCGACGATCTATACGTAGTAGATGAAGAAAGGGAACGCGCGGCACTCGCAAACGAGAAACAAGATTTGAATTTTGCAAAGTGGCATCAGCGTTTTGGGCATCTCAATACGAATGATTTGAAAAAGATGAACAACATGAATATTGTTTGCGGTATGAATTTTGCGTCAAAAGCGAATCAATTAAATTGCGAAGTGTGTGCGAAATGTAAAATTCATGTACAACCATTTAAACAATCGGTAAATCGGGCAAAAACAATCTTAGAACTAGTACATTCTGATATTTGCGGTCCGATGAGCACTGAATCAATTGGTGGTGCAAAATATTTTGTAACCTTTATTGACGATCATTCTAGATACACCGAAACAGTTATGCTCCGCCACAAATCCGACGTCTTTCTGGCTTTCAAAAATTACAAACAAAAGGTGGAAAAGCAGACAGGACAACAAATTAAGAGACTTCGTACGGATAATGGGAAGGAATATCTATCGAAGGAGTTTAAAGAGTTTCTTAAGGAGGAAGGTATTTCGCACCAATTGACAGTTGAATACACACCACAGCAGAATGGTGTAGCGGAGAGAGCCAATCGCACTTTGGTAGAAATGGCAAGATGTATGATGTTGCAGGCACAACTGCCGGATTCCCTGTGGGCCGAAGCAGTAAACACAGCTACATATCTAAGAAACAGATGCGCAACGAAGTGTCTAGAAGGAATAACGCCAATCGAAGCATGGTCTGAAAGAAAGCCGTACGTAGGTTATTTTAGAATTATTGGAAGTAAAGTAATTGCGTTAAATAAACGCCAAAGAAGGGGAAAATTCCAACCAAAAGGCGACGAATACATTCTAGTAGGTTATTCTGAGGAATCAAAAGCATATCGACTTTGGAAGCCGGGTACGAAAACTGTTATCAAAGCTCGCGACGTAAAATTTATAGAAGAGATCAGGCCGTCCCAAGAACCTCCGAAAGAAATTCTAGTAATTCCTCACCCAATTCTAGACCAATCGAATACTGAGCAGATCGAAGATGAAGTTGACGGTAATTAACAACAAGAAGAATCTTCTGAAGACGAGGAAAAAGATTATGAACAAGAACAAAGGGGAATAGGTCGTCCAAGGATTCTACGAACAGGCAAACCGGGAAGACCGCGAAAAATTTACAAACTGAAACAGTCAGATCCCATGTCACCATCTGATATTCTGAATCGAGAAGACAAGGATAAATGACTAGCCGCCATGAACGTGGAATATAACATTTTGCAGCAAAATCAGACATGGATTCTAGTACCAAGGCCGGCTAACAAGAAAGTGTTAACGAACAGATGGGTTTTCAAAACAAAAATAAGTGAACAAGGAAAAATTGAAAAATACAAAGCTAGACTAGTTGCTGAATGAAGAGATGCATATTCATCAAATGGATGTAATTTCAGCCTATGTACAAGGTGAATTGCACGATGAAGTATATATGGAACAACCCGAAATGTACATAGAACCTGGTCAAGAAGAAAAAGTTTGCAAATTGGTGAAACCACTATACGGTTTGAAACAGTCAGGTCGCGAATGGTATAGAAAGCTCGATGGCTATTTCCTGGAAAATGATGGAAGGCGTACGCTAGCCGATCCATGTGTCTACGTATTTGGCAAAGATGAAGAACGAGTTATAATTACTATATACGTCGACGACTTAATTTTGGCATCGAGAAAAATTCAGAATATTGAACTTCTCAAATCAAAACTGAAGTCAACATTTAAAATGGTGGATCTCGGTCAAATAAATAATATCCTGGGAATCAGTGTAAGGCGAGAAGGCACAACTGGACGAATCCACTTATCGCAAGAGAGATACGTGAGGGAACTCTTAGAGAAATTCAATATGGAGCAAGCAAAACCAGTATCGACTCCCATCGATACAAATCTCAAGATCACAAAGCAAATGAGTCCAACGACAGAAGATGAGAGACTTGAAATGAAGTGTCGACTTTATAGAGAATTGGTAGGTGGCATTATATACTTAGCAAATGCAACTCGTCCCGACATTGCATATGCAGCAAGTACATTGAGCCGTTTCTGTCAGGATCCAGGTATAGATCATTGGCTTATTGCTAAACGCGTGTTAAGATATTTAAAAGCAACAGCACATTATGGTATCACATACATCAAGGATCAAGAAAATTTAATGGCCTATACAGATTCAGATTGGGCTGGTGATACTGATGATCGACGATCATGTTCAGGCAACGTATTGGTACTGTCTGGTGCTCCAATCAGTTGGAAATCCAAAAAGCAAACATCGGTAGCATTATCAACTATGGAAGCCGAATACGCTGCAATAGTATTAGCTAAAGATGCAGTCTTCCATAAACGCAGTAAACATATTGATATTAGTTTCCATTGTACCCGAGAACTAGTAGATAAGAAAGAAATTATTATTCAATATCTGCAAACACAATGTATGCCTGCAAAATCATTAACAAAGTGTAAACATATTCAATGTGTAGAAATGTTAAGTTTGAATCAGAATGTGAAATTTAATATCGATTAACTTTTAGGCGTCTATCGATAGAAGGGGTGTTAGAATATAGATCGATTGCGCCTGCGCTTGCTTTATTTTCAATGCCATGACCTAGTATTATGAATATTATAGTTAGTCACGAATCACAGTTCAAAGCGGGCATGTGCCCGAATATAGGTTAAGCAAGTTTAGTTTGTTCTAATAAAATAGTTTAAGTAGTTCACATTACTTTTATCTTCCATTAACCCCAACAGTTATTAATAAAAATCTTCTCACATTATAATAGGGGAATAGTTTGTGCAGCGTTTAATAATTATAAGTTGCCCTTAAAGTGAACTCAGTGCAAGCAATATTCATAACCAGACTAATAAATGCTTAGAGTGTCAACTACTGGTGGTTTTACCTTAAAGTATCTACAATACTTCTTTTTATAAGGGAACGACTATGAGAAATAAATTTTAAAATTTATTGCGTAAGATTTTTAAATAGAAAAATATAAACATAAAAGAAAGTTATGACTCTTAAGCAGGAACATAAAAAAATAATCATCAACTTCAAAAATATAAAGACATTAATCTTAAAACTAGTGAGATACTTGTCCCTGGCGATTTCTGCAAAGTATATCTATGCGCGGACGAATTCTTGACAAACACACTCTCATCTCGCCGTACACATTAAGTAGGCGAGACCTGTAATCACATTTTATATTCTTCAATATAGAGAGAGTAAAAGAGATATTGCTTTATATGCGATATCCGGATATTCATTTCTGATTGAGATCGAAAAAACATCGGGAGCATTTTCTCTAAATGTCGATCTCAGTACTGTATCCGATCATATTTCTATAAGTTGCTCTCTTTCGGAGCAGTTTAATTCTGTTTTGAATGCATTTTCTTCGTCAGGTGCAATCAGCCACTCCCAGCCAGTAGTCGAGATCGCCGGAAAGTATTTGGATATGCCTAGTTGCAAGTCAGATAGGTGCTCTATTATGCGTTCCTTTATCTGATTTGTTTCCTCTCGAAAATGCGCTGATTTTATCATTTGATGATATGATAGTTTCATGCCGTCCCTGCATACTTGAATTCAAAGCATTAAGTTTGTTAAAAATATCGGAAAGGTACGCCAGCTCAGTACACTAAACGGGGTTTTTAAGACATTCACAATATTCGAACTTATCATTACTTTCAAAAATGCAAGTACTTCGTCTTTAAGTTCTAGAAGTCTGGTAAGCATTTTTCCTTTGGAAAGCCAAGGGATTTTGCTGTGGAATAACAACACTTTATGATCTGCGGCCATTTCTTTACAAAGTTTCTTAAACACTCGCGATTTTACAGGACGAGTTTTTACATAGTTGATCGCCGAAATAATCGTTTGAATGACGTCACGTAAACGATTTCCGTCTGTGGTCTTCGCCACCAAACCCTCTCTGTAAAAAAGCAATGAGTAGTTATTACTGATGGGTCTTTATTCCGCACCAAAGTCAGAAACCCCTTTATACTACCTGTCATTGCAGCAGCGCCATCAGTACATATAGCAATGCAATCCGTCCACTTGAGTCCGTTATCTTGAAGGAAACTATCAAAAGCAGCAAATATATCAGCTCCAGTGGTTGTTGTTTCCAGTTCTCGTTAAAATAGGTATTGCTCAATGATTTCTGATCCGCAAACAAATCTCACAAAGGCTAATAATTGAGCTTTTGCTGAAATGTCGATGCTTTCATTGAGCATTAAGTTCTTTATGACATTACTTTGAATATCAAGTGATATGTCCTTAATGCGCCGATGAACTGTATCATTGGACAAAGGTACTTTTGAAATCTGTTCAACTGCTTCCGGTCCCAATATAATAGCAATAATTTCTTTACATGCCGGTAATATAAGCTCTTCGCCGATGTTATGGGGTTTCTGTTTCTTGGAAATCATTTCAGAAATTTTGAATGATGCCAAAAGGCCTTTATCTGAGAGCTTTATTCGTTTTTCCATCATGAGGCAAGAGGCTTGAATGGAAGTATACAGGCGTTGCAAATATAGTCGCGGTTTTTCAGAGGCGCTGTGGTAGTTTCGTTCCAAATGCTTTTTCAGCTTGTTAGGTACCATAGACTCATTTGACAACACTATGCCACACACCAAACATTTCGGACTAGGTTTGTCCCCGTGCCCGTGCACGTAAATCCAAAATATATATATCTTCTTTATAGTGGCGGTTACGTTGGACTTTGCTTGGTCCAGGTTTTACGTTTTTCTGATTACTAGATGATGAATACGGCGTAATTTTTTCTCTTTGGAATATTCGTATATTCACTCTCCTCAGATGCAGAAGAGCTGTCCATGTTTAAGGCTTCCTTTCCCCTTATTACAAATCTGTCCATGATGAACAGAGCGCACTAGCAACTAGCAAAGACACGAAACAGCGAAACAGAAGAAACGCGACGACTAATTACTGATTACCAAAAATAAAACGTCTAAGAAATTGATATCGGCCTTCTTATTGTATATAACGAACTGACGATTCCTCCTGCTTTGAAGGAATGATGCGAGGTGGTGATGAAAATAATAACGCACTGAATTACTTCACTTATTTATTACCACGACGATTATTGCGACAACTTCGCGGTGGTACTAGGTATAATTATATGTGCCACATAAATTGTACAAAATAATCGGATTTCGGTATACGCCGAAACAAACTGAATGAGGAATACTCCAGAATTTCCGGAAATCCACTTTAAGTATCCACCGACATATTTTACTGACGCAGCCGACAATGCCGACAAAGTTCAAAGGACGCCGCCCGCCGCAAGAAATGGAACGTTATTATCTGCGGAAGATTAGAAGACATTAAACATCTCGCGTCACACCTGACATGTATTCGCGACATACCAATGGGTCACGACACGGCGGTTGAGAATCCCTGGACTGGGCGACGCCGCTGATGGTAGTTCCTTAATCCATAGTTAAATAAAGAACATTATCCATAACCAAATCCTAAAGACATT
The DNA here is from genome assembly GCA_038088585.1 of Chrysina gloriosa. Classification (NCBI taxonomy): domain Eukaryota; kingdom Metazoa; phylum Arthropoda; class Insecta; order Coleoptera; family Scarabaeidae; genus Chrysina; species Chrysina gloriosa. The sequence continues at coordinate 27,736,093 of CM076094.1, read as the reverse complement.
TATGCGTCATTAGCTGGGGGAACGGTATTTTGTGCATTAGATTTATTTGAAGCATACTTGCAATTACAAGTCAGTAAAGATCGCAACATCTTTTAACAGTAAATACACCCTTTGCCTTGTTTAGATATACACGATTGGCGTATGGGGTAGCAACAGCTCCAGCTCAATTTCAAGTAGTTATGGATCAAGTGTTCAAGTGATCAAAATATACCAGGGCTAGCATGTTACTTGGATAATATATTAATTGCTGCTGAGACGCGAAAGGAATGCCTAATTAGATTACGGAGGGTTTTAGAGAACTTAGAGAAATATAATATTAAGATAAGACTGTATAAATGTGATTTTGTGGTTAATTCAGTACCGTATTTGGGACACATTATAAGTGAGTCAGGAATCCGACCAAATAAGGAACTAGTTACAGCAATTAAATTAGCTCCACGTCCACAAAACAAACATGAATTAAAGGTATATATAGGATTATTGAATTATTATGGACAATTTATTCCAAATATTTCAGTTAGGTTATCGAAATTTTATGACTTAATAAAAAAGATACAAAATGAGAATGGACAAAAGCACACAAAGATTTTTTGAGGAAAGTAAAAATTGGTTATGTTCTGATAATGTACTAACACTATACGATGTTGCGAAACCGCTTCGGTTGATATGCGATGCGGCTCCCCAAGGAGTAGGTGCTGTATTGGCACACGTTATAGACGGGAAAGAGAGACCAGTTAGCTTTGAAAGCAAAACTCTATCACCGGCAGAACAAAATTATAGTCAGTTAGAGCGTGAAGCGTTAGCTATCATATTCGGACTAAAAAAATTTCATACGTACCTGTATGCAAGGCCATTCGAGTTAGTAACGGATCATGCTCTTCCTACAATCATATTTGGCGAAAATAAAGGAATACCAGTAATGACAGCAGCGAGGCTGAAGAGATAGGCTATCCTATTAAGTGCGTATGATTACAACATAAGGTACAGGAAGAGGTAGATGAGACAGAAGGGAAACACAATCGTTTCTCAGCAAGTAACTATTTCTGTAATTTTATTAAGGAATGTGCTGATCCGGTACTAACAGCTGAAGAAATTGATGAAGCTACTCAAAGAGATGAAGTGTTGAAAGAAATTTATAAATGGGTGATGTATGGTTGGCCAAAAGGAACTAAGGATCCTAAATTAGAACCATACTTTAAATATAAGAATGACATTACTACTCATGGGAAATGCTTAATTATACGGGGCAAAGTAATTATACCAACTATCTTTCAAGAACAGATTTTAGAGCTATTGCATATGAGTCATCAAGGTATAGTTAAGATGAAAGAATTAGCACGGTCTTTTGTTTAGTGGCGAAAACTAGATAGTCAAATTGAAGATTATGTGAAATCATGCAATGCCTGTCAGATTAACGCCAAAGGCACAACCAAATCGACTATAGCACATGGGCCAGTTTGTCATCGCAGATGGGAAAGAATACATATCGACTTCGCACAATTTTCATATCTAAATGCAACATATAACCTATTGATTATAATTGATTCTTACTCCAAATGGATAGAAATTTCCGTAATGTCTTCAACTACATCCTATAAGACAATAGAAAAACTTAGAACAGTTTTCGCTGCATTTGGATTACCAGACACTATTGTCTCTGATAAGGAAGTACAATTTACGTCAAGTGAGTTTAAAGAATTTATGTCACATAATGCGATTCAACACATTTTAACATTGCCATATCATCCCGCTAGTAATGGAGCAGCTGAGTGAGTAGTACAAAATATAAAAAGTGCACTACAAAAATAATTCAGGGAAAAAGGGCTAATTCACCAAGACCATCAATGCAACAATTAATCGATAACTTTCTATTTTCTTACTGTAACACTCCTCAGGAAACCACCGGACGTAGTCCTGCATAGCTTTTTTGTTGAGGAGACCTTGTACATTACTCTCTATATTAAAACCTAGCTTAGCTGAAATGGTTGACAAAAAGAAACAGAAGGAAGAAGAAAAATTAAATACCTGGAGGAAACCACCATCCACATTTTCCGTCGGAGACGAGATATGGGTGAAGTCAGTTAGAGCGGAAGTTGATAAATGGATGCCAGGTATTATCATTCAACAAGAGGGTATGTCGATATTCATAGTGGACGTCGAGCATAAACGACGGTACGTTCATAAGGAATATATAAGACATCAACACAAGGCATCAAATATGCCTAACAATATCACCACAAGCTCCGCTAATCTACCTAGTACTTCAGGCGTTCCAAAGAAATTTCAGTCATCACCTTCTGGGAGTCAGCGGGACATAGAAGAAAGGGTTACAACTTCGGATAATCCAGTAGCAGAAATTAGTCCAGTAGATCGCAAGTTGGAAGGAGGCCTAGAATTACCAGAAACCTCTAGGCCGGTTAATCGACTAATCAACTCGTCCTACCTAACCCCATAGTTAAGGACATAATATGTGCCAAAGAAGTATAAGTAAAAAGTTTAGTTTGTTTCTTTATGAATAAAAAATTGGCAATTTCAAGTGTTTCTTATTTTATAAACCCCTCTTCTTGCGCCATCAGAGGGCCTCGCGAAATGTACCTTGCCCACATTAAGTTAAGGTCTAGCGTCGCCACTGTATATACGAATGATACACATTATTTTTTCTGTATGGTAATGGTTGAATTGTGCCAGTTTATCTTATTCTTATCGGTATATGCATGCTGCAACGTAGACATATAGTCGCTGTATAATTCATTAATCTGTTGGTTTGGTATATACATAAACCGCAGGACAAAATTAACCCACCACTTTATTTAATTCAAATAAATACATAAATGATACTTAAATTAAGCATATTGAATCACCAATGCAATGTGAAATTAGGTATTTTAAAAACACACTAGCGAACATAGTCTTATTTTGACTAATTTTTTACTTAAAAATTTGTTTTTATATCCAAGACTCGTAAAATATGGAAACGGAAATCAAATTAAATTAACCTTAGATTTGGTTAGATTACTTGAGGTGGCAATGCTGCCTGTTCCACTGCGATCTTTACAGATCTATTGTGGTCCTCATGCCTCCTTAGAGTACGTTCTCCAGCTTTATTCCTTTAATTAGACTGATCAGCTTTGAGAGCGGTTCTTCCGCATATAGTCTCGTCTCGGGATATTTGTCTCCCATGTATGACAGCCGCCTCCTAGCCAATTCCTCACATTGGCACAGTACCAGATAGACTGCACCTCTATAGCTGGCCTTGTTTCCATTCCTCTCTATGTGGTATAATTATTTTATAATTCTCTTTAAAGTTGAGTTTGTGAACCATGGCATCGCTCGGCATCCACGTGAGGGGATCTGCCTTAAGTTCTTGAATCAACTTATGGTTTTCAGTGCCGTGGACTTGACTTATAGGGATTTGCCCTTGTATCAGCCTGTAGGCTACTGATCTTGCTACTCTTTATATATGGATATCTAAAGGTGGTAAATTCAGGATCACCTGCAGTATATTTGTAGGGGTTGTTCTTATTGCTCCCGTGGCACTTAAACATGCGGGTCTTTGTACCCCAACTAGTAGCCAAAATTAACCTTAAAAAGCCAAATTAGTAGCCCCAATGCAACCTCAATATTGAGTATGTCCTCCTCTAGCCCCAATTACTGCATTCATACGTCTTGGCATGCTAGAGATTAAATTACGAATAATTTCTTGAGGACTATTCTCCCATTCTTCAAGTACGGCTTCTACTAGTTGATTGTGATTGATAGGTGAAGGGGTACGGTTGCGGACCTTTTTCTAAGAAAATCGCATACGTGCTCCATCGGATTAATGTGTGGTGGCTACTCAAAAACCAGAATATTAACATCATTTAAGTAGTCAACAACTTGCCTAGTCACGTGAAGACGAGGATTATCTTGCATGAATAGAATATTAGGCCCTATAATTGGAATTACATGCCCAACCGATGTCTTCTAAGTAATAAGCCACATTTATTGACCTTGTTGTATAGGGACCAACTCTGTACAGGTGTCGAAACAAATTCCTCCCCAAAACACACAGCGCCGCCCTTGGAAGGGATTCTTTGAGAAATGTTGCCACTTGCAAATCGCTCTCCTGGTCTTCGCCACACACGCTCACGTCCATCAGGAGATTTTAAACTAACCCTCGTTTCATCAAAGAATAAAACCTTCCAATCGTCAATAGTCCAGTGTTCATGATTTCAGGGAAACCGCAAGCTTTAAATTTTGTGTTCTCTGGTGATTAATGGCTTTTCTGCTGGCCTTCTACTACTGAATGCAGCGTCCTTTACACATCTTCTTACAGGTTGAGATGATATGGCAACATTGTGAACAGCTAGTAATTTATTTTTTAACATATTGCTAGTAACTTTCCTGTTTCTTAGAGTGTATTGGCTAAGAAAACGATCATCCCATACATTTGCATATAGTTTTTCTCCTTGACCTGGTCTTCGAGAGTAAGATCCTGTCTCGCTAAATCTTCTGATCAATTGACTTATGCTAGAAGGTGATCTCCCAACATACGAGCAGTATGACCAGTGATGTTCCCATTATTTTTTGAGAGTATACTACCAGTAATTCATTATCTGCCTGATGTTTCTTATTGGAGGGGATGGGGGCAAGAAGCAACAAGAAGACTTCTGAAATTTTTAGTTCGTAGTAAAAGATCAACTTCCTTTTGGCATATACAGTGGCGGCGGCTGTACGGCTTGATTGAGAGTATACGCAATATCTCTAAAAAATGCTTGAGAATATATCGCGTATATGTAGTATACCCTATGGAAACACCACTGAATATGACATGAGTGGCATGACGCATGGTGAATCCCTCTTCCAGAAAAGTGGTTGTGCATAGTGCCTCTTCTACGGATAACGTCTTTTCACGATTTATTTTCTCCTTCTTAAAACATGCAATTAACTGGAACAATATCGATGTAGTAAATGTGATCTCGAAAAAGCTGAATGGCTAATGTAAAGTAAAAATAAATCGTTTTGTATAAAAAGTGGCTATAGTTGAAAATTGTCGCTTTAAAACAAACGATACCTTGACAACAATTGCATCGAATGTATGAAAAGATCCAAAGCATACTTGTAAGGATATTAGTAACATCACAAATACCATTCCCTTTGATTTAAACAAAAATACATAGTGGTGCGATAATTTTGTCCAAGAGTTTATTATACTATAGTGTTATTAAATGATAATTACTATAACGTAATATGTCTATCTAATAATGCCTGTCAGGGGCCAGGCGAAATGTACCCAATACGCAACAAATACGAATTTCTTTTCAAAAATGCAAATAATTGGTTATATTAAAAATCAAATATTGGTCGCCTGCTTTCATTCATAAATTCAACTATATTTCATACACACTAGATGACAGCACGTAGCAGAGGTTCTGGGTTCTATCAAATTTGGCTGAATAACTAAGATATATAAACAAGGCTATTATTCAGGTTTGAACTTTGTGTGAAACTTTATTTATATTTTATATGTAGCTGAGGCGTACATTTTTGCACGTAAACTAAATACATACTTATAGGCAATTTTCGCGCATATTATTGTATCACTAGGACTACGTAATTGAATAGATAAAGAGTAGTTTAGCTGTATGATTCACTAAGGGATGGTATAGAGTTTTATTTATACTTCTCACGTGAGGGTGTAATATTGTCCTAACACTATTGAACACTACAATAATATTTTATTTCATGTCTCACATTCAACATATGTATTTTATGACTACATACATTTACCTCAGGAATATAACAAATTTCAGTAATACGACAATGAAGGACATTTTTCTGTTTTTAATTATTGTAAGCAGGCTTCCTCATAGAAAAGGAATCACATCACACACACGCGCGCGCCGTACATGTGTATGTTGTGGAATGTTTAAAACTTGCCAGCTACGGATGATGCGCACGGATACAAAGTACTGTGGCTGGCGCCAGGATGGCGCCAAACAACTTCCCCACCAATCCATGTTGTCTAGACCATTTATACTAGCGGATAACACGTAAACTATTCCGTATGTTGAAATTCAGTCGAGCCTTGATTGCGTTGTGTTCGGTGTATTAGTTTCGCTACAGAATAAAGAACAATTGCTGATTGCGCATATTTGGAGTTTGCAATTTTTTATGTGATTAAGAGTGTCTTTTTAATTTGTTTTGTGTTTGATATCATTTATTTAATTTGGCTTAGCGGTGCGTCATGAATAGATTTATTAGTGTAAAATTTGTGCATGCGAAAAATCAGTGTATAGAATCTGGAAGTGTAGTTTCTTAATGCTATCTTTACTTACCTTAGCAGTTGATAGTAACACCCAAATGTTCGCCCATCGGAAAGGAAGACAAATCTTATTTCATGATCAAGTTTTCAAACAAACGGACCAAGTTAACTAAAGACCTCTTCAAGAAAAGGCGAGGCGGTGATGATAAGGAGCTAGAAGCTTTCTTAAAAAACTGAAAGATAATCAGCTTGAAATGCTTCACCTGGCCATCCACACAGAAGGCAAGGATCTGGCTAGTTGCGTACTATTATCTAAGGATAGCAATCCACACGTTCTTTGCTGTCAAACCTGGAGGTGGCCAGACATTCAAAACATTAATATTCGTCGATTACCTGTATGTAAATCAGCATCAGATACCGTTTATGTTTGTTGCAATCCATATCATTGGAGCAAACTGCATGTACCTGGTAAGTTTATGATATGGTCTTCAAATTTAGACTTCTACCGATTTTTTAAAGTTTGTTACTGTGGCAACAGTAATAGTTCTTTTGTACACAAAATATTGATTTTTAATTTTAAATGTATATATTTATATTATCAATGGCGAGCAACTTATATTTATGGCCTCTCAGTGAAGTCTGGTTATAAACTAGTAAATAGTATATATGGTTTCTTTGATTACATAAGATTTCGTTGAAACTTTCATTTTTAGAACATATAATAGGAATTGATAAATTCATGTGGGAATTCAAGAATAACAGTTTTCTCGAACGTTCGTATATTGTACTTACATATACAGTTGGTCAATAAAGTATTTGCACAGTTAAGTTTTTCAGGAAAACCATAGAATAGTACATTGTTTTTAATATTAATGTTGACATTAAATTTTAAAATGAGAATCAGATTCTTCACTTTAAACTGAAAATATAATTTATAACAATACAAAAGAATTGAAAATTTATTGTCAACGAAGTATTTGGACACTAATACTTATGTATGTATGTATGTTAACATGTATTAGGATTACTTATCCTATTCGATCAATAATTGGTGTCAATTTTTTTGCATCCAGTACTGCCAGTAACCTGTCTGACATATATTAGTTCATTCGTCCTTCAATCTCAATTTTTTAAATGAAGTAAGTACTTTCTTATTTTCACATCGTGGATATGCCACATATTCTCAATTGGATTGAGACTTGGGATGGGTAGAGTACATTGTATAAAAGCCATTCTTTAACGATCCTTGCTGTATATTTAGGATCGTTGCACTGTAAATCCTGTATTCATGTCCTATTTTCTCCACACTATCAAATAAATTAGATTGTAATATCTTTAAATAAGATTTAGTATTATAATAAAATAAAATGTAGAGGACTATCTATAAACGACTTCATAATAAAATTACAAAGTAAGCACAATTTGCATATGCCAATAATCCTGTAGGAAATTTTGACTATGTCAGTCGCAATACGCAACTGCAGGCTAATTACTTTCGTCCTTATTGGGACTCGTCAGTACAGTACATAGATAAATTAATATAGAATGGTAACTCAATGCTAAGAATGTGTGCCAAATGGCCCTCTACTATTTCGTCGGCAAGTAAATTATGGTCGCGGGTATTTCAAATACATACTGTTTGATCTACATATGTATTGCATTATTAAAACAATAAATTTATATTAACTATCGTTACACATCTACGACTGCTATACAGCTGAGATGTATGTACAGGTGATTTATAAAAAATTGTTGCTGTAGTAAAAATTATACTTTAGCAATAAAGATTGCCGTTGATTCGATGTGTATATACTCGCAGTTACTTATTTTTCAATTTATTGTCATACTTACAACATTATGTAAATACATTATAATTATTATTACAAGATAAACCAACCTAAATATATTAAGAAAACATGAATACTATACAATACACAACACAAAATGCAGAAATACATATGAAAATTTGATATTTCTAAAATCTACTTTCCTTTTTCACTCTACAGACCTACTTATTAATTGGAAATGAGATTTCTAGATATATGTATAGTTACCAAAGAAAACAACTAGTATTAATTTTATTCCAATCTATATTATTTAAGTTAATTTAGATTGCAAGTATCTCTAACACTCGAAAGGGGAGAAAAGTCTTCAGGATTAATCTAAGCTAAGTTAGATTTCCAGTAATAATGCTTATTGGAAACAGCTATCATAGTCTACTTTGTATGTTTTTTTATTTGCTTTTTTATTTATTTATCGTAGCAGTAATTTTGAAGCGGATCATTAGGATCTACTCGTGGGCCTCTACCATGTATACCTCTACCAATCCAATAATGAAGGGGATGTAGATCGTTTTCTTTTTCCATGAAATACATGTTGCTCAGCATCTTAATGGAGTTGTTCCCAAATCCAAGATAGCCGGAATTCCTGCTAACACCAGACCTTAATCTTTTTCTTATTGTTTTTGTTGATCCATTAACGGAGTCAAACAAGTCGTTCAGAAATAGTAAAATGTTGGCTGTTTCAATTCCGTCGTTCGTTGATGAATATTTTCCATCCACACTCTTAGAAACTGAACATTTTAGGAATTTTAGAAATAATACTTATGAAATAGCATAAGTTTACTTACTGTCTATATTCATTCTAGTTGATGCAGACGCTACTTGACAGCTGAACACTTGAGCGCAGTCGGACACTTCCATTTTTCTGATCTTTTCAGGGATAACATGGTGGTTAGTTAATTTCTTCATTAGGCGAAGTGTTTCTGAAGGTGAATCTATATTATAACCTGCAATAATATGCTGCCATGTAGTAGTACAGTGTTTATTACTGCTATCTACATAATAAAATGTATATATATATTATATATATATATATATTTCGTGACCTTTTTATACTTATCTTATATAATAGATCTCTACCACTAATAGGTCAATAAAACAAGGCTGGTTTGAACGATAGTTATATATATTAGATCTATCATATAAGATATCTACATAATGTAAATCTTTTGCTATTAAGCTATTTCGAATCCCCTTTAGCAAATGGGGTGGATCGTAAAAAGGAATTGTTTCTTTCCCATCAACTTCAAAAACATGGTCATTAAATTCTTCATTTTTTAAGAGATATTTTCCTCTTGTTTCACTAATCAGTGAATTTATAGCTGTAACGTTTGAAGAGCCTTGGTCACATACATATCCAATTATTCTTAAACCAGTTTCGTGAATTTCACGTACTATATTTTTATAAGCCTCATTAAGGTAGCAGTTTTTGTTGTTGCTTCACAGAAAGTATAGACAATAGATTGTTTCCATTTTGCAAATACCCCTCGAATCATAAAAACTAACGCATGGTCTGCAATTTTTTGAGTTCTATCACTGCCATTATCTTCAAATCCTTCAACAATGTCAATATGTTTATTCCAATGGACATTGGCTTGCAAAGACATTTCATCAAAAAGCAGAATACAGTACTTATTTTTCTCATTCATTGTCTGCGAAATTTGTTTCAAGTGATTAAAAATGCATTAATTAATTCCAGGTGCAATCTTTATTTTGCTGTAAAGTCATTAATGTCTTCCGTGATGGCAAAGCAAAGAGTTTTGATAACAGGCGACAGCCTTTACCACTTTGCTCATATAATGGTAATGACAAAATTTTCGTCCCACTGCTGAATTGAGCTGTTTATTAACAAAAATAACACCCAATGATATGCTTTTTGCATATTGGAGACGCTTATTTATTTTTCGTTTTTACTTCTACATACTCTGCTTGAGAAGTTTCATTTCGTGTAACAGCCTTCTGTTATTTATTGCAACTTCTGCAGACGATAGTAATACATCTATACAAAGAAAAGACTTTCTATTAATATATTTGTTCCAAGTTTTGTAAGATGTAATTGTTAAGTTTTATAATCCTATACTAATAGCTACAATAATAACTACAAATCTGATAGAAACTCCCTTCAATCTAAACTTAAACTCTGTGTGAAAGAGGTTACTGGGTACATATGGAAAGTAACTTACATTTTTTTTTCTGGGAAATTTTATGTGATCTGCAACGTGTTCTTCTATACCTGCTAAACAGTAAGATAAATATTTCTTCATATTTATGATCTTTTAATTAGTGTAAACTTACAAGTGCCTGCAAGGCCCAGGCTGCATTTCTTCCGGATCAGATTGAACCTCAGGTATGTAATTGAGCCGATTGTATTTGTGAAAGTGCTGCATAAATATGAATATTACATACTTTTGTATGTTATTGTTGTGAAATAAATTACCTGGTAAAAAAGCTTCGGTTCAGCATTGTAGAATAAACGATTATTTATACTTAGGTGCTCCGGTAGAAAATGCTTACGACATATCCTATGGCTCTTATAAATTGTATCATTTCCTAAGTTCTTTAATTTAGGATTATTGCACAACTCTAGCCAAACACTAAACCGATTTGGATGTTTATCTGGTTGTGGAAATAAATGCTATGGAGAGGTAACATCTTCACATCCAAGTATGGCACACTTATTAAGGCTGGAGTTTACCTAAAATAAATTTCTAATTTTTGTATATTAAGTTGCTTACTAACAAAATGTGACATTACGCTCATTTTCAATAACGCTACAGTATGAGAAAACGAGACCTTCTTGCTACAAAAGGATAAACATAGTGGACGGAATGGCTATCCGTGTTTGACTCATTAAGAAATATGCAAGGTAATCTGCTGGCGTGATAATCTGAAATAACGCCGCATCAGGTAAAATTACATTGAAAAGGAATACAAGGCAAATAGAAATATTAACTATTTACAAGATATAAAAAATAGGCCATTTCTATCTACTGTAGACACAATATATAAGTATAAGTAAATACTGTGAAATCGGTAATGCATCATAGTCATTATTGGTGCAGTTAGCATTTAGACTTGGTGGCACAATGTTGCTGAATAATAATTTTCTAAGGGCCCAACAGTAAACCATTCGGATTATTATTCCATCCTCCGCAAGCTTTAATATATAAAAAATTAATTTCAAGTGGTCTTGCGAGCACTTATATATTAAAAAATGCCTGGATTTTCGACCTGCGTTAAAAATTCAAGTGTCAAATTTTTAACTGTATAGATTCATCAAGAAATCTATATATATATATATATATATATATATATATATATATATATATATATCAGTCCTACAGGCCATGTAGGCCCATGACTTGTGCTCTATTCTTCTGCCATTTCCCTCACTATCTTTCTCCATTCCATTCTATTCTGTACCATCCGCTTCCAGTCTACAACTCCCCTTTCTCTCAAATCGCTCAAAACCGCTTCCATCCATTTTCTTCTTGGTCTTCCTCTTCTCCCTCTTCCTCCATGTCCCTCTGTAAGTACTTTCCTGCACTGCCTTTCCTGCCCCATCCTGTTAGCGTGTCCCAACCATCTTATTCTCTGAGCCTTGACGTGTTTTAGTATGCTACTATGTCCATATAGTACCTTTAGTTCCTGGTTTGTTCTTCGCCTCCAGATTCCATTCTCCATCTTCGTCCCTCCAAAGAGTTTTCTGAGCATTTTTCTTTCCCATATCTCCAACTTATCTTCCATCTTTTTGTCAGAATCCACACCTCACAGCCATAGGTTACTGTGGGTCTAACAACTGTCCTATAGGTCTTTATCTTTGCAGTTCTTGATATCTCTTTTGATTTAATCATTTTCTTTAGCATTCCCATTGCCTTACATCCTTTTAGAATTCTTCCTTCAATTTCGTCATCATCTTTACACTTATTCGATATGACAACACCCAAGTATTTGAACTTGTTGACATTTTCAAACGAATCTCTTGTCTATAGTTTGTTCCTGCCTCATAACAATATACTTCATTTTTTGTTCATTTATTGCGAGACCAAATTTCCTTGCTTCTTGTTGCATTTTCCCAAAAACTTTCTCCAGCTCCTTCTTCGATCTTGTGATTATGGTTACATCATCCGCATAGGCCACGATTTGGTGCTTTTGATGGTATATATTTCCCTTGCTTTGGATGCCACTACCTCTAAATATTGCTTCCAGCACAAAGTTGAACAATATCGTCGATAACCGGTCTCCTTGTCTCAGACCTTCCCTACTCTCAAAGCTGGTCGAAAGCTGTCCTTCTGCCATAATTTTGCTCTTTGTGTGTGTCAACGTCATTCTTACTAATGTCCTGAGTTTTCTGGGGATTCCAAGTCTCATCATGGCTTCGTAAAGTTTATCTCTACTAACTGTGTCATACACTCTCTTGAAATCTATGAACAGGATATGTAGTCCCAAATTTTGTTCTTAACTGTTGTTCTGTATCATCCTCAATGTAAATATTAGATCTCCAGTTGATCTGCCTTTCTTGAATCCTCCTTGGTATTCACCTACTAAGGTATTATAATACCTTTCTAATCTCTTCCCAATAATTCTTGCCAAGATTTTATACACCACGTGTATGTGTATAAAATTATACCTCTGTAGTTTTGGCAGTCGCTTCTGTCTCCTCCCTTGTAAATAGGACACATTATAGCATTATTCCACTCTAGGGGCATAATTTCCTCTCTCCATACTCTTTTGATCAACGAGCAAACTCTTTCTTGTAATTTACCTTCAAAATTTCTGATGGAATGCCATTCTCCCCTGTGCTTTTATGATTTTTCAATTTTTTGCATTCCTCCTGAATTTCCTGCTCTGTTGGTTCCAGGACGTCTAACTCTGCCCTATATTCCATTTCATCTAAATTGCCAGGGTAAATTTGTCCTCTCGTATTCAATATTCCATCAAAGTATTCCATCCATCTATTTAATATGTCCTGGGCGCTACTAATCAGACAGCCATTCTTGTCTTTTAAATATGGTGTGGTCCCCCTTCCCATTTCTTTCAAGCTTTTCACTTCCCGATAGATGTTCCTCATTTCTCCTCCTTTATAACAGGCTTCAATTACATTTCATTTATCAACATAATACTTTCTTTTTTCTTGTCTGCACACATGTTTTGCTTCCCTTTTTAGTTCTTTGTACTTCTTCTTATTTTCCTCTGTTATTATGTTTAACAATACAATCCTCGCTTTATTTCTTTTTTCTAACGCGGCTTTACAGTTCTCATTGAACCAATCCTTAGTTAGATTGGCTTTCTTTATCTCTAGGTTATTTTTCATCGTTTCTTTTATTATTCTTACTATCTGGTTCCATTCACATTCTATGTCAGTCGCTTCCCTGCATATATTCAATTTACTATTTATTTCCCTTTCCATTTTATCAACAAGGGCTTCATCTTGAATTTTCGTCAAATTGTACCTTCGTATGTATGATGTTTTCGTATCCTTCTTCCTAGGCAATTCTTGCTTTAGTCTTCCTATCACTAGAAAATGATCCGAATCCGCTTCAGCTCCCCTATAGCTTCTCACATTCTTAACACTCTGGTGATGTTTGTCCTCTATCAGTAAGTGGTCTATTTGGTTTTTAGTTTTTCGTGCCCTGGCCTAATATATTTTCAACACGGTCTGTTTTGATTAAAAAATCTCGTTTTGCACTCAATGATTACATCACGTCTTTCGTGTTGGACAAACAGCCGGCAAGTTATGGAAGTAAATTTTTCTTTTTCAAGATGCATTTAGTATAGTACAACAGCAAGTAAAAAAGGAATTTTGTTCTATTAAATTATTAAATAGAGCTTAATCGCCAGCAACATACAGATTAGCACTTATGAACTTCTTCGAAAGTTATCAACCTATAGATAAAATCGTTAATCCATATTTTAAAGCAATATGTATGTAATTGATAAATATTTTTTGGAGATTGTAAATATTATTGGAAAAAATCGTTCTATTTCTTTTTTATATGTATCATGAACTACGGATATCATATGGATAAATGGGGACAATAATCGTGAGTAGCTTCATCGAAAAATGTAATAAGTGGGATGCGTGTCCGCAATTGGTGTTTGCTGTAGCCTCTCCTCAAATTACCAATTAGTATTACTATAGGAAAACTGAAGTATAAAATCGCAAGTTGTTTATCTATAAGCTCATTAGCAAATTTTCGTCCAGTCTTGATTGTTCGTAATTTTTGTTATTGCATAAATTAAAAAAATGGGAAATCGCAAACGTGGTGCGTATTTGTCCAGACCAAAAAGTCACAAGATACAGTTGAAACGGGCGCGTTTAGCAGAGCGTAAAAAGTAGTTGAAGTTTGTAGTGATTTCAACAATTCCAGTGACGGTGTTAGTAATTGTTCTATCAGCGATGATAACAGTGATACTACTGTCAATACTACTTATATGGAAACCGAGAAGTTAACAACCTTTCCCGAAACATCTGAAGAGTTTTCTTTTGAAGAATTACTGGAGTTAGACACAGAAGAAGAAAACCCTCTAGATACATTGGACTTCACTGGGCAAAAGAGAAAATTTCGCTACTGAAATCCGACATTTTAAACGGCTACAAACACATTTTTGGGGAACACTCTGATTGTGCAAACTATTTCTGTAACGGCCCGAAAGAAAATGAAGATAACATATACCCCGAATTTACGTCAAGTTCAATTTATGAGGATATTGTAATAGAGTAGCTATGCATGCGAACAGCTTGATAGAAACTGTTGACACTAACATTGTGGAAACTTTCAACTCCGTTGTTGCAAAATATGTAGCGCGAAAAAGAATTAATTATTCGCAACAAGGGTCTTATACCGCACGATGTGGGGCTGCGGTTACTTCTATTAACAATAGCGGGAATTAAATTATAAAGTGCAGAAATTATTAGCTGGTTACAATCCTGGGAAATATACAAAACTGTACTCTGAAAAAAAAATTGCAATTTGGACTACAAACGACGTACCAATATTCAAGGAACGAGACCAAGAAAGTTATTTCATGTTGTTGATGATGACAATGATTACGGAGAAAATGCCAGTGTTGACGATATGGAGATTGCGATCTATTCGGAAAAAGAAGCAATATTCCTTGAAAAACTGAAAAGTGAAAATCCGGAATACAAAAATTAACTGTAAGCCAAAGAGACAACACTTTATGGAAAACGATGAGGATCAAACGATTAACTGTATTCAATTTTGGTAAAGTTGCAAAACTAAGAAAAAGCAGAGCATTGGCCGAATTTGAAAAAATTTCTGGCTTAGAAATAAGAAGCTGTGGCCTTTTTATAGACCAGAAATATCCGTTTTTAGCTGCATCTCCTGATGGCTTAGTAGGTGACGACGCCATTATTGAAATAAAAAGCCCTTATAATTCAAGGATGTTAGCACCGAAAGAAGCAACAGAAAATAAACTTATAAAATATTTGATTATTGATAACAGCGGTGGTCTGCTATTAAAAATAATCACTGCTACATGCACCAAGTACAAGGTCAATTGAACATAACCAATAAAAATAAATGTTACTTTGTTGTATGCACGCCAAAAGGGTTGCTTTATCAAATTGTATACAAAGATGAACATTTTTAGAAGAAGCAACTTCCCAAACTTATCACTTTTTATAAAAGGGCACTCTTGCCGGAATTAATCGATCCCCGTAAAGTTAGAGGCCAGGAATTACGTAATATCTATATTTAAAAATTCTATATTTTACCCATAGTCAACAGGTATATTTGTGTTAGTATATTATGTTCACTCTGTGGGATAAGAGTGCGATAAGCAGACCGTCCATAACGCTTCCACCGCAGAATGTGCTGTAAATCTGAAAGCTTTAGTCAGAATAAAATAAGTTGAACCGAGCTATACTTCTTTTCATTCTGCATGTGTTCACTCATAATTTATCTGTACTGGGTTACCTCTGTACCTATTTTACTATTTGTTTATTATTTATTACCTGCTCTAAGAATATGTCAATAAAATCATCTGTCGATAAATCTGTGAATCTGTGAAAAATCGCTGTCAGTAGACAGATAAAACATAGATGATTCGAAAAGGAATTCGTCCACTGTTTCAACTTTGAAATTGGCTCCCAAAAAGTGTATCGAAATGTGCATAAAACTTAGTATTTTGAGGTGTAAATGCCAGCGTTAAGTTTATTCATTGCTGTAATTAACAATACGTCAAACAAGGTAGAAATAAACAGAGACTATCTTTTTATTATCTAATATGTAGTATTCTTACTACTACTACTATTATGCATTTATTATTATTTTAACCTATACAAAAATGAGATTGGACTACTTACTGTCTTATATGGATCACTTCGTATATATAAAAATTAATGGGTAATTGTCTTTTAAATAATACAAGTGTAAGCACACTAAGCAAATAAAAGAAGGAAAATTAAAATATAACACTTAACTCACAAACCCCACAAAACAAACCATAAACGACTACTACTCATATAACCCTAACAATACTACTATAAAACATCCACTTTGAATACTACTAAACCATAAATAACTTAACTTTATATATAGGACTCGTAAGTAAAACTAGTAAACCGACAATACAGTGAACTACTTTTGCCACTCGCCAAAAATTATTTTGGTGCCCTCTACTATTTCGTTGGAAACTAGTAATTAAATTTGAAACACGTAAGTCCTATTATGTTTCCACTCCATGGTACCGTATATAGTTCTGCGAGTGACACAGTAAAAATTTCCAGGTGATACGTCGATATCTCGGCAAGATGGATATGGTCATAATATGACTCCATCTCCCGAGCAGGAGAAATATTGGCATACCCGGTTACATTACGTAGCGTTCAGCGACGAAAGAAAACAGGGAACTATTCTCGAGAGCCAAAATTTTAATAAAATAAAATGTAGAGGACTCTCTATAAACGACCTAATAATAAAATTGGGTTCGTTAATGGGCAGTTAACAAGTAACCGTGCAAAAGCTTACAAAGTAAGCACAATTTGCGTATGCCAATAATCCTGTAGGAAATTTTGACTATGTCAATCACAAAACGCAACTGCAGACTAATTAGGTTCGTCCTAATTAGTCCATCTCGAAATTTGAACTTCTTATTTCAAATACTCGACAATCACACTGTTATATATATCTCTACCTAGTTATTTATAGTTTGCGTCGTTTAGTGTTAAGTTAGTGAATATTTGTTTTAAGAGGTTGGCAGCAGTTGTACAAAGAGAGGGCTTGTACGAGTTGATGTACGAACAATCCTAAATAAACATGATATTACTTAACACGTTCACGCCGGGGCCGATTTTCATGTTTCTCGCCGTGCGGCGGCGCTTGAATTTATGCCGCGCTTCAGCTGGCGGCGCGCGATTTTCGCTTGTACACGCGTTCTATGTATCGATTTTGAGTTAAATTTATAATACAGCATAATTATGTTTATGCTTTTGAACAAAAGTTATGTTTATAATACGTTATTAATTATAATTCTCATTAAAAATAAATGTTTATATTATTTTAATTTTCTACTGTGGGCCACCGGTGGTACGCACCGCCCGATGAGACAGTCTACTGTGGGCCACCGGTGGTACGCGTCGGCGTGAACGTGTTAAATATACAAGATAGTATTTGAATAACAGTATATAGGGTCAAAACACACAAGAATCAATATTTTTAAAATCCCCTACGTATTTCGCTAGCTATAACAATGTAGATTAGGTGATATTTTTCTTCATTCCGGATTCAAATTTGCACCAGCCGCAGAGCACCTCAAATTCAACATGCCTCGTGAGAATGGTTCCGGCTTCCAAGAAGTTGGAAATCAAATACAGCAAACGCTCGATAAGGTGAACTAATTCAGGCCAAGGGTGTTTCATATTATCGAAATGTTAACATTACTGGATGTGATTATTAACAAGCAAATTATTAAGAGAAACCTTTAATACACCAAAAAAAAAAAATTCAAAAAATATTCGAACAACCTTTTGTAAACACTAAGGATAACAATAAATCAAAATAGCGTTTTATAACGGTGTATTAAAGAACGAACCTCATCCAATAAAGTTGTAATTAAGACTGCTTTTGCAAAATCAAAACTACATGTGTGTATACGCAACTAAGCATCTGCGTTTGCTATAGCAATGAGTTATACCGGGAATGTACAGAATTAAGTTCAAACATGGATATATGCTACATACATCGGGGAATCTCGTACATAATTGCCCCTTTCATAAGCAACTTGTAACGCTCGAAGTTATTCACAGGCAATCGGAAATTGCGAAAACGTCGCATAGGCGTAAATATACATATTCGGTCCGTCCCGATTCAATTCGATCTTCGTTGATCATCGTCTTTGTAGATCTCTTTACGTTATCGAGTTATCGAACTTACAATACTTTACGTTATCGAGCGTTCCGTATAATCCTATAGTAAGAATTTGTGTTCACATTAGTGCAATGTTTCCAATATCGAGCGTCTGCTGTATCTGCTGTCGCACTTTGTCAAAATTTTCTTTTATTAACTTATCTGTGGTTACATTTGGAGGCAAGTGTATTTAGATCTTATCGCGGAATTTGCATAATAATTGGATTCAAGTTAACTTTAAACATAATAACATTACTTGCTAGGGTTGGTTTCATCGTATTATTGGGTTTTGAGGCTGAAATCGAACGAAACATTTTGTAAATGCAATTTATGGCTTACTGCACACCGGTAGACAAATTTAATTTGTTAGGAAGAAATTTTTCTCATTACTGCTTAAGGTTGATGACGCTGAGCCCGACCCTTCGATTACAAAATATTGAAAATAATGGATATGTTCTCGAAAATATTGGATTAGCAAAATTAATTAATCATTAACATTGTTTTTTAGCCCCCAATTTATATACAATCTGTCCTATTTAGTAGGACATTAAGTACATTGGTTTGATGTTTGGAGATATGTAGGGAGATACCCCATAGGGTATTCCCAATATATAATTTACCTATGTATTTACACATATGCACACAACTGACTAAAAACTAAGAACTAAGTATTACTTTATCAAATCGAGTCTGTAAGCCGGAGGATTTAAAACGTTTGAGACGGTATGTGTCATGAGTTTCTGTATAGAGTTTTTTGGCTAATGTGTTTGGATGCACTAAATTTCTTTCTCTGTAGGATTTACTAAACTTGCTGATAACTTCCCTAAGAGATTGTACATTTAGGTCACTGTGTATAACAGAGTTAGATACGTACCATGGCGCGTTCACTGCCGAACGAAGCACTTTGAAAATGTTGAATTATGTCAATATTTGAATTGCAGGCCACTCCCCACAGCTGAACACCATAAGTCCATATCGGTTGTAGGATGGTCTTGTACACAAGTAGCTTATTGGTTGTTGTTAGTTGTTAGTTGTGACTTTCTTCCCAACATCCAATATAATTTGCTGCATTGGAGGCCCAGTTGCTTCCTTTTAGTCATTATATGTTTTTGCCAGGTCATTCTCCTATCCAAATGCATTCCTAAATATTTCACGTGTTCTACATGCTCAAGGGATTGGTCGTTGAATGTAAAGGACAATTCTCTTTTCTCTGTGTACCGACTTAGTTGAATTTACCTTTATTCGCCATACTGTCAGCCACAATTGGATTTTGTTTATGTGACTATGCAGATGTCTTGAAGTTAATTCAGGATTGTGATGGGATGATAACACTGCAGTGTCATCTGCATATGTACCTACTGTTCTAGTTCTGGGCATGTCCGCGGTATACAAAAGATATAGTATAGGACCCAGTACACTAGCCTGTGATACTCCAAAGTGCACTGCGTACAAAATAGTATACTCCTGGTGATGTTCAACAACAAAATGCCTGCCTGTTAGGTATGATTTTAGGACTTTATATATAAGGTGCGGTAAGTATTTCTTGAGCTTATATAATAGATCCACGTGCCAGACCCTGTCAAATGCCTGAGATATGTCTAGGAAGGCAACGGAACAGTATCTCTTGTTGTTTAGATCTTTATTTATTTTGACGATCCTGTGCCCCTGTTCTATTGTTCCATGGCTTTTCCCGAATAGAAAGTGGTGGTCAGGTATTAGTTGTTTATCCCTTATTATTGCATTTATTCGCTTCACAAATATTTTTTCAAAGACTTGATATAACCGGTAGCAAGCTAATCGGTCTGTATGAGGTAATTTCAGTTGGAGGTTTTCCAGGTTTTAAAATCATGATTATTTGGGCTATTTTCCATTCATTAGGAAAATGTCCAGTTCTCAGAATAGCGTTAAAGATTTGCGTAAGCGGTTCAGAATCGCGTTTTTGCGGAAAAAATCTGTAACTTTTTAATCGTGAAAATTATAACTTGCCATTTTCACTGTAATGGGTATATATATTTATGCTTTAGATATGTATTATAATAAATGGGAGCTTACCTGTTCTATTTTAGAAGAAAAAAAAAATAGTGAAGAGCAAAGATGTGGGAATATGTGTGTAAATTTCTGCGAAGTCATGAATATTTGCATAATATATCTTATTTATAATTACTAAATATTACTTTAATATTTTATATACTATAATATTAATATTTATAATACCAAATTATGCATCAGGAAGAAGAATTGGGAAAGAAATTTCATAAATTGCAATTTTCTCCGATGATGTATACGTATAGGTAACGGAAGCAATTTCGGTTCTCAAAAAAATACTTGCGATCGCGGTGCTCAAAATATTTTTGCGGTTTCTGATAGAAGAGTAACGTAGAATAAGTTTGCGAAGTCGGAATGAAAATATCTGGTGCCGCAATTTGTTTTAATTGCAATTTTCTCCGATGATGTATACTAATGTATACGTGTAGGAAACGGAAGCAATTTCGGTTGTCAAAAAATATTGGTGATCGCGGTCTTCAAAATATTTTTGGGGTTTCTGATAGGAGAGATAACATAGAATAAGCCTGCGAAGTCGGAATGAAAATATCTGGTGCCGCACTGTGTCAAAATTTTAATTTTATCAACTTATCTGTACTTACAGGTAGGGGCAAGTGTATTTCGATATCATCGCGGGAATTTAGTAGTATTCCGATTTAAGCTAACTTCTAGCATAATAAAATCACTTACTAGGTTTGCTTTCATCTTATTATTGCGTTTAGAGGTCGAAATCGAAAGAAAAATTTTATGGATGGAATTTATGGCTAACTTCACACCGGTAAGTCCTTAACAGTAATTCTTGTAGTATTTTGCCTGTAATTAGGTCAAAGCCGGCAGATTTTTTGGATTTATTTCATGCTGAATAACTTTTCTTGTTTTAGCTATTGTTATTTTGTTTATTGGCAGCACCAATTGGCAGTACCATTTGGTACGGTGATGCTAAACTTTTTAGAAATTTGTCTTCTGTTTCTAGAGACTGTTGTCTTGGAAATGGTTGGAATACATCAGTTAGGCGCCTCGGCCTTGTCTTTATCATTTTTGGCCCAATGTTGGTCTTTATCTTTTATTGGCGGCATTATTAGCTGTGGACGCTTCAGGTTTGCAGTTGTTTTCCATAGCGTATAGTTGTTTGCTTGCGTGGGAGATAACGCCTCCAAGTATCTTTGAATTCCTTGATTTTTAAGATCTAGCATTAGTTTCTTGAGTTCTTTTGTTCTATTTAGAAGGCGGTTTTTTCCCCGTTCGGTGAATTTGCCAGCGTTTGCGGATTTTTCGTTTTTCTAGTATTCTTTTCTTGATTATTATTATGCACCCTTCTTGTGACGTTATTGAGTAGGAATTAGGACTTGCATTCCAGGCCGCGACCTGTATTTTTGCAGTTAATATATTTACTGCATTATCAATTTGTAGCGGTGTCTTTAAGGCTATTTTTAAATCAATGGATTCTTCTAGTTCGTTTCTGAAAGAATTCCAGTTAGTTTGGTTGTTGAGAGAGATGAGGTTTTAAAGAAGTTGCAACTGTTGTGGAGTACATTGTAGCTATGATAGGAGAGTGATCGCCTGCTAGGTGAAACAATGATTGGATTTTACATTGTTTTGTATTTATACCTTTTGTAAGAAATAAGTCAATCAGGTCAGGTAATTTGTTGCGGTTGGTGGGCCAATACGTTGGTTGTCTTGTTCTTAAGAAGTTTATATTATGTTCATGCAGTCATGGCAGCTAACATCCTTCTTCCATCTGTTCTTGTTATTCTGGATCCCCAGTGCTGGTGCTTTGCATTAAAATCTACTCCGGTGAATTTATTTCCCAGAGTTTGGAAATATCTCAAGTATTCTGCTTTTTGAACATTGTATTTGGAGAGGGGGAGGGAGGGGGCAGTATGCTGCTGATCCACTTTGGTATGGATAAATTGTCTACAATTTACACATTTGACGTCATCGTCTCTCATTTTTTGGGGCAAGCCGAAGTAAGGTGATGTTTAGCGCACTTTACGCACATAGGGTTTCTATTACAAAAGTTTTTAGTGTGACGGTATTTTTGGCATTTTGTGCACTGCGGTATCTCTCTCTCTCTTAGCGTAAGGTGCTTCAAAAATTATAGATGTGCTCATGAATAACTTCTTCTTCTAAATTTCTTTATTATTAGCTTTTTATTTAAGGTCTATAAAGATAATTGGCTTCGTTTTTTTATTATTTTGTTTCAAGTTCCACGCGTTAATTACTTCATTACCTAGGAGTGTTAAGTTTTGTTTGATTTCGTCGATGTCAGTTGAGTAGTGTAGGTTTTTTAAGACTACCCGAAAGCTTCTTTCCTGCTTTAACTTGTAGGTGTGAAACTGAGTTTTCTTCTCTGCGAGGGGCTGTTTTCGGCTGTACTTTCAGTTTTTCACTGTCGATTGATTTGAGTGTATATTCATTATTTGCTATTTCGTTTAATAGTTTTGTGAGGGGATTTACATTTGCTACCCCTTGTATGTAAATAGGTGGTGGTTTGGATTCAGAGTTTTTAGTGTTTTAGTGTTATAAGATCATTCTAACGCCGAACAAATAAGATATAAAGTATGTTAGTGTTGTGTTTTCTATTATGTTCACGTTAACTTGTGTTTTATTTCGACTATCCTTGCAGAGCAAAAATCACATGTTATTACTCGCATAGTCAGGACCGTACTTAACAACTTTTATTTCTATTTTAATATTAACATGATAGAATCTAATTTCAAAGCCAGTAGCTCACCTTATAACTTAAAAGTACTAAGAATAACGTATCACTCCTTTTAATTAAACGCAGTTTTATCAGCGGTTTAGATACCGCTATTAGATATTTTACGGATAATTTAGATTAGAATGATTGGAAAGACCTTAACAATAATTTAGGTAGATATATTTTTTCAAAACTAAGGAAAACTAGTTAAACAAACGAATTGTTACACATTTTTTGCAAATCAGATTACATTACTCGAAGGGCTTAAAAACAATTCAAGACAATCTTAACTTATCCCTTATCCCTACAAATTTTGAAAACAGACTAAATGAAGAACTATTAATTCAATATAATATCTAGATGGCAAGCAAAATTGCATTCATCCTCCAGATTATTCAGTCACTTTAGCGTTCAGAAGCATAGCTAACTTGGAAATATTTGAATTAGGCAATTTACATTTATTTAAAACCATCGAGTTTTCAAAATTTGGATCAATAACACATACCGAATATATACCCATCCTGAAACCTAACCTCTACACCTATCAAAGAATCTTTCCTATACCACAGCGTACAGTAGAATATGAAGCGTACCAGCAAGATATCGACTTCTTGGTGCAACTGAAGAATTATGGATAGAAGAACAATGCTCATCAATCGAAAACTAATAGTTACAAGTGTTCATTCAAATACATTTCAAAGTGTAAATTTATTTTAGCTATTGACAATTATAGATTAATCAAACTAAATAATAAAATCTTAGTCTCCTCCAAACTGCCTATAAAGTTATCTGAAGAATGTAAAAATAAGTGATCATGAGATATTGTTACTAGTCCGTTTGCGTTATAAATGCCAATCAAGTCCGGCATTCAGCGCTTTGGCGTTCAGCGGTTATCTAGCGGTTGTTATTGTGTCCATGTATTCTGATCTTATTGTTAGACCATATAGTACATGGACTGCGCATAAGCCTAGGGAACCATCGCAACGAAGGCGGCCACAGGTGGGGACGTTATATGGTGCGATCGGGAAGCATCGGCTTTTTCCGATGTTTCCCGATCGCATGTTAATGTGCAGCATATCATATAAGTGATATGTACATAGTTTCTAACATAGATGTTTATACATCCGAGAGGGATTCAATTTGAATTCTCTCACTATGCTCGTATTACGCATTTTTTGCAGTTATTTTTCTACAGGAGTGGACAAGTTGCGCTGCCACAGCCTGCTGCAGTAACTGCAGTCGCGCTCTTCGGCTACCCGCCGTAGGAAAATTGCAAATTACACAATTTTGATCTTCTATTATACCGCTCGTCAGTACGGCTTTGCAAGAGCTGTAATTTCGTATACAAATTTTATGTATATAAATAATAAATGTCAACCGTGTGACAGTTCGCGAATTTTTACGCTCTCTTAAGTTTTTCCTTTTGTTGGTGTACGTCCTTTGCGATTTTGATTTTCTTTTGCGAGTGATAGTTATAGTGCCTCCGTGATTGTCCACAAATAAAAAAACATTTATAGAACCCGGACAACTTGTGTATGAGCAACGTTAAAAGACTGACAGAAAGCGATTCGCGCCGTGGGCGTGACGATTCCGATGAGATCGAAGAATTTGACAACCCGCCCAGCATCGATCTGCTAGGCAGACCGGTAGTTACCAAATTATCGAAAACTATCCCAGAGGAAGACACTGCAAGAGCTCGTGCGAATACAGCCCAAAAAATTACCACTCTACAAGATCACTTCACAGTAGAAGTTGCGAACCGCTTTAACGCACTGACGACAACATCGGTCGCAGGAAATGACTTCGAAATGCGAGAGGTGGAGCAACCGACCTTCGCCGCCCCAATCTCCGAGGGAAACGACGACATCACTGCTACTGCAGGAAAGAGCCCCCGACCACCACCGATCTACTTCTCAGGTAGGCTTGCAAAAACCTACGCCGAATTTCGACAAAAAGTCGACGCGATTTCAAGAAATTACCATCTTCAATTCACTGCCAAAGACACGATTTTATATTTTAAAGACCTACATGATTATAAAAGGTTTATTGAATTATACAAAAATACCTTACCATTCCACACATTCACGCCAAAAATGAACGCACGCATGCGTTTCTTCCTAGAGGATTGCACAATGATGTCGAAAGCGAAGAAATACAACTCGAACTGGATGAATTGGGGTTTCCACTGAAAAGAATCGACAAAATCAGAAGAACAAAATACCGCATGTTTCTTATAGTGGTAGACAAACAGGCCACTTTAGGCATTCTAAGCCAAAAGATCAAGAGGTTACAGAATACGTCCGTTTTCTTTGAACCTCATTATTCCAAAACGGAAATAATTCAATGTAAGAAGTGTCAGCAATGCGGGCATGCAACCCTAAATTGCTACAACAAAGTGAGTAGATGCGTGAAATGCGAGGATGCGCATCGCTCGTACGAGTGTACGAAACCTCGTGACACACCTGCCAAGTGTTATAATAGCGGGGTGCTCACCCGGCTTCAAGCACCACTTGCAAAGTCTATCAGGAACTGGTGGAAGCAAGGAAAATTAAAAAAGAGAAAACCGAAACACTGAGGGAAGCCCAACGTATGCAAACCAACCCGCAACACTACATGGACGCGCCTGCCCCTTCTAGGAACGCATGGGTTTCACAAACAGCCGCGAGTCAACAAAACAGTGAAGTGCGCGCCACACAGACGAAAAACAGTTTCAGTGTCGGAGCAAACAATTTTCCCTCCCTCCCTCGTACCGAACGGGAACGCAGACAAAATCACGTAACTGGCCCCGTAAATTTCCCCGTGAATCCCTCAGAGAGCTTCCCTGTGATCACTCCCGCAATGAACATATGTGATAGTAGCATTCAACAACAAAATGCACAACAAACCACAAACAATCTAATGGGCGACTTAAATTATCTCAGTGACATTGGTAACTCACTAAACCAAATTAACACAATAGTGAATTCAAGGTGGCTCGCGAGTAAACTGCGCGTCTTAAAACAACAAATAAGTGCGGGAAATACTCTCCTCGTCTACCTAGCCGCGATCGATGCGTTCAATAGCCAGCGTGATGGCTATTAAACTGCTGATTTGGAATGCGAACACTCTCTCAAACAAATTGGAAGAGTTTATCGACTTTCTAAATACACAAAGGATCGACATTGCACTGGTGTTATAAACAAAAAATGCGGGAGTTAAACACTATTCGAGTGCGCGGTTTTAACGTAGAGGAGCGCGCAGGCCGCAACGGACAAGGAGGGGTCGCAATTCTCGTGCGTAACAACATTCCATATTGGAGAGTAGGGCTCATCGAACTGGAAACCATCGACGTTGAGGCCGTGGCAGTCCAATTAGCAAACGATACCACCATCGTGGCTTGCTATTACTGTCCAAGAACAAGAATATGTCAGAACCAGCTCGACGTTTTATTTTCTTTCTCGCGCAGGACCATCTGTGCAGGTGACTGGAACGCCAGACACTATTCGTGGGGCTGTCATCAGAACAACTCTAACGGAAATACGTTGTTCAATTATGTGAACAACAACATAATAATCCACCATCCGGACGGCCCTACTCAGTACCCCTCGAATGGAATGACTCCCACCACTATTGATCTCGTCTTGTCGGCGAACGTGGCTAATATCGGTGACGTCGAAACAGGACAACTACCTTCGGATCACCTGCCGCTGCTATTAGAAATCGGAGGTGTTCCGCAACGTAATTCGAAGAAGAGTGTTTGACTACGCGCACGCAAATTGGAGAAAATTCCGGAATATACTACAGGAGAAACCCCTCCACACCACTATCGAAGATATCAACACCCTCGAGGAAATCGTCGAAACAGTGACCGAAAATATCAGCAGAGCCGCCAAAAATTCCATTCCAACTAGATTCACGGATCCACACCATTACAGCAAGTTACCACCAGATATTAAAGTGGTCATCACCGAACGTAACAGGATCCGTCGTGCATTCCAACGTACGCGTGACGTGGTGCTTAGATGCAGGATGAATGGCCTAACCAGCAGCATCCGGGGGATGATCATCAAGCACAGAAACGAAATGTATGCACGGCGTCTTCAACAGATCAACATTAAATACGGTTCAATCTGGCGCCTCAACAAGAACTTAAGGAAACCGTTTCGACCAATCAAGATACTAGAAGAGGATGACGGTTTGTTTGCGGTCGGACGGTTACTAGTTTTCTCACACAGCACCCAGTAAATCCTATCGATTCCCATCCCTTCCTTACAACGCCCGCATATATCAAAAAGCTAATAAATAGGTCCCCGCCTAAAAAAGCTCCCGGTCCCGACTCCATACAGAACATACTTCTAAAAATATCCCTAGAAAAACCTTATTACAGATTTACTACCTCATAAACGCCATCATTCGTCTCCAATATTTCCCAAATTCCTGGAAATCCGCAATAGTTATTCCCATACTGAAACCAGGAAAAAATCCCATACATTCCAATAGCTATCGTCCGATATCACTGCTACCAGCGCTATCCAAGATTACCGAAAAGATACAAAAAACCAAATAATAAAACATACAGAAAATAAGCATATCATCCCGGACCAACAGTTCGGTTTTCGGGAGCCACGCAACTCAGAACAACAAGTGGCCAGGATTATTACCGAGACGACGAAGGCGTTCAACAAGAGGCAGCACACAGCGTTCATGTTAGTGGATATAGAGAAAGCTTTTGATCGGGTGTGGATTAACGGGTTAATCAGTAAAATGATAACACTCGATTTTCTACACCCGCTCATCACGCTAATAAGATCCTATCTCAGTAATAGGAAGGCCAGGGTCAGAATAAACGTTACAACTTCCGCAGCCTACGACATCGAAGCAGGCGTACCGCAAGGGTCGCTGTTGGGGCCTATCCTGTACAACATCTACACCCACGACATTCCTGAATTCCCTAGCACAAATCTAGTTCCATACGCCGATGATACCGCCATATACACTCACTCCTTCTCGCCGTTGGTAGCTCTCCAGAAAATTCAGAACTACATACCTCGGTAAGAAAAATACCTGAAAACTGGGAAGATATCAGCAAATCCTGAAAAATCCTCAATTGCTATTTTTAGCCGACGTACCAACCCCTTTAACACTTGGTACCGAGATACCCCAAATTCCTTCAAACTACCATCCCCCACGTTAATCCTATAAGGTATCTAGGCATATATTTAGACACCCGTCTGAGATTCCACCTCCATATTCAAAACAACATCCATAAAACCTCCTCCATAATCCGAAAGCTCTTTTCCATTCTTGTAAGCCCCAATACTTCAAGAAAAAATAAACTCCTACTTTATAAAACAATTCTGAGGCCCATCGTAACATACGAAGTAGCAACATGCAGTAACGTCTCTAAAACAAATATACAGCGCCTGCAACGATATCAAAATAAATGCCTGCGTCTGGCTTTAGGTGTGGGCCGATACACCTCAGCGCGAACGCTGCACCTGGTGGCCGAAGTACCAACAGTAGCAGAGTTTATCCAACAGAAAGCGATCCAGTTCTACAAAACTACAATTCATCATGACAACCCATTAATAAGGAATATAACGGATGTCAGAGGCCTAGCCACAAAACACCCGCTCGCACTCACAAACCTAAACCTGGAGTAAAACCAACAACAACCACACGCTAATAACCGCAGACGGAGCACCACACACACCAACGCATACGGAAAGAGGGGTTTTTATTTAAATTCTCCCCCAACCTCCCGAGAATTACAACAACTCACAGCATACGAAGCTAAGTGATAGTGCGGGAGAGACTAATTTCTACTCGCGTGCTTAACAGCTACCCGAACGCATATGTACAATTAATTAATATTGGCATACTAAAGTCGAATTGTATATACTAGCTTAGTATAGGAAAATTTGAAATGATACATATATATATATATATATTGTCACGACTGTAATAATTACTCATGTATAATAAAGAGATTTTTAGATTGATTGGTTAGGTATAACCGCGAAACGTACGTCTACGGATGGCAAGAGAAGATCGAAATTTTTTAATTTGCAATTTTCCCACGGCGGGTAGACGAAGAGCGCGACTGCAGTTACTGCAGGAGGCTCTGGCAACGAAAGTCAAGTCAAGAAGATCAAAATTTTGTAATAGTTTCTAACGTCATTATTCAGTCAGTCAGTTTTTCGTGACAGTTGCATTCCCGTTGCGTGCGATCGGAAAACATCGGGTTTCGTCGGCACCGTATTACGTCACGATCACTGCTCCTGTGTGACAAATGGCAAATGGTGGCCTATGAGCAGTCCATGTACTGGACGCACTCGAATTCCGCTAGCTTATACCTGCCTTAATTGCTCTCAGCTGTGTACAATCCTAATTGTTATAGGGTAATTAAAATCAGTTATTGAATTCCGCCAGGTCTAGGGATGAAGTAATTAAGTGGGTAATGATAATGAAACTAGCTTATGGAGTCCCTCTCATGAAGGGTACTTAGGAATTCGATGAAATACAATTAAGGTTTATAGGTACATATATTTAATGGGGATAATATTTTGGACAGTAGTACATATAAAGGGAATTACATTCACCCTCACTTTTAGTCTGAGTTTTACTCCATTTGTCTTACTACTACTAGTGTACAAAAAGTGATACCAAGTGTAAAAATGGAAATTGAGCGAATATATAGTGAACGTGGAAATCTTCTGATTGTTAACGAAGGATACAAGTTCTTTAAAAAGAGAGTGCTGAAAACTACCGGTGAAACTTGCTGGGCTTGCATACAGAAATCTTGCAATGCGAAGTTATATCAGTGAACAGAGAAGGACAAGAATATATTTCTAAAAACTGGCAGTCATGTCCATGGTGAAGAAACGGCATTAGTTAGACATAAAATAAGCAACTCCTTAAAAAGAAAAGCCGAAGATAATCTCACAGTTCAGCCGCTGAAGATGATACATTCTGAGTTAAATAAAAATCCGGAATTAATAAACTCTGTCACATTAACGGACATAGCAAGAATTCGAAACAACTTCAATTACGCAAAGAAAAAGTGTTTCCGCCATTACCAAAGTCTCTCAGCGAAGTTCATCAGTGTTTAAGCGGAATTGATATAATGACAGCGAAAAGTGAAAAGTTCTTGCTTTATAATGGAACAGACGAAAATATTATTATATATATATTATTATAGCAGTAATTTGCAATATTTATGCAATTGTGATATTTTGTATATGGACGGTACATTTGAGTACTGTCCTAAATATTTTTATCAACTATTCACTATACATGGCTATATGAACGATACTTATGTGCCATTAGTTTTCTGTCTCTTGCCAAATAAGGAAAAGAAAACGTATTGTAATATGTTTCAAGTTTTAAATAGTAAGTGCGCGGATGAAGGTTGCGTGTTTCTACCTAAAAATATATGTTTGGATTTTGAAATTGCAATTCACTCTAGTGTCACGGATTGCTATCCAATGGCTAAAATTATTGGATGCCGATTTCATTTGGCTCAATCTTGGTGGCGTGCAATTCAACGACATGGGCTAACTGCTGCTTATAAGGATAACACTTCCGAAATTGGAAAATGACTGCATACTGTTTTTGGATTAACGTACTTGAAACCAGAGGAGGTGGGCGATGCATTCATTTTTGATTTAATTAATCATAAACCCGAAGATTCTCGATTAATGCAGTTTACAGACTATTTAGTAGAAACGTACATTGAAGAAAACTCCACATTCCCACCGTCCATTTGGGCCAGCAATACGGCATCGCTTATTCGTACTACTAACGCATGCGAAAGTTTCCATAATAAGTTTAAATGTATATATATATATATTTCGTAACCTTTTATACTTATGTGTAATCAACTTTTATATATATATAAATTATAAAAACTAAATTAATGTGTAAACATACATGCAAATTAAGTAAAACCTTATATCAAAAATCTTTGTCGAAACCTTAACAATTCTGTTCAAGGACTAGGGAAAACCCAAATTTAAAAACCTAGCCAAAAGTTTTCCTTCTTAAGAAATGCAAATGTCATTTTAACAAATTGCTATATACATTACTTAAATTTTGAATATATGTAGATTCGGTTAGAAATCAAACAATTCCTAATAATTACGAATTAATCAGTTTAGATGTTGTTTCTTTATTTACTAATATTCCTGTGGATTTAGCACTAAAAATTTTAGATAAAAAATGGAATTCCATAAAAGATTTTACAGATCTTCCAAAGGAGGAATTCATTGCAGCTTCGAAACTTTGTTTAAATTCTACTTATTTTACATATCAAAATAAAATTTATAAACAAATTTTCGGTACTGCAATGGGTTCTCCATTATCAGCAGTTATCGCAAACCTGGTAATGGAGGACCTAGAGCAAACTTGTTTGGCAAAACTAAATTCTAGTGTAAGTTTTTACAGACGTTATGTGGATGACTGTTTTTGTTCCGTAAGAAAGGATAGTATTGATGAGATATTAGATTCATTTAATAGTTATCATAATAGATTAAAATTTACATATGAGAGGGAATCTAATAACTCATTGAGTTTCCTGAACGTGACAGTCATGCATAATAACGGCATTGTAAAAACAAATTGGCATATAAAGTCTACCAATACAGGAAGACATTTAAATTATTTTTCAGAAACATCAAAATTACATAAAATTAATGTAGTTACCGGTTTAGTTGATCAAGGGGTTAGATTAGCTAATCCTGAATTTAGGGAAAAGAATTTAAACAAAGTTAAAGAAATCTTAGATAAAAATAATTATCCAAATAGTTTTTATGAAAAAATAATAAAAAATAGAATTAACAAATTATACAATAGAGGAATTAAAAATAATAACAATAAATCTTATAACGCTATTCCTTATAAAAAAGGTTTAAGCGAAAAATAAAAAAGAGTTTAATAAAAACAACATAAACATTACTTTCATTCCAAATTATAGTAACAGATCTCTTTTTACTAATACTAAATCTAAAATAATTAAACAAAATCAAAGTAATGTAGTTTATAAAATAAACTGTAAAGACTGTGATGGTTGTTACATCGGTCAGACGAAACAATATTTAAAGAAAAGGTTGTATAGCCATAAGTATTCTTTAAATAATGATTTTGGTGCAATGACCGCTGTAACAAAGCATTACAAAGATCTTGGGCATTACTTTGATTTTGAAAACACAATTATATTAAAAACAGAGAATAATCATAAAAAAAAAGACAAATATAGGAAATGATAAATATACAAAAAGACACTAAAACTATTAATTTCAGAACCGATATTCAAAATTTAAGTAATGTATATAGCAATTTGTTAAAATGACATTTGCATTTCTTAAGAAGGAAACCTTTGCCTAGGTTTTTAAATTTGGGTTTTCCCTAGTCCTTATTTTGTTGATAGTTCCCAAATAAAAAACAAATGTTTGTTTATATATTTATCTAGTTATATTTTCACTGAAGAAGGTATTCCAAAAACGTTTGTAAACGTTCTGAAAATATAACTATCGTTCAAACCAGCCTTGTTTTATTGACCTATTAGTGGTAGATATCTATCATATAAGATATAATAAGTTTAAGTTTTATAGCCACTGCCCGCATTCAAATATTTTTGTATTTGTTGAAAATATTAAAAATATGCAAAGCGACACATACATCAAGTTAAATTCTATTAGAGAAAATATTACAAGAAAAATCCGTAAAGATGTTCTACAGAACAAGGTCTATATTGAAAATAAAATTTCAGAATTAATAAATAATAAAATTACTAGATTTCAATTTTTGAAAGCTGTTTCTTGAATGTATATATTTGAAAAGTATCTGTGAGCGGAATTCGATAAGTTATTAGGCGGACCCAATATTATCTAGCGGAATTCGAGAAAGGGGTTATAAAGATATTATAAGTCCGTGGTGCTTTACCTTGCATCTAGCGGAATTCGAATGCGCCGCATGTACTATATGGTCTAAGATTCTGGTGTATTCTATACAATTATAGGTTAGGGTCTCATGTTTACCGTAAACATGTATTCGCAATATTATTTTATATGCAGCAGTAAACAACCACGCAGTGGAAAAGCAGACTGCAGTTTTCCCAAGTTAGTTTTTGTGATTGCTGTAAAGAAAAGTAAAGTAAAGTAATGATAGTAATGACAGATTTTACAGATTTCCAAATGAGCAGAGAGGAAAACCGATAAACCTGAGTACAGTAGTTAGAATTTCGACAATTGCAGAGAAAGTGTTAAGGGAAAATATTCTAGCATTGTTTATCACTTCTAGGATAGTAAACGTCTTAATGAAGAAAATTATTAAAAAATTGGCCTCCACGTTTAACACAGAAAGTATGCAAAAGCGTATTCTCCTGCAGAATGTGTTGGACAATCACAATATAGAACTGGTTACATTAATATTAAAGTACTGTTTAACTGTGCAACTGCATTATGAGGGTCGATTAGGATCACAAAAAATACAAACATTTGGCATACATATATTAGCTTTATTTAATAATCAATAAGTGTATATGTACTAGTTTTTGTTAAATATTGTCTTGTCTGGTAACTCTTCCTTCACTAGATCGCTGGTTTTAGTTTTAGTTTAATTTCCTAGATTGGTTTACTCGTATTGTGAAACATTTCGAGCCTTTGATTAAGTTTACATCTACATTTAATGTATTATTTCTATAATTAGACACTGTATTTTTATTATCTTGTTATGAATCCTATTCCGCTTAGAGAGAAAATAGTTCCTTAATTGGTAAACATTTTTATATAACTTTATTATATTTAGAAAGCAGTTTATATACGTTTTTCTGTCCATAGTTATAACTTAAAAAGAATTTTAAATTTTCAATTTAATTGTGGAAATGGAAATATGTAAATACAAAACAAATTTAACATTATTCACCGTTAACATTTCGATCCAAAATTGGCCAGTTGATAAACAAATCGATGTTAAATGTCATCAAAATGTATAAATTGAGGTTACATTATTCAAGTTATAGGCAAATAATATTCCCGAATGCCGCTAAAATTTGAGTGTATTTTTAGTCATGCGCATTTTTAAGCAGTCTTGAAGAGTGAGATGACAATTGTATTCTGTTTCACTTAGATTTTCTAGGCATTGCAAAATAGCTATCTGTAGCTATGGCGCGTTATATCTCTTATATTTATGGATAGACTACGTACCAGGTGAGACATCTGTTGATAACTATCATAACAATGACCTTTCCCCTCGAAAATCCAATCCCCACCACATAAGTCGCCCCTTTGAACGAATAATTGCTATATAGGGTTTGTTTCCTTAGAGAAGAGCACATTACGTCATGAAAATATGCGCGAAATATGACGTTTTATAGACTTTCGCTAGTCGGTTGCCATGGTAACGTATACAGAACACCAAGTTTGGTTCATTGCGTCGCTGACGTAATGTGCTCTTCTCTAAGGAAACAAACTCTACCGAAAAATTGATTGATGCACGAACTTACGTATTCTTATGATTTTTTCAATATTTGCTAGTCGTTACTTTAAGAAAACTTCAATGTTTAATTTGCCTTAATTTATTTGGTATTTCACTGATTCACACCATATACTCATTGCATCACATATATTCTTGGTTCGTTTAGTTGTTTGTTTACTAATTGCTGTGTTTCTTTGAATTATTAAATAAAATTAAAATTTAAAATGAATAGAAAAGTACGCTCCGGAAATATCTCTTAAGATTAAAAGTTCTGTTTTTATAACGGAAAATAAAAGTGTTTTAGTAAAAAATTTTCAAACGATTTTACTTTAAAATGTGTCCAAGAATTAATAAGCCAATATACAAATAAATACATATATCATCCACGAAATCTAACAATTTCACGCTCTTCTATCTTTGCTTCAGCTGCTTTTAGAACTTCCAGGACAGACACGTTAGCAATTTCGTTGTAATTTGCCATTTCTTCGTTGTCAGTCGGAGTTAAAATCGATCATGTCCACCACCATTGTTAATTGCGTTCAAGATGACGAGTCCCCTTGTTCTTCGTCTCGCGGACATTCCCTAGGGTTTAATGGGTTACACAATAACCCTGATAAACGAAATCAATTTCAACTCGGCACATCTTTTGTCAAACATGTACCGAGCCAAATTTCCCGGAATATGAGATTTTCGTCGTCCGCTAGAACTTATTATTATACCCGTGCAATGAGATGCAGTTAT
This sequence comes from Chrysina gloriosa, assembly GCA_038088585.1. Lineage (NCBI taxonomy): Eukaryota > Metazoa > Arthropoda > Insecta > Coleoptera > Scarabaeidae > Chrysina > Chrysina gloriosa. Next base: position 27,700,696 of record CM076094.1, on the reverse strand, counting down.
AGGCTTTCCAATAATCGCTGATGACCGTTATTCCCAATTCAATCCATTCACGGATAATAAGAATCAACGTGTCAGCAGACCTGTAAATAAAATAAAAATGGTTGAAACAATTATGGTTTCATATACAAAATATATTAAAGTATTCAACGCGATTTAACCTGGCCAAAACCACTTCGCTCCACGCCACCAGACCTAAAACCACCCCACACCATCCGGCCCGCTCCATACAACTGGACCCAAAAATACCTCTCACTACCAGGCCCAAAAACCGCCGACTACCACCCGGCCCAAAACTACCACACCGCCCGGCCCAAAACCACCCCACACCATCCGGCTCAAACCACCACACACCACCCGATCCAAACCAAGACAACTTGAAACAAAAACGCACCACACCATCCGGCCCAAATCATCCCACACCATACGGCCCAAGGCACCCCACACCATCCGGCCCACTCCACATCACCCGATCCTAGACCACTCTACACCAAACGCCCCAAACCAGCCTGCACCATTCCGCCCAAATCACCCCACACTGCCTGATCTAAAGCCACTGCACGCTGTCCGACCCAAGACTATCCCACTGCAGACGAACCCACTCGAAGCCAACCCAACCTGGCCGAAACCACCCTACCAGACCAGATTACCAATCTGGAACGTCGACCATAAAAACCCACCCATTGCCCTTCTACAAAATGTCGACGATGATACTCTCTTTTTCCAAATTTGGCTTCGCCGATTTCTACGATTTTACCTGGGCCTCCTGACTTTTCTTTATGTAGGATATACGAATCTAAAACAGCTTCGCGGCAAAAAAACGCCCAATCTACCGCGGTGTTGCTTCCGATACGTAATTCATCACAAATGACGGACGAATCCTAAAATTTGAAAAATGGAAAGTTTCGACTTATAAAGAAACGTCCCTGCCCTAAATTCAATAGCCCCCCTCCCCGCACCGCTCTCCTTTTATAAATCGGTTTACTTTCATTACGACGCATTGCCATTTCAGCCCATCACACCTAGTACAAAAAATCCTCAATATAAAGTATACAACAAATGCACGTAATACTCACCGGTTCTCTTCCCTTCTTAATTTCAGTGGGAATCCACAACGTGGCCACGTGTAGCTACCCTCGGTGGTAATTAATCCCGACTGCATTAGTTGGCGACCGTTTCAATTTTCTCTGAATTACATAATTTGTATAAATCGATTAAGTTGATTTGAGCCATTGTAAACGCCATAGTAAACGCAATGACAATGACAATATTAAATTTGAATTATTTTGGATGAATAGGAATAAACATAAGACTGCACTTTTATTTAAGTTGGTACTGGTTGCTACCATTCGTCGATCTCTACTTGCCCCCCATACTTTTCTTTATGTATGATATACGCATCCAAAACAACCTCGCGATAAAAAGACACAAATATGTACAGAAAAAATCATAAGAATACGCAAGTGCGTGCATCAATCAATTTTTCCGTATATGGCAATTATTCGTTTAACCAACGTTTAACTGCAATAACAGACCGCTTCGAAGAAGAATAAGAAGAATTATGTAAATATACATCTATTTAAGTTGGTACTGGTTGCTACCAGTCAAATGTCATTTAAAAAGTCATACATTTTAATATCTCAGAAAATGTGAAAATGTTGGTAAATTACTGAAAATTGTATTAATATTTGAACGTATATTTGTAAGAAAAAGAAAGTATATATATTATAAATTCTATTTATGCGCTTAAATACATAACAAAACTCCATTTAAAAGTAACATAAACACTTCAAGGTAAGACCGTTTTTCTTAAATTGTGATTCTGGGAGGCATTTCTCACAAAACTTTTATTTAGATAATTTATCACCTCTTAGGTCACCTTTACGATGCTATAATTTTTTTGCGAAAATCGACAGCGTCGCGTCCTCATATTTAGCCAAATATTTTGCTGCTTTTGGTATGACGCATAAGGAAGGTCATAGTTCTTTATCATATGTACGTATTACATACATGTTAATAAATTACGATAAGAGTAATCGCCTTTAAATAACTGTTTACATCAAAATAAAAATATTTTGATATTTTAACACTTCGCCGACCGCTGTCACGTACGCGTGGCTTCTCATCGCCAACTGTTATCGGCCGCTGTCACGTAGGCGGGACTTTTTGCTAGCGATGATGCTTAATTTCAATGTTTGTATAGATAGACATATTGTTGCAGAGCTTACGTTAGATCTATTACAAGTTATAAAATGTCCTATACAATGCTCAACCATGAGGAAGTATATGCTGATCCGTTATCAGACATAGATAATAATACTGATAGCGAAAGTGATAATGATTTGAACAGTAAAAGCGATATCGTTGTGAGATGATTCAAAAATAAGGGAAGAGCGATAATTAGTGACTCGGAAAGTGACGATGAGAGTTGTTTTACATATGATTACAAAAAAGAGGTTCCATCGCATGTATGTGTTCCTGTAACGTTCATCTGCATGCCGGAAAATGATTCAAACTTTATCACACAAAAGGGAAATATGAATCTTAAGGGTTACCTTTTGACATAAAATGTTATGCAATAAAGATGGTGTAACAGTTATCTTAATGCATTCTTTAATCTAATATATTTAAACGAGCAATTCTTGTATATATATATATATATATATATATATATATATATACAGTAACCATACAATCTTGAGCCATGAATAGTAATATGAATGTACAATCCTGAGCCAGCTTCGCAATCCTGGGCCATACATATGGCGCAGGATTGTTTAACGTGTTAGAATGCGTCCAAGTAGTAGATCGCTTTTCTCGTTTGGCGACGCTGGCCTCGGATATTTGTATATGTATCGTATATCCTTCGGCAATGTCCTACGCACAACCCTGAACCAGACTATTTAGCAACACTGTACGCTAATAGATTTGTATTTACATTAGGTTCGTATTAGATTAGGGCTAGAGTTTTGTTTGTAACGGTAAAAAATATCTTGAAGAACAAAATATATTTTTAATTTAGGACTAAGAAACGAAGTAGAATGTTCTGATTACCTAAATGCCTATCTACTTAAAGTAATTGTATATAGATAGACAATAGAAAATATGCCATTATATTCGATAAGTAACGGCTTCCAAATCAAATACATACATATCTGAAGTTGAACTTGGCCGTTATAAAATACCAACATTTTGTTAAAATTTAATTTTGAAAGTAACTTCCACTATGTAATTTGAATTAAGGATGGAAGTTTAAGTCATAGTAATTCTCTATTGCTGCTTACTTAAATTTGCATTTCAACCAGAAGTTACTGCATGAGTTTAATATTGTACATAGCTAGTAAAAGAATACAATTGAGGTTGTGTTAACCTATATAAATACTTATTCTGGTTGATATAATAATAATATATAGCAAACAGTTTAAGCAAAACCGATTCATAAACTATCCTCTTACAAGAAAATACTGGTAAGTGTGGTTCGCCGATTTAAATGAAACTTTGTGGATTTATAGACCGATGTAGTGTAAAAACAACAGTCATTTTCTTAGCTGCCCAATCTCGCACTAGCGAGGGTGCTATAAACTTAACACTACCCTTCGCTGGTAGACTGAGTATCTCAGAAGCTATATGAGAAATCAGAAAAAGTTAAGGGAAGGTTCAAACTGTTTTACATGCTCTTAACAATGATAAACATTTTCCCTATAATAAGATGGTGAGGGGTAACCTCCATAAACATATGCATGTATACTTGTTATAGGGAAAATATTCACATTATCGTTACAAGCATATACGAGGGATAAGCTGAAATTATTGAGAATAAAGAACACGGTTAATATTTTCTTAGATTTTATTTTAAATATGCTCAAAGTAATTCCCTTCAGCAATGATACATTTGATCATTATATCTTTCTACTGTTTAAAGCATGGATGCACAGACCGCGGCCCGCGGGCCGCATGCGGCCCGCCTGTCGAATACTGGTGGCCCGCCGACAGCAAAAATAATACTCTCGTACATTCGAAGAATATTTAATTTTATTCCAGAATAAAACCAAAAAAATATGTTCGAAAAGTAATTTGAATCTCGCGCGCACGCTATTTGAATCTAGCGCCCAAAAATGCTAAGTCAAGTAACATCGCTTGCTGCCTTTATATAAAGTTCAAAATAGTAGAGAAATCAAGAATTTTCTAGCGCGGTGTGAGCAAGCGAGATAGCAATAGTCCCGAATTCCCGATTGCTCGCGTAGGTACGAGTAGATACACGAAGCTTCCAGAGTCGTATGCGCGGTATAAAAGCCACGCTAACCGCAGCGACCGACAGCCCCTCGACGACCATCATCGTCCTCTAAACGACTGATAAACGGCTATTTTTCAGTCTGAAATCCTCGTATGTGTTACAGGTGAAAAGTCATCTTCCCCAGTTAGCTCTTCGCTAACCAACCTCATCTCTCCCCAGGCTGCGTGATCGAAGCAGCCTACACCTGAAGATAAAAGGGCGTAAGGAATCCCCCACCGACCCTAGTATTGACTTGAAGTTCCTAGCGCGACCGACAGTTCGGTTTTAATTTGAGTGAAATGTCAACAGGAAGAAATAAGCGCGAAAATACAAAGCGAAGTAATAAGTGATTGAGAATAAGTGCAGTTTAATAGTGTTTTGGGGAGGCAGTAGTTCTAGTGTAGATTTTAACTCGCCTATCCGGTGTCATATATTTTGATCCACATTCAACGTAGATTTCCTGTTAACCCGTTAAGTGCCGTGTATAATTGTGTTGTGAAATCGTAAGTAAAACTCAGTTATTAATAAGTGTTTCCCTACCTATTTAATCAATTTTAATCAAATTTAGCTTTAATGTTGGCCAAATATTAAAATAAAACAAAGAAATTACTATTTTTATCAGAATTTCTCTAACTGTAATAATTACGTCATTATTTCAGATATAAAATCTGTATAAAAATCTTAAAATTTCTGAGGAATTTAATCAATTATTTTTGATAATTTAAAAAAGAATGGGTAATTTAAGTTGGTACTGTAATTGTTTTTAGGTGCTGTGTTAATCCTAGCCAGGATAAGAACGCAACATGGAGAAGCCAGGACCTAGTAAAAAAACGTAAGGTTAAAGGTGAAAATCGGCAGTTTCAAGAAATTTGGACTGAGAAATACTTTTTTGTATGGTCGCATAATAAAGTCGTTTGTTTAATTTGCAAGAATTCTGTTGCGATTGCAAAGGAATATAATGTAAAAAGGCACTATGAAACGCAGCATCCTTCTTTTACCAAGTTTACAGGCGAATTAAGAAAGCAAAAAATGTTGTCTTTAAAACGGGAGCTTATTGGTCAGCAAGCTATGTTTACAAAACCCCTTCAAGATTCAGAAACAGCTACAGAAGTTAGTTATGAAATTTCTCAAATGATAGCAAAGCGAAGTCGCCCCTTCAATGATGGCGATTTTGTAAAAGAATGCATAGAAATTGCCGCTAAGAAAATGTGTCCAGAAGCAGCAAAAAGTTTGAGAAAATTCAACTGAATCGTATGACTATCCAAAGACGAATTATGTCTTTGTCAGGTAATATTGCGGAACAATTAATTGAAAAAACTAAGATCATTGAATTTTTCATACGAGGTGTTACTCAAGATTTTGAAGTCTTAGAAGAGTTATTCGGAATGTGTTCATTGAAAGGTCAAACCAAAGGAGTTGATATACTCAATGTACTTTTGGATGAGTGTTCAAAAACTGATTTGGACTTATCAAAATTATCGGGAGTTGCGACTGACGGTGCTCCTTCGATGATTGGTGTCAATTCCGGGCTAGTTACTTTACTGAAAAAGCATCTGCAAGGAAGAAACATAAACGCTGAAGATCTCATGCAGTTTCACTGCATTATACACCAAGAAACCCTCTGTTCTAAAAAATTGAATTTCAAAATGTCATGAAAGTGGTAGTTTCGACTGTAAATTTCATAAAATCACGAGGACTCAATCACAGACAATTCAAACAATTCGTTGATGACATCGAAAGCGAATACGGAGATTTACTGTATTATACAGAAGTAAGGTGGCTAAGCCGTGGATTGACACTGGAACGATTTCTAAATTTAATAGAAGAAATTGGAATATTTCTGGCGGAAAAGCAAAGGGATGTCCCGGAACTTAAAAATCCTGATTGGTTGTGTGATTTGGCTTTTTTAGTTGACATTACAAATCATTTGAATGTCTTGAACACACGGCTTCAAGGCAAAAATCAACTGATATCCCAGCTCTACGCTCATGTATCATCCTTTCAATGCAAGCTGACACTTTTCAGATCACAATTGAATTCTGGAAATTACAATCATTTTCCGAATTATAAGAAAATGGCTGAAAAATTCAATAAAACTGCGATTAATTTCAGTTATGTAGAAAAGCTAGATATTTTGATTCAATCTTTTCAAGACAGATTTTCGGAGTTTAAAAAAGTGAAACCTCTGTTGGACATATTCAGCAATCCTTTCACGATTTCAGTTGAAAATGCGCCAGAGTCAATGCAGTTAGAAATTATCGACATTCAAAACGATCAAGATTTACGCAACAAATTCAACGAAGGAGACTTGCTGAACTTTTACCGCTGCATTGATAAAAATAGGTACGAAAAGTTGCGCATAAACGCTCTGAAATGTGCCAGCTTATTTGGTTCTACCTATATATGTGAACAAACTTTTTCAATACTAAATAATAATAAAACAAAAATCGAAACCGCCTTGCAAATGAAAGTTTGGAAGCAGTTTTACGTGTTGCTACAAGTAAATTTGAGCCAAATATAAAAAAGATTGTAAGCACTATGCAGTGCCACGCTTCAAATTAATAAATTCTTTTTGAATTTTAATAAATTATTATCAATTCTTTATTGTCTTTAATTACCTATACTTCTGGCGGCCGGCCCGCCATCAGTTCGTGATTTGTCCGAGTGGCCCCTAGTCTTCATAAGTCTGTGCAACCTTGGTTTAAAAGCTCCCAACGAATATTATTTCGGAATACCTTCAAAATAAGCGTGAACTGCGGTATCAATCTCTTCTTTAGACGAATACCTTCTACCTCGCAAATTTTGTTTAAGTTAAAAAAGTTGGCAAAACTGACACATTGCTAAATCAGGTGAGTTCGGCGGATGTTCTATTACTTTTATATTCTTTTCAGCCAAAAACTGCAGCGTTGTCATGGTGGAGCATAATGCTCTGGTCTGAAATTCTATTGAACACTTCAGGCAAACATTGTTCAGTGTACCACTTAGCTGTAATTGTGTTTTGTCCATCTAGCTTAATTGCATTTACTAAGCCCGTACTTCTGAAGAATACCGCATATATAACCTTCCTCATAGCTCGCTGCTTCTAAGTCATTGTAGGAGTTTCCCCATCTATGTATCCATACATAACTCTCTTGATTACCTCCCAAGAAAAGGTCGAAAAGGGAAATACAAGTTTCGCCACCTGTCACTATTTTAGAAAAAATTTGGTTCGCGCCATTATTTAATAAATTTAAAGTTTCATGGCGAATTCTCACGCTCTGATTTTTGGAAGTCAGAAAGGTAATGTGACACAAAACGACTTAACGCTTTTTTAAATGCAGGTGATCGTGTATGATAGTTTTAACAGCTGAGGATCCAATTTTCAGTTTACGTACTATTACCGCATAAGTGGCTTTATTGTCTTCTTCAATTATTAATTATTAATAACAGCAGCACGCCCTGCTCCTTTTTGATGCTGAACAGAATTCCTTTCGCGTTAAAATTCCTTATACCATCGGTAAATTGTAGTCAAGGAAGGTGCTTGTTCACTAAAAACTGAATCTAAACTCTCTTTGCACTCATAAGCGCTTAAACCTCTTTTAAAATCATAGTAAATTATGATTCGAAAGTGCTCTCTGGCTAATTCCATTTTATTTTACTTTTCAAAAATAAGTAGCTGAGAGTTGTAACGAACCTAATTTCAACAACTGAACATCAAATGATAGATAAAAAGTTGCTCTAAGTAAACACTGTGAGATTGTTTTTCACAGTCTACTAGATTTTCTTATTCTCAATAAATTCATCTTCTCCTTTGTAAAACAGTTTAAATATTGCCTTAACTTTCTTTTTATATTTCTGATAGTTTCTGAGTTATTGAGTCATACAGGAAAGGGCAGTTTTTAGCTTAGGGCGCTCTACAGCCCGGTAATGTGAGACTGGGCAGCTAAAAATGTTACTGTAGTTGTTACACTACATCTGTCTATAAACCCACAAAGTTTCATTTCAATTGGTGAGACACACTTACCAGTCGTTTTATTTATTTATAATAAATATAACAGTACAGACCGACCAAAAGACTGTACTCCCTATTTTGGAGGTTAGTCGTCTTATGTATAATTTTAAATTCTCTATTTGGATACTATGCCCTGTATCATTAATATGGTGACCTACGTTTGAGGATCCTAGTTTTCTATAGCGCTTACCAGCCATGTGCCCTTTGAATAGTCTCGATACGATGGTACACTGTGTCTGTCCGATATAAGAATAATTGCTTCCTCCGCATTCAATTTTGTAAATATTCGACTTTTCTTACGTACCTGTTTATTTCTTTCAAAATTCCTAATAGGTAGTTTTAACATACTTTTTGATATAAAGCAAGTGATCATGTTGTACATGCTAAAAATAAGATTTATGCTTCTCGATTTTCCATAGACGGGTGCTTTTATAAAATTTTTGTAGCGCGTTTGTATCGCAATTAAGGTCGATGAAGTCTGTCTTATCTGTCTCTTAGTTTGAATTCTAATAAGTATTTTGTCGACATCTCTAGTCAAGTAACCACTGTAAACTGCCTTTTTTATTTGAGCGCAGTATCAAATCTATTTTGATTTAACGGAAAATTAGCCTAGCGATTCTCGAAGAAATTGATTAGCGTTTTTTGTTGCACAGTAGTTTGAGTTTGTTCCATAGCGGTTCTCTCTGCATTCGCGAGAAATATTTGAGACTAGTGATGGGAAAACCCTTTCTTTTAAAAGAACAGTTCCAACCGTCCTCGTTATTTTGAAGTAAAGGTCGCAATATAACAGGTCATCGTTGTTTCGTACTCGACAGTTCTATTTGATAACGCATCATAAAATCAATAAAATATGTCATGCGTACACCGCCTTTGGCGGCCTTTGCTTGATTTGATATATAGTTTTTAGTAGTGTTTAATAAAATTTTTTTAAAATTTACAATTATTTTTTCTGTTCTGTCGACCATGACTGTCTTAAATAGTGATGGGTCCTTATTGAACTACCCGTTATTTTAGAACCGTTCTCGATCCAGAACGGTTGGAACTGTTATCTCGCTGGGCAAAGAACGGTTCCTTTCGGACAGTCTCCAGCGTACGCGGTTGAAGAAGAAATTACACATCATCGACTTCTTTCCTATTAAATATTTCTCCACGATGATTATTTTGCGTGGGAAACTTCCGAATGAATGAATTGTGATTACTTGATGATTGTTCCTATTTCCTAACTATAAAACTGTTGTTCGATGGATCAGCTACGGATTGTAGCAAACGTGTGTCCACAATGAAAACGGAGTTAAATGTTTTTGTTATATTTATTTTACACGATGTGTGTAAACTAGCGTTGAATCGTGAGAAAAGAAAACTGTATAGGACCTTCTAACGAAAAACTTAATGTACGTAGGATACAGCTACATCATCAATACACTATCATATAACTCGGGGAATCACCAAGATGTTAGAACTAGTAGTCGGAAAGTATAACGTCGGGGAAAAACAAACTATATATCAAATCAAGCAAAGGCCGCCAAAGGCGATGTACGCATGACATATTTTATTGATTTTATGATGCGTTATCAAATAGAACTGTCGAGTACGAAACAACGATGACCTGTTATATTGGAACCGTTACTTCAAAATAACGAGGACGGTTGGAACTGTTCTTTTAAAAGAACGGGTTTTCCCATCACTAGTCTCAAATATTTTTCGCGAATGCAGAGAGAACCGCTATGGAACAAATTCAAACTACTGTGCAACAAAAAATGTCAATCAATTTCTTCGAGAATCGCTAGGCTAATTTTCCGTTAAATCAAAATAGATTTGATACTGCGCTCAAATAAAAAAAAGGCAGTTTACAGTGGTTATTTGGCTAGAGATGTCGACCAAATACTTATTAGAATTCAAACTAAGAGACAGATAGACAGACTTCATCGACCTTAATTGCGATACAAACGCGCTACAAAAATGTTATAAAAGCACCCGTCTATGGAAAATCAAAAAGCATAAATCTTATTTTTAGCATGTACAACATGATCACTTGCTTTATATCAAAAAGTATGTTAAAACTACCTATTAGGAATTTTGAAAGAAATAAACAGGTACGTAAGGAAAGTCGAATATTTACAAAATTGAATGCGGAGGAAGCAATTATTCTTATATCGGACAGACACAGTGTACCATCGTATCGAGACTATTCAAAGAGCACATGGCTGGTTAGCGCAATAGAAAACTAGGATCCTCAAGCGTAGGTCACCATATTAATGATACAGGGCATAGTATCCAAAGAGAGAATTTAAAATTATACATAAGACGACTAACCTCCAAAATAGGGAGTACAGTCTTTTGGTCGGTCTGTACTGTTATAATTATTATAAATTTAGTAATGAACACTAACAAGAAACGACTGGTAAGTGTGTCTCACCAATTGAAATGAAACTTTGTGGGTTTATAGACAGATGTAGTGTAACAACAACAGTAACATTTTTAGCTGCCCAGTCTCACATTACCGGGCTGTATAGCGCCCTAAGCTCAAAACTGCCCTTTCCTGTATGACTCAATAACTCAGAAACTATCAGAAATATAAAAGGAAAGTTAAGGCAAGATTTAAACTGTTTTACAAAGGAGAAGATGAATTTATTGAGAATAAGAAAATCTAGTAGACTGTGAAAAACAATCTCACAGTGTTTACTTAGAGCAACTTTTTATCTATCATTTGATGTTCAGTTGTTGAAATTAGGTTCGTTACAACTCTCAGCTACTTATTTTTGAAAAGTAAAATAAAATGGAATTAGCCAGAGAGCACTTTCGAATCATAATTTACTATGATTTTAAAAGAGGTTTAAGCGCTTATGAGTGCAAAGAGAGTTTAGATTCAGTTTTTAGTGAACAAGCACCTTCCTTGACTACAATTTACCGATGGTATAAGGAATTTTAACGCGAAAGGAATTCTGTTCAGCATCAAAAAGGAGCAGGGCGTGCTGCTGTTATTAATAATTAATAATTTAAGAAGACAATAAAGCCACTTATGCGGTAATAGTACGTAAACTGAAAATTGGATCCTCAGCTGTTAAAACAATCATACACGATCACCTGCATTTAAAAAAGCGTTAAGTCGTTTTGTGTCACATTACCTTTCTGACTTCCAAAAATCAGAGCCTGAGAATTCGCCATGAAACTTTAAATTTATTAAATAATGGCGCGAACCAAATTTTTTCTAAAATAGTGACAGGTGGCGAAACTTATATTTCCCTATTCGACCTTCTTACCTCCCAAGAGAGTTATGTATGGATACATAAAGATGGGGAAACTCCTACAATGACTAAGAAGCAGCGAGCTATGAGAAAGGTTATTTATGCGGTATTCTTCAGAAGTACGGGCTTAGTAAATGCAATTAAGCTAGATGGACAAAACACAGTTACAGCTAAGTGGTACACTGAACAATGTTTGCCTGAAGTGTTCAATAGAATTTCAGACCAGAGCATTATGCTCCACCATGACAACGCTGCAGTTTTTGGCTGAAAAGAATATAAAAGTAATAGAACATCGGCCGAACTCACCTGATTTAGCAATGTGGGTTGAAATGCAAATTTAAGTAAGCAGCAATAGAGAATTACTATGACTTAAACTTCCATCCTTAATTCAAATTACATAGTGGAAGTTACTTTCAAAATTAAATTTTAACAAAATTTTGATATTTTATAACGGCCAAGTTCAACTTCAGATATGTATGTATTTGATTTGGAAGCCGTTACTTATCGAATGTAATGGCATATTTTCTATTGTCTATCTATATACAATTACTTTAAGTAGATAGGCATTTAGGTAATCAGAACATTCTACATCGTTTCTTAGTCCTAAATTAAAAATATATTTTGTTCTTCAAGATATTTTTTACCGTTACAAACAAAACTCTAGCCCTAATCTAATACGAACCTAATGTAAATACAAATCTATTAGCGTACAGTGTTGCTAAATAGTTTGGTCCAGGGTTGTGCGTAGGATATTGCCGAAGGATATACGATACATATACAAATATCCGAGGCCAGCGCCGCCAAACGAGAAAAGCGATCTACTACTTTTTTGATATTTCTATCAAAACTGAACCATTTCGATACTTTACCAGACATACATTGACGTCACTTGGAGGCGTTCTAACACGTTAAACAATGCTGCGCCTAGGATTGCGAAGCTGGCTCAGTATTGTACATTCATATTACTATTCATGGCTCAAGATTGTATGGTTACTGTATATATATATATATAGAGGAATGGAGGGTATTTATCGACCGATAAATAGTTAGGAATCCGTATGTTTTATATATATATAATATATATATATATATATATATATATAGAATTGGGTTCTGGAAAACGGCTCTAACGATTTTGATGAAATTCTGTACCTGGGGGTTTTCGGGGACGAGAAATCGATCTAGCATGGTCCCGGTCCCGGGAAAATCCATTTTGACCCGGTTTACACACATTTCTGGTATTGCGGTACATGAAATTGGTTATCAAAAATGACTTTAGCAATTTAGTATCTGGGGATTTTCGAGAAGACAAAATTGATCTAGCATGGTCCCGGTCCCAGAAATTTTTTTTTCCGCTTTTAGATTTTGATGAAATTTAGTACCTGGGGGTTTTCGGAGAGGATAAATCGATCTAGCATGGTCCCGGTCCCGGGAAGATCCATTTTGACCCGGTTTACACACATTTTTGGTATTGCGGTATATGAAATTGGTTATCGAAAATTATTTTAGCAATTTTTATGCAATTTAGTATCAGGGGATTTTCGAGAACACAAAATTGATCTAGCATTTTGTCTATTTCTGCGGTACATAGAATGTGTTATCGAAAATTATTCTCAAGATTTTGTTACAATTTAGTATCTGCGAGTTTTTGGAGACGAAAAACCGATTTAGCATGGTCCCGGTCTCGATTCAATCCATTTAGTCCAGGTTTTCACCAACTTCGACCTAAATGTGGGTTGGCAACTTTTTTAACATCATGCAGCCAAGCGAAATTATAAGTAATTAAAACTTTACTACTAACCCATAGATGGCGCTGAAAGTAGTATGTTAATAAAAGAAAAATATCTACGAAAACTAACAACAACATGTAAATTCACATACTTTGTTGGCAGTTACAAAAGTAATCGGAGCTGAGTTTTTCAATCAAAATAAAAACGTAGACACAATTAGTTGTTGAAAGGTTGTTGGTATTAGTTGTTGAAAACAGAAGGTATGTAAATGTTTACTTAAAATGTGTACTTAAGAAAAATTTTGAGCTGGAATTTATTTATTTTTAAGTGTTTAAATATAACTGTAAATATTAATTTTAATACTACTTTTATAAACTTTTAATATATATGTGCTAGTATATATACTCGAAATATACAATATTAATTAAATATCAAAGCTAAAATAAAGAGCGTTATTATTTGGTTAAAAAATTTTGGGAACTCCGAGCAAAGCTCGGTCCACTAGGTACTAATTATTATGTTGCAACTACTTATGTTACAGGACGACTGCGTAAATATCACCCTTACGTCGGCGAGCAGTAGAACCTGTGTGAATCTCGCCAGCGCACAGTGTGGTATATTCACGATCTAGCGGGACAAAATTATTTTACTCAACGTATGGTTGTGAAATACCCTAGCAATTAATCCAAGATGTGTTTCATGAAAATTAAACACGGTGGGAAGATTTCGGACATATATTTCTTCACAAAAAGTCATACACCCCTACAGTTTTATGCCGAATATTCGATCATTTCTTTGTCAGTGTAAATAATATATAATAGTTTTTAATAAATAAAAAATCTATTTTTTACTAGCCTAACATTACAGCGTCATTTCAGTCATACGCCATAAGAGCGTCCTCCGAATACCTAATTTTTTTGCATTTGATAGCGTTTGGAGCGTCCATAGCGTATACTGCAATATATTTAGTCAACATTAAAGCCCCAGCCAAGTTGCCACTTTTCTCTACCGCTGAGTTCTCTATGTTACTGTTCATTCTGATTTCATGATTTCAACGAATTATAAATTTAAAATTATAATTATAATTTTTTAAAAATATTTATAATGGTAATAGTGTGTAATAGTTAATCATGATGATTGGTAATAGAATGCTTTTACTTTGTTTTCTATCCCTCAATTTATAACTTTAGTATTACCGCAGTTTCGACAAAAATTGTGTTAATTCATTACTAAACGATAATGTGACCACCAAATAACGGGTTATATTACATACAAAAAATTAACTCAAAATTTACAAAGACATTATTGCAGTTCAAATATATCAAAGACCAGTGAAAATTTGGTCGTTAAGTGAGAATTATTACCTAAATCTAAAATATGACTAAAAAGTGGAACCAGTTTCTCTTAATCTAAGGCAGGGGTTCCCTAAAGCCTTGGTTTCCTCGAAAGCGGCACCGTTATATAGCGGCCGTAAGATTACAGCCGCTATGCTTAACCTTCCTACACTCACGCATACGGTCTGTGAGACCGACTTATATAGTATAGTATACGTCTATCATTTTGACGTGAGTATAGGAAGGTTAAAAGCGGTTGGAAAGGTACGGCCGCTATTAGCGGTAGGGCATAGTTGTAAAGTATGCTGACCGTAAACAGTTGGTTGTCGGCAATGTTTGGTTAAAGATGGATGATCTTGACATTACACTTATAATGCTTCTAGAAGAAGAATTATCCGAAGAAGAATCGAAAAGGAAATCGGAATCTGAAATATTTAAAAAATGAGGCGAAGAAGGTGCTAATGAGATTTTAGTGTCCCGTCATCTAAAAAGTAACGAAAACAAGTTCAGGGATATTTTCGCCTCACTCCCATTTTATTCGATTATGTTCTTAGTTATGTGAGAGATGACATAGTTTCAAAACCAACAAGTCGAATTCCAAAGCCAATCTCGCCTGAGCATAAATTATGTATCTTCTTGAGTTAAGTACATTCTCGTTGAAATAACTAAGTATATGCCGTTCACATCCATTTGATAGGATGGTTTGTGCTGAAAATTGGGTTACTTGGAAAAAGAAAAAACTTCGTCATGTTTAATCAATTTATTATTTAACTATACATATATACACACAGAAAAATCTTTTCATAAAAGAAATATATACATTTATTTAAATATATCATTTTAAATCAAATCTTAGAGTCTTTCTTCAAGAATACATTGCTTGAATATAAAGCACGTATTTATTCATAATGAAAAGGATCAATTTAAATTATATGTTCAAATTGATAATTATTTTTTTGAATCAAAAATTAAAACGCTTATTGCAAAAAAAAAAACTTAAACAGCAAACCATCAACGTAGGTGCTCTATGCATATGCTTGATTTTAAAGTTATATTGAAATAAACTATGGCTTGCTTTTAATTCAAAAAATAGACAGAACAAAGAAATTTCCTTCAAATAAATCATAAGGTTGTTATAATGCATATAGTAATAGTATAATCAAACATAAACATTAATTTTTTGGTGGCAACCGATACATTTTATTAAAATATATGGTTAGTTCGGGTGTTGAACTTACCATTTGTTTGATACACACTATATTGTTCAATTAAAAATTATTTTTATTATATAAATTCTCGTTTATCTTGACGAAATCGATCAATATTTCATCCTCTTCAAAGGACTAGATACTGACCTGCTGCTTTTCTGTCAACACATTGTAGGATTTTGTTGTATGCTGGAGTTTTACACAATTTGAAATGGTTACAGGTCTCGTAGAACTAATTACAATTACAACGGGGTTTTATAGCAATGAAAGAGGGGGAGACACATACACATTACGGCAAGGAATTTTAACAAAGAAGGGGATTAAGATTGGAGTTTGCGAGAACTGAATATCGAGAGGTTTAAAATGTAAAAGTTCCTTTGAACTAAGGTTATAATATATACAATAACCTAATGGAGCGAAATATTAAATTACCATTGATGAAATGTTCTTTAAGGCGAACCGTCCGGAACATACATTTTGGTTGGTATATGATACACTATAAAAAATGTATTTATAATTTTTTCTTGTTGGAACGAATGTTTTATATTCCGTAATATATTGGAAAAATTCATATTTCAACTCTAAATACATAGGAGAGAACGAGTCGTACAAAATAATTTAAAAACATTATATACATACTCACCGCTATGCAACGGACGCCGTCAAAAAACGTTGCTAAACTGTTTGCCACCGTCACGGCCACCGCTACAAATGTTACGGCATCGCTAAATTACGTTACGGTATGTAACACCGCCTTCTTGGTTTCCACTTGTTCTATTTTACATTGCACCGTTTTCGGTGACGTCACGCACCGTAATATTACGGCCGCTATGTGACGGTGCCGCTTTCGAGGAAACCAAGGCTTTACTTATTCATGACGCGGCCCCTTTCTAAAAAGAAAAATATCCGCGCCCCCTTGCTCAGATAATAAATTTAAGGTTACTATCACACATTATACAGATAGAAAAAGGCTGTTCAATCATCAAAGTTGTTTTATTGAATATTCAAGTAACACAAAAATAAAAAGGAAAACAATCTACAATCCACATAACTAGGTAATATACAGTGTGTAAAGCGATGGGGTATACAAGAGGGAATTTTTTTTAAATATTGATTTATGAAAAATTTATTCTTCATGATATTTTTTTGCTTGCTTTGAAAGTACCAATAACGTTTCGATAATATAAAATTTATTTCTAGAAATCTGGAAAAATAATAAAATTAATTTTTTTATTGGAAGTTATCATTCTACATTATAATCAAGATAGCGTATTGCTATCAAACCACAAACAAAACACGCCATGTGTCAAACTGACTTGCAAAAATGCTAACGTTACAGCAAAGAATTTATTTAGTTAAATGTTACGGTATTCGTGATGTTTCATATCAGTACGCAATTAATTTGTTTCATCAAAAGTATCCAGATGTAGCTGTAACAAAAATGACTCTTAAAAATTAATTGCAAAATTCGACGAAACAGGATCGGTGGTCGACAAAAAGAAGATAAGAAAGGTGTACAATGAGAATGACGGGGTAACTATTATGGCACTGCAGTCCGTTGAAGACAATCCACGCTTATCATTAAGACAGAAGGCAGCGGAGCTTAATGTCAGTCACACTTTATTACAAACAATTTTTAAAAGAAATAAAATTTATCCGTTTAAGCCAAAATTTAGACATACCCTTGAAGTTCCAGATCATGCTTTGAGACTGGACTTCTGCTTATGGATTGATGAGAAGCTCATGAAAAACAGAAACTTTCATAAACGCATATTGTTTTCCGATGAATGTACCTTTTCTACAAACGGTGTTGTGTCTTCACAGAATTGCAGATTTTGGTCACGAGACAATCCCAATTTTAAAATCAACACGAGAAATCAGCGTTATCGAAAAGTTAATGTTTGGTGCGGAATGTTAATTAATACAATTATTGGGCCCTACTTTTTTGACGAAAATTTGAATCAACATAGTTATTTAAGTATGCTACGAAATTTTTTGATTCCATCACTACAAGACGTGAATTTGGAGAACATTCAACAAGATGGATGTCCAGCCCACAGCACGTTATTAGTTCGCGCATGGTTAGACCAGCAATTTCCTGAGAGGTGGATTGGCCGTTATGGTTCAATGCATTGGCCTGCCAGATCACCAGATGTCTCCCATGGACTTCTTTTTCTGCGGACACCTTATACAAAAAGTATATGAAGAACCTATAGGAAATAATGTAGAAATTTTAAAACAACGAATAACTGCAGCGGTTAGAGAAGTTAACTTCGAAACTTTGGGGAAGGTTTATATGGAATTCAGGAATAGAGCAGAAAGGTGTGCAGAAAACGGAGGAGATTATGTAGAATGACAGTGTATAATAAATAAAATTTATTTATTTATTTCTTATTGATACTTGATTAGAATGTAGATTAGTTACAATAAAAAAAATAATTTTATTATTTTTCCAGATTTCTAGAAATAAATTTTAGATTATAGAAACGTTATTGGTACTTTCAAAGCAAGCAAAAATATCATGAAGAACAAATTTTTTTCATGAATCAATATTTAAAAAATTCCCTCTTGTATACCCCATCGCTTTACACACTGTATATATATATATATATATATATATATATATATATTTCGTGACCTTTTATACTTATGTTATATGATAGATCTCTATCACTTAATAGGTCAATAAAACGAGGCTGGTTTGAACGATAGTTATATTTTCAGAACGTTTACAAACGTTTTCGGAACACCTTCGTCAGTGAAAATATAACTAGATAAATATATAAACAAACATTTGTTTTTTATTTGGGAACTATCAACAAAATAACTAATGACTAGGATTTCTTGATATAGAGGATGTGTAACCAACTTTTATATATATATAAATTATAAAAACTAAATTAATGTGTAAATATACATGCAAATTAAGTAAAACCTTATATCAAAAAATCTTTGTCGAAACCTCAACAATTCTGTTCAAGGACTAGGGAAAACCCAAATTTAAAAAACCTATCCAAAGGTTTCCTTCTTAAGAAATGCAAATGTCATTTTAACAAATTGCTATATATATTACTTTGAATATCGGTCCTGAAATTAATAGTTTTAGTGTCTTTCTGTATATTTATCATTTCATATATTAGTCTTTTTTATAATTATTCTCTGTTTTTAATATAATTGTGTTTTCAAAATCAAAGTAATGCCCAAGATCTTTGTAATGCTTTGTTACAGCGGTCATTGCACCAAAATCATTATTTAAAGAATACTTATGGCTATACAACCTTTTCTCTAAATATTGTTTCGTCTGACCGATGTAACAACCATCACAGTCTTTACAGTTTATTTTATAAACTACGTTACTCTGATTTTGTTTAATTATTTTAAATTTAGTATTAGTAAAAAGAGATCTGTTACTATAATTTGGAATGAAAGTAATGTTTGTGTTGTTTTTATTAAATTCTTTTTTATTTTTTCACTTAAACCTTTTTTATAAGGAATAGCGTTATAACATTTATTGTTATTATTTTTAATTCCTCTATTATATAATTTGTTAATTCTATTTTTTATTATTTTTTCATAAAAACTATTTGGATAATTATTTTTATCTAAGATTTCTTTAACTTTGTTTAAATTCTTTTCCCTAAATTCAGGATTAGCTAATCTAACCGCTTGATCAACTAAACCGGTAACTACATTAATTTTATGTAATTTTGATGTTTCTGAAAAATAATTTAAATGTCTTCCTGTATTGGTAGACTTTATATGCCAATTTGTTTTCACAATGCCGTTATTATGCATGACTGTCACGTTCAGGAAATTCAATGAGTTATTAGATTCTCTCTCATATGTAAATTTTAATCTATTATGATAACTATTAAATGAATCTAATATCTTATCAATACTATCCTTTCTTACGGAACAAAAACAGTCATCCACATAACGTCTGTAAAAACTTACACTAGAATTTAGTTTTGCCAAACAAGTTTGCTATAGGTCCTCCATTACCAGGTTTAATTCTATATCTCCAAGAATATACGGTATTCCTAAAATACATAAAGATAATATTCCTTTACGTCCAATCGTAAATTTCATTAATTCCCCCACTTACAATCTTTCCAAATTTTTATCTAAAATTTTAAGCAATATTGTAGGTAAAACTACATATAATGAGAAAAATTCATGGGAATTTGTAGATTCGGTTAGAAATCAAACAATTCCTAATAATTACGAATTAATCAGTTTAGATGTTTCTTTATTTACTAATATTCCTGTGGATTTAGCACAAAAAATTTTAGATAAAAAATGGAATTCCATAAAAGATTTTACAGATCTTCCAAAGGAGGAATTCATTGCAGCTTCGAAACTTTGTTTAAATTCTACTTATTTTACATATCAAAATAAAATTTATAAACAAATTTTCGGTACTGCAATGGGTTCTCCATTATCAGCAGTTATCGCAAACCTGGTAATGGAGGACCTAGAGCAAACTTGTTTGGCAAAACTAAATTCTAGTGTAAGCTTTTACAGACGTTATGTGGATGACTGTTTTTGTTCCGTAAGAAAGGATAGTATTGATGAGATATTAGATTCACTTAATAGTTATCATAATAGATTAAAATTTACATATGAGAGAGAATCTAATAACTCATTGAATTTCCTGAACGTGACAGTCATGCATAATAACGGCATTGTGAAAACAAATTGGCATATAAAGTCTACCAATACAGGAAGATATGTAAATTATTTTTCAGAAACATCAAAATTACATAAAATTAATGTAGTTACCGGTTTAGTTGATCAAGCGGTTAGATTAGCTAATCCTGAATTTAGGGAAAAGAATTTAAACAAAGTTAAAGAAATCTTAGATAAAAATAATTATCCAAATAGTTTTTATGAAAAAATAATAAAAAATAGAATTAACAAATTATATAATAGAGGAATTAAAAATAATAACAATAAATGTTATAACGCTATTCCTTATAAAAAAGGTTTAAGCGAAAAAATAAAAAAGAATTTAATAAAAACAACATAAACATTACTTTCATTCCAAATTATAGTAACAGATCTCTTTTTACTAATACTAAATCTAAAATAATTAAACAAAATCAGAGTAATGTAGTTTATAAAATAAACTGTAAAGACTGTGATGGTTGTTACATCGGTCAGACAAAACAATATTTAAAGCAAAGGTTGTATAGCCATAAGTATTCTTTAAATAATGGTTTTGGTGCAATGACCGCTGTAACAAAGCATTACAAAGATCTTGGGCATTACTTTGATTTTGAAAACACAATTATATTAAAAACAGAGAATAATTATAAAAAAGACTAATATATGAAATGATAAATATACAGAAAGACACTAAAACTATTAATTTCAGGACCGATATTCAAAATTTAAGTAATGTATATAGCAATTTGTTAAAATGACATTTGCATTTCTTAAGAAGGAAACCTTTGGCTAGGTTTTTTAAATTTGGGTTTTCCCTAGTCCTTGAACAGAATTGTTAAGGTTTCGACAAAGATTTTGTGATATAAGGTTTTACTTAATTTGCATGTATATTTACACATTAATTTAGTTTTTATAATTTATATATATATAAAAGTTGGTTACACATTCTCTATATCAAGAAATCCTAGTCATTAGTTATTTTGTTGATAGTTCCCAAATCAAAAACAAATGTTTGTTTATATATTTATCTAGTTATATTTTCACTGACGAAGGTGTTCCGAAAACGTTTGTAAACGTTCTGAAAATATAACTCGTTCAAACCAGCCTTGTTTTATTGACCTATTAGTGGTAGAGATCTATCATATAAGATAACTAGGTAATAATATGTTTTTAATTACTTGAATGTGATGGATGAGCTTATATGCTTTTCACCAGGTTTTCGATTCTCGGCTATATCGTAGAAATGGCATAGCGCAAATCGCTAGAAATATTAAGTTTATTTCTGTACTTATTTTTTATTGCTACAACAGCGGAAAATCCTCTTTCGCACAAATATGTACTGGAAAAGGGTAAATATAATTGAAGTGATTTCTCTGCTATTTTGTTTTGAAATATTTCACGCAAAACAGTGCTTTACCCATTTTGGTGAAATCATATTTGGCAGCAGAGCTATTTTTAATTTCCAATGCTTCCTCCTGTAGCGTGTCTGGCAGCGCATCTATGTTAACATGGAATGGATCCGTCGCTAATCGATAAACGTCATCATCACACATGTTAGGAAAGTAGCGGTTGAATTCATCACTAAAGTGCTGCAAGTGATTTGAAATATTTGTTTTGGTTTCAACATCTTCAAAAACGTCCTTATAACCCAATTCTTCGGAAATACTGCATAATTTGGGAAAACAAGAGTAATTCGATGGCTCTGTTAATACCTTACGTTCCCAAAGCTGCAACTTTTGAGTAAATGTTTTGATAACATCGCGATGGTAAATTATATTTAAGTCTCCACTCTGAAGTTTCAAGTTAAAGTGTTCAACGAATCAAACATATCGGTTAAATAAGCCAACGCTACTTGGACACGTGGGCTTTTGAATTCGTCGCACAACTCACTTTGGTTTTCTAAAAATAGTGTTCCTTCATCACGAAGTTCGAACAATCTTGCCAGCATATTACCCTTAGAAAGCCAGCGCACCTCTATATGAAATAATAATGTTTTATGCTCGGTTCCCAAATCTTCACAAAGCGCTTTAAAAAGTTGAGTATTTAAAGCACTCTTTTTATGGAATTTACAACTTTGATATATCATTTTAGTAGTTTATTCAGTTCACTGGATAGTGTCCTTGCTGCCAATGCTTGTCGATGCATAAAACAGTGTATCGCCGTTATATTGAGATTTTTTTCCTTAAGCAGTTGTATAAATTCTGAACGGAATGCAAGCATTGCTGGAGTACCATCTGTGCAGACGCCTATCAACTTCTCCCACAAGAGCTCATGTTTGGCAAAGAATTCAGAGACTGCAACCATCACATCAACAGTAGTTATAGTTAACTCAGAAGAAAACAACATTTCGTCTTCAATTGTTTCATTGTTAGTATATCGTACGAAAACTAACAATTGAGAACATTGGGCAACGTCTGTGGTCTCATCTAATTGTATTGAACAAAAGGTGATTGTTTCACGGCCTCTACTACTTGATTTTTTATGTCTTCAGCCATGTCGCCAATTTGTCGTTTTACAGTGTTGTCAGAAAGTGAAATCTGTTGCAATTTTTGCTTACTTTCTGGTCCAAGAACGATCTCAGCTGCTTTTCATATACATGGTTTGACAAGTGTTTCTCCAATTATATGGCTTTTTTATTTTGCAATAAGCAACGGGCCGTGCTAATATGCAACGAAAGAATTCAGTAGCGGGCCGGACAAACCTTACTCGAGGGCCGCATGTGGCCCGCTGGTCGGAGGTTGCCCATACCTGGTCTAGTATAACAATATGTCAACTTCCCTTTTTATTGTACTCGTTTCGAACAAAAACTTTGATTTTGAGCCAATCCTTATTTGTAAACAACATTCCGTATTTTCCTTGAGAGCTACACATTCATGTTTCTTTGGAGGCTGCTTTGTTTTTATATGCGCTGCAAAAAAATTTCGAGCCACTTTTTTTGTTCGTCCGTCCACGGAACTAAGAGCCTTTTTGTTTTTTTAATTTGTTTGTTTAGTTCACCTGAAGTGGTAGCTTCGCACTCTGGCATAGTAGTCCGGTCAATGAGCCGAATCTGGCGCAAAATAGCTAGACAGTTTACCAGGCATTAACCGATGGGGTATCGGTGTGTTTGAGGGTCATAAGACCACTAGATAAAATTTCGTTTCCCTCAATCCAGCCGTTTTTTCGGAAAACCCAAAATCTCAAAATGGGCTTTTTCTCGGGAACGTGTGAAGATATCCGGAAAAATTAAACGCGCATTTGTTGGGAATTTTACGAGCAACAAAAAAGTGTCCGCAATGTTTTTGCTAAATCGTGTAGTTTTCGAACAGCGTGTTAAAGTTCGCGGCGAGTTTATGGGCGCGGAGCATGCGGGGAAGAGAGGGAACTTGGCGAGGAGGCTAGCCTCCCTCATGCGATTGACCGAAAGGCCGTCATAGTGGGGACGAGTAGGTGTTCGCTGCCGCCCGCGTCCCGTTTCTCTCGCAGGCCTCTATAGTCTAAAAATAAACTGAATCATCGTAAATGACAGCCCGCGTAGTAAAAACTTTCCCTCAGTCTTGATATACTTGTGCCGATCAGCTGCGTTTTTCGAAATTATTAGCGCGCCAAATTCAAATCTCGTATACGCTCCTACATCCTTGAAACGCAATGAAAACAAGAAAAATAAATCAAACTACATTGCAAGCGCTATGGAGATCGAAAAACATAACGGATGTGGATAATGGATGTACGGAGTTTAAATGCAACCGATTTTTGTTTTCAACTTTCAGTTAAGTAATTAATATTCGAAAAACATTATAAGTAAGCAATAACAGAAAACCTAACTGTGTTTTTCACCTCTTTTTCATTTTTCATTCATTTGCAATAACTTGCGCCAGTGAAAAAATTGCAATAAATCAGTTAATCATTTTTTAGGCAACTAAATTACTTCAAAAATGAAAAATAACAGTCGAAAACAAATTTTTATTCTTCAAACTTTTTGTTTTGGTTGATTACATTTCTTATGCATTTCATACATACCTTGTAGAAATGCAAATATAAAGTTTCTTAAATAACTACAAGACATAATAAAAATAACTATTAAACTGCTTCAATACAAAATTCGCCTACCCTTTCAAAAATCGAAGTCCGTCGGTTCCTGGTCCATGCCCTCCTCGTTGGTTTCCTCCTCGTCGGTCGCTTCATGTTCGACAGGGGGAAGGAACTCGTGATCTTCCCTTAAGTGGTAATATTCAAGTGTTTCGGTATCTTCGAAATCATTGTTCTCGCATGCTTGAATTGTCATGCGAGTTTCGATCTGAAGGTTTTCATCAGCAGAATCATGTTTGTTCCCTCGATATGAGTTGTCGCAACTTTGACCGGTGCATACTTTGCAAGCAGCGTTGCACTTCAGACCAGCTTTTTGTAAGTGCATCGTGACGTGCGGAAATTCGCCTGACATTGACAGTGAACCTAAAATAAGCTTCACGAACGTAATTAAGCTGTAGTAGAAGATTCTGTATTCCTACAGCATAATTGTACCGTAGTAAAAGATTTACTTTTCAACTGTGAGTTGGAGGTGAGCGGGAAAGGTAGCGGATGTTAGACCCACCTCTTTCAGAAGTTTCTTCGGTGAAGGATCGGCTTTATTCATGACCGGAACCAGAATATTCCTCTTCCTCTCCCAGTCCCACAAGCAGGGGTCCAATCGATTTTGGACCCAGACCTGCACTTGATAGTAAACACGCTTAGCGTGCTGAAGCAAAGCAGGAGATGTTGGTGGGAGAGATGCCAGCGGCGTTTCCTTCTTGGCAGTAGCTACAGCTGAACGAAACAGTTTGTATCTCAAAATGCCAAGAGAAGAAGCGTGCCATTTATCTCTGTAAAGCGCGACACAGTCCACAGTCCAGTAATTGGTGTGGCAAACAATTCGGTTCATAGAACTTTTGCGCCATTGTTCTCATGCTCTCGTTCTCAGTCAACATGTGGATCAATTTCTTTCTACCTTTCCTGGAAAAGGCGCTCGTAGTATCGCAACCGGCGAATGCATGAGCAAATAGTAAAAATGGTTCTAAATGTGTATAGTCGCGTGTATCATACAAGTGATTGAGCTTCCCTCCCTGACCTATCTTATAAAAGTACATGCTCTCCGATTTAGGAGTGAGCCCAGTAAGCAATATTAACAGATTAATATCGCTACCGAGAACTATAACACGTGATTTTTGTTGATGAAGCAATTCGCGTTTCGCTGTCAGTGCTATTCTTACAATGTCAACATCCGCATCCTCCTTTGCATGAAATACAGTGAAACTGTATCCCTCATACCCCGCAAGAGCTTGACCGAGATGCGAAACAAATTGTCCCTTATTTTTAATGTTCGCCAAAAATTTCTTTTGCGTCAATGTGACAACATTGTCTGGTGCGATTTGAACGTCAACAGCACAATATTTTTCTTGTCTATGGTACCTCTCATACGATTTGACGCCTATATGCTCATTTTCATACCCATCGAACACAATAATTACATTTCGACCAACCCGCTCCACAATGAAGTCTTTGTACATTTCGAAGATCGCGCGGTACGTCTTAGTGTGAGGCCAAATAACGCTGTGAAGCAACCATCCACCGTCCAATACGAAAAAGAACCTTCAAAAAATTCTGGCGATGAAAGGGTAGTAGTGAACATATTGTACAATTTTGCCTTATCTGTCTTTCTCATATAACCTTTATCGTCAAACAGACTTAGTGGACAAGAATACATTTCGTACTCGAAACAAGATTTCCTCAGATCCTCATCTTCCCCAAAAACAACAGAGAGACGTTGAAATAACAACGATCTATCAACTGGGACAGAAGCAGACCGGACTGGCTGTGATTGTTTCTTTACGTAGTCCAAGTTTCTGACCTTATATAATTTAGTCACTGAGACTTGATGGACAGTTTTCCCTATCATTGATATCATCGATTCTCTACCACGCTCAAAAGCCATGTGGCAATTAATTTCACCACCACCGACAACTCCATTTGACAGCGAAACTAACTCATCACGAACCGCGAATGGTTGATGCCCATTTAACCAAACGACGAATGCAGCAATGTGCTTAGCGTCCCACACCTTTCGTCCCTTGGTCAAAGCAACATCAATCAAATCAAACCAAAACTCACTATTCCGCGTCTCTAAGTTGCAATATTCTTCCAATCCTTGCATCAATTGATAGGCGCAGGGCATTCCCAGCAAATATCGAGACACCACATTCGGTGTAACACCCCTTCCATGTTTCAAGTTTGTCCCAAAAAACCTATTCAATGTCTTCTCGACTGTCATATCACTGCAAACTCCAGACCAAGCCTTATCCGATCTGTGTATAGTAAAGAAACCCTTTGTCGCGACCTTGCTAAACTCGTCGGGATCCATTGTGTCCTTCAGTTGTACCATGTCCTGCAAATAAAGCTGTGCTGCTTTTGCATAATGAAAATGACCAGCGGCGTGGAACAACGGTAACATCCTTCGCACGCAGTCTAGATGCAGTTCCCAATTTGCAAGACGTTCGGCCTCAATGAAACGGAGGACAATAAGAACAAGTTCGAAATACTCCACCCACAGCTTCGCTGTTGTGCCATTTTGCTTTAACTGCTGTAACTTTGCAGTTAAATAATCAGACATTTTTAAGGTCCTCATTAGTGTCACTGTCGCCCATTTTTTGATGATTGTTTTCCCAGTCCCGCATTAATGATGCGATGTTACTTTTTAATTCGTTTTTCTGCTCGACCGTCTCGCAAATTAGAATGCCCAAAGCTGTGAACGTCAAAATGTGAGCTCTAAGTGCTCTCGCGAAGTTGTGGTCGTCCATCATTTTCTTAATAGACTCATCAGCGTAAGCAACCGCTCACATATCTGCAAGTTGGCTACCTCCCATGATAGTACCGATTGCGCCTAAAAAGACATCAGCATGTGGAATCCTCCTAAACGAAGAATAACAGTACTCAACCCCAGCGCTGAGATAATATCCCGACATTTCATGTACAAAGGTAGATCGTAAGTTAAAACAGTATATTTTTGGCCGCATTTACGTGTCTCCTCCCTAGCATGTACAATGGAAGTAGAGAGAGATGGTGGGTTCACCGTCCGCCGCTCAGCCGCTCGGCCACAACTCCGAGTGTGTATACTGGAAGCTAGTCACAACCCCGAGCACGCGTGTGTGGAAGTGGAGGCCACAACCCCGGTTGGAGGGTTAAAACTCATGACAACCCCCTCCCCGGAGAATTCAAAACTGCCGCCCTTTGGTCGGTAAGGTAGATACCTAGGGGGTGCCGATAATACAGGTGGCTGTATTTAGTATAGCTTTTGGCCGGTAGGTGTCGCTGTTCGATGGATGCCGGTAATACAGGTGACTGTATGTAGTGCTGCTTTTGACCGGCAGGTGTCGCTGTCCGGCAGGGCGCCTATCTAGTACCGGTAGTACAGGTGGCTATATGTAGTGTCGCCTTCGATCGGAAGGTGTCTCTGCTGCTCGGAGTACAGGGAGCTGTAGGTGGTAAGAGACCTAATTAGGAAATTGGGTATTTCACCGGAAGATGTAGGATCAGGAGGCGTTGATCGGAAGATCACACAAACAGATTTTCGACGGTACACCATCCAAGTACTGACCGCGCGCGACGCTGTTTGACTTCGGCAAACGGACGAGAACGGCTGTAGCCAACAGGTCTGTCAAGGTGGCACCCCCACCACCTCGAAATCGAAATTCGTTTGTGCTGGAATTATGTGCTCTTTATGTGCTAATTATGTGCCACAATCGCGATTTTTGTGCTCGAAGCGATCTTTGAGAAAATCGAATTTGAAAACTGGGTGCTGGCTTGATGTCAAGCTAGCACCCACCCATTTAAAAAATTAGTAAACAGAGCACTGTTGAGTGCTATAATTATGTGCTAATTATGTGCTTTTCATATACGCAGAAACGAACATTTCAAATCAACCCCTTGTATGTAAAATCTACCCCCAACCGTTCGAACCACAAGAGGTAAAATCTATAATAATCGAGCACAAAAATTTTAACCTATGCCGAAACGTTGCAATAATTATGTGCTCTCGGGATATCCCGGTCGCGATTTTTGTGCTCGCACCCTTCGTCGAAGAATTCACCCTGACAGTAAAACCAGCAAGAGGTAAAATCTATAATAATCGAGCACAAAAATGTTAACCTATGCCGAAACGTTGCAATAATTATGTGCGACCGGGGTATCTAGTCGCGATTTTTGTTCACCCTCTTACGTCAATATTTCAACAGAACATGTATAGTATGAATACATACGTATTCGTGGTAGGAATAAATACGTACACCACAGCGTGTGAAATAATATTGTATTGTAAATAAAGTTATTGTGGTGGATTATATCAGACGTGTAAGAAGTGTAATGGAGAAAGAAAAATGGGTAAGGTTTGCTAGAATCGAAAGGAAAGAGAAGGGATGAAAAGATGGAGAGAGTCGTCGACGGAAGAGGCAGTTGTTGGAGAATTTTGAAAGTGAGAAGGAGCTAGGAGAGGAAACGGAAAGCGGAAAGGAGATTATATACATATATACACATATAGACATCCGCATACACGCATAAAGACACACCCGTAGCGTTCTATTGGCTTCATCACACGGTGTATATAATAAGATGCGGTGTTACTCTGAAGTCGACATTCCTACGTTTCCCGCCTTCTTTCAGATCGTTGTATTCGAACCACGATTTGTTCCTCCGGAGTGATAGTGCCGTAAAGTGGCCTATCCCCTCACCAGACAATCGTCTCGTGATCGGTGACGGTAGAAAATTCACGACACCGACGAATTCGTATGGTACCGGCATGAAACTTAATTTCAAACTTTCAGGCAAGTCCCCAAGTTTGAAATCTCTATCTATTCCATCCAAAGAAAAAACTTCTAGTATGAAGAATTTGCCTAATAAATAAAAAAATGATAATAAAATATGAGCGATAGGCACAACAATACAATATAAGAATCGTAGTATGTTCAATAATAAAAATCACCTATGTTTGAAATAGCGGTCGTTTCCAAACCGTCGCAGCCAGGAGTACAACAGCGATTTGGATTTCGCAGAATAACATTCTCCTCTATCGACGAGTTGAACGATTCTAAATCGCGTAGCGATGTTTCGGGGTTTGGATGCATATTATTTTTTCCGCCTCGCTGCACATCCTTTGTCACATTGCGACGTTTCTTGGAAGCTAGGGGTAGAATCGAAAAGTCTCCTGCACATGTCTGCGGCTGTAACTTGGCAGTCCAAGAGCGCGCAGTCGTTTGGCAGTTCACTTATACGGAAATTTTCTGCCAGAATTCGAGCCCGCTGTATGTACGAGCCATGGTTCAACCCACCTTGCTCGACTTTCCGTAGTAGGTGGTAGAACCCATGGTCTTCTACAATGCTCGAGATTTCGTTTCTCAATAAGGGTCGATCAGAAATTGCTGCTAGAAAAATTTGAAATAGGGCATCGAACGCACACGTGTTGGTAAGTGTAACGTTTTTCTCTTGCACCCTAATCGATTTAAGACATAGGGAATTGCCATTTCTCATCACTGGTAATTTATCCAGTTTACTCCGAACCATAAACTCCTCATCGACGAAATCGTTTCTTAAATAACGACCGGACTTTTGGCCCTTATGAGCGAGGCCACCCCAGATTTCGATCACCCTGGAAGAGACGATCGTGGCAAGCTTCCTTTTCGGTACGTAAACGCAATCATTGCATAAATGTTTTTCCCCGTACCCTTCTTCCTCGCCCGGTACAGGTGTCGAGCACTCCGGCATCAAATGCACCGGTTTGTGGCACATGATACACTGATGCGCCGAAGGCATATTCCCATCGGCACATACCGGGCATGGCCGTTTCGATTTTTCATTGCGTGAAACCGTTGGAACCACGATCGATGGAGCAGCCTCTGGCATTACCGGTGTAACGTCGATATCGCCAGCTTTATCGAATGAGTCTGTCCCCGAAGACGAGGCTACAGGCTCTTCCGATGGAGGAGCACGAGCAGCATCGACGATACATAATTTTCCTTTGAGGAAATTCGTATGCCTCAAAAGAAAATCGTCTGCTCTCATCGGCAAACGGTGGTTTCGGAGTACTCTCGTTTTCAAGTCGTTGAAATCGCTTTCAACGCAGGAGCTGAATGCGGTTGGGTAACCGAATCCAAAAGCATCCCGTTTTATGCACGACCAAAGAGGCAGCCACGCTATGTTTTGCAATAAACGTTTCGCGAAACCAGGTAGGAAATGCGCATTTTCGCGATCTCCTTCTTCTTTCGTCATCTCATTTACTACTGTCTCTAAATCCCTGCCCCATCCGTAGCAATAGCTATCCTTGCTTGATACGTCAGGAAGCTCACGATCGAGTATCGTATCCGGACGTTCTTCAATATGATCTAAATGGGGGATAATGGTCATATGATCAGAAAGTAATAGAATCATTGATTTGTTCTATGAATTACACATCACATCTACATACCTATTTCCGCCTCATCGATTTCTGGGAGAGTCTCTCCAGATAGAAGAGATCTCATTTCTCGTTTCGCCCTCTCGCACGAAGATTCTGTTCCATCTCGCAAGAAACCCTCGGTTTCGCTTTTCGAGATGATCAACATGGCCTTTATAATCGAAGCCGCTTGATCAACGTTCCGGGCCAAGATG
This sequence comes from Chrysina gloriosa, assembly GCA_038088585.1. Taxonomy (NCBI): domain Eukaryota; kingdom Metazoa; phylum Arthropoda; class Insecta; order Coleoptera; family Scarabaeidae; genus Chrysina; species Chrysina gloriosa. Next base: position 27,669,603 of record CM076094.1, on the reverse strand, counting down.
AGCTGTCCGGTCATCGCAAGAAAGAATTTCCTAATTCTCGGTCGCTCGGCTCTTAGGAACATGGCATAATTCTTAATAAAATGTGCTACATCAATACGGATGTAGCAATCCGGAAGAGGCTCATTTCTCAGTGCGCAGGCATATTCCGTTATGGTCTTACAATTTGTGAATGACCTTATGGAAGCCGTGAGAAGAGCTTGCGACGAATCACAAACCACTTCGTTTGGTAGAACAGCGCCCGACCTAACCCATTCCGCGAGAAAGTAATGAATGGAGTTAGTATTATGAGCCTCAGTCAACATCTGTGCCACTGGAAACTGCCCTTCGTCCGTACGGATGACGCATTCGTACAGAAAAATTGGTCCAGATTTAGTCTTGTTCACTCTCTCCATTTTTTCACGATACTTCCAGTAGCATCGATACTTATACAGGTGTGTCCGGCTTTTGTATATTTCCTGTATACACTGAGTTGATGATTGGTCCAGTAATGGACAAAAACGGGTCGTATCCCAAGTTGTGGATCATCGCCCTTGATTCTCCAGCTCGAAGGATTGCTATAGAAATCAGTGGGTTTCGATGAGCATGCGTCGAGTCCATTGATTCCCATTTCGCAGTTCTCAGTACAGACGCACTACATAGATGCCCTGGTTCCGAATCACCTGGTCTCATTATTTTCGCAGCCGTTTCTGCCCGAAAAACTGTTGTTGCCTTCGTCTTTTCACATAGTTCTCTTGCGATACGTTGCCTCTCCGGGGCCCGCAGGTATCGCTTTCCACACGTGCCAGTGCCGATCGAAATATGGCACGTCATGGGAATTATTTCTTCGTAATTCTCTATACTGCCTGTAATATTAAAGAATTGAACAAAAAGTATCAAACTAGGATTTGACGGTTTTCCAAACCCGGTTTTAAAAAACCGGTTTTTAAAATAAATTTGTCACATTTGAAAACCGGTTTTTAAATTAGCAAAACCGGTTTAAAAGAATTCAAATTATTATGTAAAAATTAATTTTTAACTTATTTGATCTGCTATTCATTCTATGCAACGGGCAGCAGATACATTTTTTCAACGTTGCGAGTTGCGTTGGCCAGTGCATTGTTCACTGCGCACGTGGGAAAGCGAAAATCGAAATTATTAAGTTATCTGGAAAGATATTGTGTAGAATATTTCCAAATTCTTAGGTGGAAACCGATTCTGATGAAGAGCAAATCGAAGAAACCATGGAAAAATCAATTCATAAGTTTCTTGAAGACCCTAAAGAAAAACTTAAATCCAAAGATACTGAAAGCTGAATTTTCATTATTTGAGGCAACGAATAAAAGAACCAAAAACTTAGATTTGTTATTTGATACCCTGAAAACTATAAAACCAAGCTCAGTAGCTAGTGAACAAGTATTTTCAATTTCGGGAAATATTGTATCCAAAACAAGAACAAGACTTAGCCACCGTTCGGCGGATATTTTATGTTTTTGAAATCCTATTTTCTTAGAAGAAATTAAAATTAGTGAAATAAATGTATTATTTGAAATTTGAAATTTTTGTTTGAGTTTGAGTTATTTTGTGTAGGTAATGTGTAATCCTTAATCTTTTTATATTTTGACTTTGATATTGATTTCATTTTTTGTTATTTTATATAAATTAAATAAAATATTTTTCCCTATTCTATTTTTTTAACAAAAATTCTAAAACCGACTAAAACCGGTTTTTTGGAAATCTGGGAATTCGAAAACCAGTTTTTTAAAAAGTCGGTTTTTGTGTAAACTCTATATCAAACGTCCGCTCGATTATTGAGAATAAAATTAATTCTTTCAACATTCATTTCCCGAATACCGTGAATTCTCCTGATCATAAGAGATCTTGGAAGCTGTGTACTTCGATATGAAATTTTATAACGAGTTTCTAATTTTTTATCATTTAGAACAATCTTCGGAAGCAACAACATATTATTGTACGTGTTAACTAAGTGAAAATTTCACGGCTCTAAAGTAAATGATTTATTACTCAATCCGAAAGGGAGAACACGTCGAGAAGAAAATCAGACCCTTTTCGCGCTTTTTCCCTTATAGTGTGAATTTAAAATGAAAAGGAGGTACCTGTAATCGTTGATCCGCATTTGCATGCACCGCTTATGCGTAGAGTTTTAGATATAACTCCGATCCTGCTCTTCTTAAAGTTAAACGCACACCTCAAATGTAACTTCTCCCACAATTTTTTCGTCACTTGAAGTTGCCATTCACCACTTCTGAGCACTTTGTATTCGCGGTGCAATAAATTTTTACGTTTCTGTTCGTTTCTGTTGTACATTTTTGTCGTCAGAAGGTTTTCGAATTCACGCCTGCTAAACATAATTTCTACTGTCGTTAGCATGTCGTTATGCGTAGAATCGTCCAGCCCCGATGAACGTTCGAGTGCATCGTCGATGGAGGGTTCGTCTCGAAGATGGTCTTGTTGCACGCGATTCTCATTATCAAAAAGCATGTTTCTTACGCCATTCCTATTGCACGTCACGTAAGTGTACAACGAGCTAGACGAAAGTCCTGTTTCACTTACTAGTTTCCGCCAAATGTCAGCGAATTTAGCAATCATTTTATTCCCATCCACCATCGCACTTTTATTCGCCTGGATGGCAGCGTGTATCTTGGTGTAATCGTGAGTGATCGGCCTTCCTCTAACAGGCGCCATTATACGCGAAAGCTGAATTTGGGATTGATCAAAAATCGTTGATATGCCTTACTGGAGACTTCAGTCGCGACTGAATTTCATCGTTGAAAATTCGGCAATATTCTATGTTTATTATGTTTTGTAAACTTTACTGATTTTGAAAATTGAGCACCCACTTGAAGTCGAAACTCGCGAAAACTTGTATGTACACTCTTTATTTAAATATGTAAGCATTACTTACCCGTAGCTACAGTCAAGAGGCACTAAACATAATATTATAAAACAAAACAAAGAGACCTTCGATTAGGCGAAGTCAAAATGTTTCTGACGTCACCTTGGTTAGTCCTAATGCTCAAAAGATAAAGAAACGATATCGCTTTCTAAAAGTATCGAACAAAGGTTTCAAATGACAAAGATAAACTAAACAGAACATAGGAATTTAACGAAATAACATTCGTTATTGCCATTATTCATAACAATGACGGTCAGTCTAATTCTCCAATATTGAAAATATATCATCTCGATAACTTCTCAGTCACAAAATTGCGTTATTATAAAACATATACGGATATATACATAACAAGTTTAGATAAAAATCTACTTCGACTCGTCGGAGAATAAGGGGCTCTATACGTTTGAAATGCTCAACGATTAGAAAGAGTTTTGTTTGATTCTTAGAAAATACCACATAAAACGAAGGGACGGAACTGAAACGGTGTGCGAAACTTCGAATGAACAGTGACAAGTACCATCACTATTATCGAAAAGCTAGGACCTTACTAAAATTTGCTCTCATGGCGTATTATCCAGGATTTGGAAATCACAATCTTAATATTGAGAATCACAGCATGAACAGTCATCTATTTCTTGACCGACTTATTCATTTCTATTTTTTACGAATACTGCCAGACTTCGGGAATTTGCAAATATTGCAAATATGTGACAAACAACCGGTACAAAAAATTTATCAAATGTTGTTTGCTATTGAAACTACTTACCAATTTCTCTCCGTCGAGATGAACAAGAGACACAATACTTACCAATATAGGAGCGTTCCTCTTTATGCATTTCATTTTCGCACTCATCTTTTCACTCGACTGATTCTTGTCAGCATCACTTTCACAAGACACAAAAATCGCAACAGGGATATCTCGAGAGCACATAATTATTGCAACGTTTCGGCATAGGTTAAAATTTTTGTGCTCGATTATTATAGATTTTACCTCTTGCTGGTTTTACTGTCAGGGGTGAATTCTTCGACGTAGGGCGCGAGCACAAAAATCGCGACCGGGATATCCCGAGAGCACATAATTGTTGCAACGTTTCGACATAGGTTAAAATTTTTGTGCTCGATTATTATAGATTTTACCTCTTACGGGTTTTACTGTCAGGGGTGAATTTTTCGACGAAGGGTGCGAGCACAAAAATCGCGACCGGGATATCCCGAGAGCACATAATTGTTGCAACGTTTCGGCATAGGTTAAAATTTTTGTGCTCGATTATTATAGATTTTACCTCTTACGGGTTTTACTGTCAGGGGTGAATTTTTCGACGAAGGGTGCGAGCACAAAAATCGCGACCGGGATATCCCGAGAGCACATAATTATTGCAACGTTTCGGCATAGGTTAAAATTTTTGTGCTCGATTATTATAGATTTTACCTCTTGTGGTTCGAACGGTTGGGGGTAGATTTTACATACAAGGGGTTGATTTGAAATGTTCGTTTCTGCGTATATGAAAAGCACATAATTAGCACATAATTATAGCACTCAACAGTTCTCTGTTTACTAATTTGCTTGATATCAGGCCAGCACCCAGTTTTCAAATTCGATTTTCTCAAAGATCGCTTCGAGCACAAAAATCGCGATTGTGGCACATAATTAGCACATAAAGAGCACATAGCATAGCTGTAGGTGGTAAGAGACCTAATTAGGAAATTGGGTATTTCACCGGAAGATGTAGGATCAGGAGGCGTTGGTCGGAAGATAATAAGTAAAATCATAGCTGTAGAGCGCCTCTGTATATAATGTTACGTAATACCATGACGTCACAAACAGATTTCGACGGTACACCATCCAAGTACTGACCGCGCTCGACGCTGTTTGACTTCGGTAAACGGACGAGAACGGCTGTAGTCAACGTGCTATGACTGTTGCATTTTTAAATAACAGACGGTACACCATCCAAGTACTGTCGGCGGTCGACATTGTTTGACTTTGGTGATCGCATGAGGGTCGCTATAGCCAACGTGCTGGTTGTTGCGGATGTGTTCCTATATATCACGTAATATTACGCAATACTATTACATCACAAACAGGTTTAGACGAGAATCTTGGATGCAAGGAATATGTTACAACTTCGCTCTTAGTCAGAAAATGTTGATAAAACAGATAATTATGTATAGATCCCTAATAAGATATTACGTAATACCATAATGGCATAAACAGGGTGAATGTTAGATGGAAAGAGCGTTCTCATTCATGATATCATATAAAATGCAGCGTTCTGATTGGTCGCATCCTATACAATGTCACGCTCTGATTGGTTACCAACTCGAAATTCAAAATTCCCCGATATGTATAGGAAGGTAGTTCACCAACAACATCTTTAACATTGATCAACGTGTTTAACGTCAGACAGTATGTAATAAAGTCACTGGACATGCGCAAGTTAGTCCTGGTGAACACTACATACTATTGATCGGGCATTAGTAAGGTGAAGAACCGGTTTATATGTTTAAATGTACACTACACCAAACTGAGGAATCGGGAGATGGCCCGAATTTCATACGATTGATCGACCAGCAATCGCAGTACAATACATCATTAGACATCACAAACAGGTTTCAACGTTATATTTTAATATGAACAGGATGAATGTTATGCTATGTATAGGAAGGTAGTTCCCCAACAACTTCCTTAACACTGATCAGGGTGTTTAACGTCAGACAGTAAGTGATGACGTCACTGCGCATGCGCAAGTTGGTCCTGCTAAACACTGTATACTTTCGATCGCTCATCAGTAACGTGAAGAATCGGTTTATACGTTTGAACGTAAAATACACCAAACTGAGGAATCGAGAGATGACCCGAGCTTCCTACGATTGACCGACCGCTAATCACAGTAGGCTACATCACTAGACATCACAAATAGGTTTAGATATTATACTTTAATACGATATTATAAGGAAATGGAACGTAAGTCAATTAGTTAGTAAATTATTAAAACGTATCACATAGGCTTATGTTTAACTGGAACGCTTATACCAACAATAATCGATTGTAAATCAACAAAGTCAAACATATCAGGCTCGGTCAGGTCGTAGACGGATAGAATCAGTATCTTTCAGTAAGATATGTGGATTTTCTATAAGGATCCTATACAGTCGGCATCTAATAAAATTACGTAATACAGGGCTCCTTTGTCTATTGATACGAGCATGTAACGTCACAAACGGGATTCAACGGCAGTTCTGTGTTAAATGTGTAAGTTAATATAAAATCAAATTCAATGAAACCCAGTCCATTATTTATTAATATATTAAGATACATGTAGAAAAACACTTAAAAAGTTTAATTGATCGCATCATATGAAATATCGCATTCTGATTGAATATCCATAAATCATATAAAAGCGAGTTCATTTCCGTGCTCTTCACAATTTACCGACAGCTTTCTAACAGCTAGGTTGTGAACTTGAACATCTTTACCTCCAGTATATCGTTTTAGTGTTTATAGTTAGGCGTTGATTTCCTACTGGTTTAACGTTTTATTATCACTTAGTATTCGTCGTGGTTGGACAGGCATACTTTAGGTAAGTTATTTAAATTTCACCGCATACTTTCCCTAATAGACTGCCATATTATAGTTTAAGATAGAGTGTGAGATATGCCACAAAACGTTTGCAAGAAAAGATTGATTGAACAGACATCCATGCTTAAATAATAAATCTTTACGAGATCGGATAGTCTGTCTCGACATAAGAAAACGCATAATATCGATTCCATAACCAAGAAACAAGATGTTTCAGAAGGGAAGCAGCCACCAGGTAAAACGAACCATCCGGCGAATAGCATGTCGGAACAGGAACAACACCTTTGTTTCCATGCGCATCTGAACAGCAATTCTCTTAAACTTGAAGAGGATATGTTCATCATAAAAATCACCCGGAACGATAATGTAAAAATAATGATAAAGCAGGCACCCCATGATGTAATACAACCTACAACATGAAAATTTGCATAAATACAGGATATTCCAACAGTATTATCCGACGTGAAGGTAATATCGATGGACCGACGCTTTCGAAGAAACAGTGCAGCGAGTGAAATATAATAACGGAGTAAAATAATTTCATACATATTATATTGAATAAAATATATCATCATAAACTTTACGAATTTTATTTAAAGGATGAAACAATATTTATAATAAGTATGCAGTATTAGAATAATGCAATCTTACTAATAAGTAAGTATAGCAAAACAGCGTAAGAATGTTTATCCAACTGCTGTGGAAGTTATAAAATCCAACTGATTCGATTTCATTTTCTAGGTAAAACTCCTTCGAGGGAGTATACGTTCTCATATTTGAATTTCTGCAATTCCTGTTTATAGGAACACCCCAGAATCGGTTTCTTGTTTACATCTTCAATTAAATATGCGTTGGGATTACCCATCTTACTTAAACACGTAAGAATACGGGATTTAACCTGAATGGATCGATGTTTCGTATGATTGTATTCATCGATTATTTTAGACAAAATATCCATCTACCTATACAAATCTCTCAAACGAAATAAATGTACAATGTGAAGCGACCACCATTATTCGACATTCCTAACCTCGCAAGGAACCGAGTTGCTGGTGAAACTATACGATACTGAACACATCAGATACATCTCTATACAAACGTATACAGACTTGACTTCAATACAGAAATAAAAACTCACGAAGTTGTATGAACGGTGTATTTAATAAGGGGTGGGAAAGGATACATATATCAATATACTGTTGGCATAAGAGGAACAAAAGTCTCATTCTAACATGATAACGGAAGTATATTGTTCGATGTCGATATGATGGACATACCAAAGGTGAATGTAATGGGAGGTTTAACGTGATGTCTACGATGGAAGACGAAGAAAAAACAATCATATCAATCTAACCACTTAAATAAAGAACAGGCTGTTCTCAGTTTCAATGTATAGTATGAAGCTATCTGTAGGTATTCATATAGCATAATGGTATTTTATTCTAGTACAACCCTTTCAGGTAGTTGAAGTGAAAGTCATACATCAGCAGTTTCGACAATATCAAGACGATGAAACCGATATATGCGGATTTATTGTAGACGACTTTAAGTATCTTCATTTGAATTACTATAAAATTATCGCTAAATATATTGATGTTTTTAAACTTCTGTTTTGCAATCAGAGGTCCAGCGTATCGTCTTCACCTTAAGTCCTTTCAATACGTTAGCATCTAATGATGCATTACAATCTTTCTTTACCTTGCACTTGAACTCACGTAAATATAGTATGATACGTTACCAGTACTATTCGACAATCCTAAACTTGCAAGGAGTCGAATTCCTGACGCTCGAAGTTGTATGAATCGTGTATTTGACAAGGGCGAAACAGGACATACATATCAATCCGCTATTAGTGGAAGAGGGGTAAAATATCACTATGTTCTGATAACGGAACTATCTCATCCGATGTTGACATAATAGATATATCGAAGGCGAATATAAATATTCCAATATATATAATAATAAGCGTGTATCCCATGGTAAATTACTGCAGTCTTTCTTCCAGCATGAAAAAAATATATATAGGCGACCAATTATCCGCACTGACACGCCAAATCTTGAAGGGAGTTAAGTTTATGGTGAAATTAAAAGGTATTGGTTACATCGACACCCAAAACAACCTATCAATATGTAAATGTATATGGACTTGACTTCATCATAAAGACGAAAATGTAGGAAGTTGTATCGACCATGTATTTAACAAGGGGGAAAAGGATATACATATCGATCTATTATTAATGGAAGAGGATCAATACATCATTATGTTCTGATATCAGGTTGTTTCGATCGGTATCAACATCATAGACATATCAAAGGTGAATGTAATAGAATATTAAACGTATTGATGATAACCGAGACGAAGAAGAAAGCAAGGTTGTTGGGGTGATATAAAATTTGTAAATCACGAACGAAAAACGGTGTTACGTATTATGGTCTACATCGACTTTGCGTGTAAACCAATAGAATCATACTAGTCCGAGTCTCAAACAGCAAGTACAAGTGGAATGCGTATTATGCATAAGCATAACAACGTACACTGGACCGGACTGAATCAACGTTTTCGTGCAACGATTGACGGAAATACATCAAACAACTATACAACCGTCACATGGAATTCCCCAAACACATGAACCACCTCACCGCCAGCGGACGCAGAGCATAACACTGAAGTCGAAAAATGACATATATGCGAAAAGGCATTAAGCGAACATAAAGTAACAGAGCATTTCCATTTGACTTAACCATTCTGGGGTGTAGCCCATTCCAGTTGTAACCTCAACTGCAAAATACCTACACTCATTCCGATTTTCATTAGCCAATTTTAAGCGCCTCCGCTCTCTTACTAAAAAGCAGAGTATGGAAGCTTTTTCTGCATACTTAGTAAATATTGGAAATAGTTTTTCTTGATCCTAAGCAGTTCTGGACTTTTATCCACCACAAGAAGCGGTCGTCTAGGATCCCGGGAAACATGACTTTCAACAATATACATCTAAATGATCCTATTTCTATTATTAATTCGTTTGGTGAATACTTCAGTTCGGTTTATACCACATCTATTAATTCAGAGTCTGATGTATCAATTGACCCACAGATTGGAAACAGCTCGCATAAAATAAATATGGGTCCTATCTCTGCGGCTACAGTAACTGAATTTACCAAAAACTTAAAGATAGCTTAATATCTGGCCACGATCAGGTTCCCGCTTTTTGGTGAAGGACTCTAAAAACATATTTGCGATTCCTTTGACAGAATTATTCAACTTAGCCCTTACATCGTTGACCTTCCCTGACATCTGGAAAGTGGCAAGGATTACTCCGATACACAAAAACGGTGATGTGAGTAATGTGGTGAACTACAGACCTGTCGCTATTCTTTCTAATTTCGCTAAGTTGTTGGAATTAATTATGTATTCACATATTTTTCCTATAATGATTCATCATATTTCTCCTCATCAACATGGTTTTATGGTGAAACGATCGACCGTATCAAACTTTGCTTGTTTTAAACAATTTGTGGCAAGCTCACTTGACGTTGGTGGCCAAGTAGATACCATTTATACTGACTTTTCTAAAGCATTCGACCGTATTAGTCATGCAGCATTGCTTAGAAAACTGATGGCTTTTGGATTTAATGAAGATTTGGTTCGTTTCTTTAAGTCATACTTAACGAGTAGACCACAATATGTATTCTACAATACAATTCCGGTCTCTTTCCCTTATTGTATTGGTGAGAATCAGTTGGAAAGATGTGCGTTAGTCAAGGACTTGGGTGTTTGGTTTGATCCTACACTTAATTTTAATCATCACATGGATGTAATTACTGCATCGGCTAGAAGAATGTTGGGTTTTATTATTAGGAATTGCAGATGTCTTAAAAATAATCAGGCTTTACAAGCTTTGTACTTTGCTCTGGTCAGATCTCGTCTAGAGTATGCGTCAGTAGTATGGTATCCTTTTATTTAACACACAGACGAAATCTTGAATTAATTCAAAGAAGATTTTTAAAATTCCTAAGTTTTCAAATTGATAATGTTTATCCAGCTAGAAATATAGATCAGGCAATTTTGTTGAATCGCTTTGAGATACAGTCGCTTCAATTCCGAAGAATTACTTCCAGCGTTAAATATGTATATAATTTAATTCATGGTAACATTGACTGTCCTAATCTTTTGCAATTACTAAACTTTTATGTGCCACAATTTTTATATCATAATCCACCAACATTTTATTTACCACGATGTAGAACAAATATTGGATCTTCCATGCCTATATATTTGATGTGCTACAATTATAATATAATCTCTACTGTCTGTGATATCAACCATGACTCATTGCGGAATATTGTCAGCTGTTGTGAGCGTCATTTCAATACATTTGTATACGTTCTTCTGGAATTATTGTATTGTTGTAGGGTTATACCGGTTTGCTTATTGTATTTTCATTAATTGTCCTGTAATTGAATTGTAATTTATTGGACAATAAAGAGTATTATTATTATTATTATTATTATTATTACTATTATTATTATATATATATTATTTAACTGGATATGACAGTCATCTTCAAATACTCTAGCTGGACGACGATATCCCACTTAATAAAGAAAAATAAATATTAAAATGCGATTTATGGAATCGTTCAGATTTATGGCGGTATCTATTGAGAAACAGGATGAAATTTTTTCTCAAAATCAATGTCAATATGTGCAGACGTACGACTAACAGTTGAAGTTCATAACTAAGAAACGTACATCCCCGTACTAATATCAACAAGTACGAAAATTAAATGAATTGACTCTACTGCCGAAGAACAGCTTCCACGACACATTGACAGATAAAGGCGTTAGCGATCATGACTACGAATACACTATAGTAGTGTAGAACACGATCACTCGTTGCAACTTACTGCAATATTGGAATATTATCTTAAAACCGATCTCCCGCTGTCCGCAGACGTATTTGGAAATTTTACACAAGTATATCACGATTCACAAACGATTTGAACGCAACCCACTACAACAACTGGTAGTTTCACGAATATGAGTATTCAATGTGTTTTATCTCAAGTTAGTTTTCGCCATGCAAGAGTCAAAAATAAATACCTAACCGCCTATGATAGCAGTACCTAGTAGTCTGTGGTGCTAATAATTTATGTGGGTAAGTTATGTCTCAATCGCTGTCCTACAACAAATTCGAGTGGATAAACCCCGATGAAGCTGATCACCTCGACGTTAGTAGCATAGCGGACAACGATGAAACGCTATTGAACGATGTCCGAAACGACCATCAGCTCCTTCTCGAAAACATAATTCATACAAAATCTATAACACACAGCATTGCGTTATACATCATCGCAACCTTAAGCAGACCATATTCAATGGTCTAGAACTCCCACTCACCCATCGAGTACATTCATTAGAACACCTTCCCGAGGAACCAGTCCGAGGATGACTTTTAGATGAATTTTTTAAATTAATGAACAATTCCGTTTACAGAAAAAGGAAGGAGAACATCGATAAACAAGTATATGTTTAACTGCTAACGTATTGAAAGGACTTGAGGTGAAGACGATACGCTGGACCTCTGATTGCAAAACAGAAGTTTAAAAACATCAATATATTTAGCGATAATTTTATAGTAATTCAAATGAAGATACTTAAAGTCGTCTACAATAAATCCGCATATATCGGTTTCATCGTCTTGAAATTGTCGAAACTGCTGATGTATGACTTTCACTTCAACTACCTGAAAGGGTTGTACTAGAATAAAATACCATTATGCTATATGAATACCTACAGATAGCTTCATACTATACATTGAAACTGAGAACAGCCTGTTCTTTATTTAAGTGGTTAGATTGATATGATTGTTTTTTCTTCGTCTTCCATCGTAGACATCACGTTAAACCTCCCATTACATTCACCTTTGGTATGTCCATCATATCGACATCGAACAATATACTTCCGTTATCATGTTAGAATGAGACTTTTGTTCCTCTTATGCCAACAGTATATAGATATATGTATCCTTTCCCACCCCTTATTAAATACACCGTTCATACAACTTCGTGAGTTTTTATTTCTGTATTGAAGTCAAGTCTGTATACGTTTGTATAGAGATGTATCTGATGTGTTCAGTATCGTATAGTTTCACCAGCAACTCGGTTCCTTGCGAGGTTAGGAATGTCGAATAATGGTGGTCGCTTCACATTGTACATTTATTTCGTTTGAGAAATTTGTATAGGTAGATGGATATTTTGTCTAAAATAATCGATGAATACAATCATACGAAACATCGATCCATTCAGGTTAAATCCCGTATTCTTACGTGTTTAAGTAAGATGGGTAATCCCAACGCATATTTAATTGAAGATGTAAACAAGAAACCGATTCTGGGGTGTTCCTATAAACAGGAATTGCAGAAATTCAAATATGAGAACGTATACTCCCTCGAAGGAGTTTTACCTAGAAAATGAAATCGAATCAGTTGGATTTTATAACTTCCACAGCAGTTGGATAAACATTCTTACGCTGTTTTGCTATACTTACTTATTAGTAAGATTGCATTATTCTAATACTGCATACTTATTATAAATATTGTTTCATCCTTTAAATAAAATTCGTAAAGTTTATGATGATATATTTTATTCAATATAATATGTATGAAATTATTTTACTCCGTTATTATATTTCACTCGCTGCACTGTTTCTTCGAAAGCGTCGGTCCATCGATATTACCTTCACGTCGGATAATACTGTTGGAATATCCTGTATTTATGCAAATTTTCATGTTGTAGGTTGTATTACATCATGGGGTGCCTGCTTTATCATTATTTTTACATTATCGTTCCGGGTGATTTTTATGATGAACATATCCTCTTCAAGTTTAAGAGAATTGCTGTTCAGATGCGCATGGAAACAAAGGTGTTGTTCCTGTTCCGACATGCTATTCGCCGGATGGTTCGTTTTACCTGGTGGCTGCTTCCCTTCTGAAACATCTTGTTTCTTGGTTATGGAATCGATATTATGCGTTTTCTTATGTCGAGACAGACTATCCGATCTCGTAAAGATTTATTATTTAAGCATGGATGTCTGTTCAATCAATCTTTTCTTGCAAACGTTTTGTGGCATATCTCACACTCTATCTTAAACTATAATATGGCAGTCTATTAGGGAAAGTATGCGGTGAAATTTAAATAACTTACCTAAAGTATGCCTGTCCAACCACGACGAATACTAAGTGATAATAAAACGTTAAACCAGTAGGAAATCAACGCCTAACTATAAACACTAAAACGATATACTGGAGGTAAAGATGTTCAAGTTCACAACCTAGCTGTTAGAAAGCTGTCGGTAAATTGTGAAGAGCACGGAAATGAACTCGCTTTTATATGATTTATGGATATTCAATCAGAATGCGATATTTCATATGATGCGATCAATTAAACTTTTTAAGTGTTTTTCTACATGTATCTTAATATATTAATAAATAATGGACTGGGTTTCATTGAATTTGATTTTATATTAACTTACACATTTAACACAGAACTGCCGTTGAATCCCGTTTGTGACGTTACATGCTCGTATCAATAGACAAAGGAGCCCTGTATTACGTAATTTTATTAGATGCCGACTGTATAGGATCCTTATAGAAAATCCACATATCTTACTGAAAGATACTGATTCTATCCGTCTACGACCTGACCGAGCCTGATATGTTTGACTTTGTTGATTTACAATCGATTATTGTTGGTATAAGCGTTCCAGTTAAACATAAGCCTATGTGATACGTTTTAATAATTTACTAACTAATTGACTTACGTTCCATTTCCTTATAATATCGTATTAAAGTATAATATCTAAACCTATTTGTGATGTCTAGTGATGTAGCCTACTGTGATTAGCGGTCGGTCAATCGTAGGAAGCTCGGGTCATCTCTCGATTCCTCAGTTTGGTGTATTTTACGTTCAAACGTATAAACCGATTCTTCACGTTACTGATGAGCGATCGAAAGTATACAGTGTTTAGCAGGACCAACTTGCGCATGCGCAGTGACGTCATCACTTACTGTCTGACGTTAAACACCCTGATCAGTGTTAAGGAAGTTGTTGGGGAACTACCTTCCTATACATAGCATAACATTCATCCTGTTCATATTAAAATATAACGTTGAAACCTGTTTGTGATGTCTAATGATGTATTGTACTGCGATTGCTGGTCGATCAATCGTATGAAATTCGGGCCATCTCCCGATTCCTCAGTTTGGTGTAGTGTACATTTAAACATATAAACCGGTTCTTCACCTTACTAATGCCCGATCAATAGTATGTAGTGTTCACCAGGACTAACTTGCGCATGTCCAGTGACTTTATTACATACTGTCTGACGTTAAACACGTTGATCAATGTTAAAGATGTTGTTGGTGAACTACCTTCCTATACATATCGGGGAATTTTGAATTTCGAGTTGGTAACCAATCAGAGCGTGACATTGTATAGGATGCGACCAATCAGAACGCTGCATTTTATATGATATCATGAATGAGAACGCTCTTTCCATCTAACATTCACCCTGTTTATGCCATTATGGTATTACGTAATATCTTATTAGGGATCTATACATAATTATCTGTTTTATCAACATTTTCTGACTAAGAGCGAAGTTGTAACATATTCCTTGCATCCAAGATTCTCGTCTAAACCTGTTTGTGATGTAATAGTATTGCGTAATATTACGTGATATATAGGAACACATCCGCAACAACCAGCACGTTGGCTATAGCGACCCTCATGCGATCACCAAAGTCAAACAATGTCGACCGCCGACAGTACTTGGATGGTGTACCGTCTGTTATTTAAAAATGCAACAGTCATAGCACGTTGACTACAGCCGTTCTCGTCCGTTTACCGAAGTCAAACAGCGTCGAGCGCGGTCAGTACTTGGATGGTGTACCGTCGAAATCTGTTTGTGACGTCATGGTATTACGTAACATTATATACAGAGGCGCTCTACAGCTATGATTTTACTTATTATCTTCCGACCAACGCCTCCTGATCCTACATCTTCCGGTGAAATACCCAATTTCCTAATTAGGTCTCTTACCACCTACAGCTCCCTGTACTCCGAGCAACAGCGACACCTTGCGATCGAAAGCGACACTACATACAGCCACCTGTACTACCGGTACTACATAGGCGCCCTGCCGGACAGCGACACCTCCCGGTCAAAAGCGGCACTACATACAGTCAACTGTATTACCGGCACCCCCTGGGTATATACCTTACCGACCAGACGGGCGGGAGTTTTGAATTTTCCGTGGAGGGGTTGTTATGAGTTTTAACCCTCCAACCGGGACTGTGGCCCCCATTTCCACGCAGGCGTGCTCGGGGTTGTGACTAGTTTCCAGTATACACACTCGGGGTTGTGGCCGAGCGGTTGAGCGGCGGAACGGCAGACGGTGAACCCGCCATCTCTCTCTACTAATGGACGTATTAATTGTTGTTAAGTTCGATGGAGGTTCGTTAATGAATTGCTGGCAAACGACAGTAGACCTTTCGTAAGTGACCTCTTTTGAACATTCCTCCATGAAACCTCGCCACGTTGGTGTTCTTTTGTAATTCAACGCATTTGGACCACAAATACGTTGAATACGTCGACGAGAATAGTGGGACTTCAGTAATGTCTAGTTTATCGGTTGAAACGAAGTGAATGTGTTTCAAGCCATCTCCCGCCGGACGTACATGAGAATATATCCGAATTTATTTTTGCGCTGCTAGGACAGCCGCGGAAGGCATCGCCTTAAGTCTTTTTACATCTCCTACATGCGATATATCATCATCAGGGGTGTAAACAATGGAAAGTCTCGCGTCCGCCCAGAGTCCTGGCGTTATGGTCAGTGTTGTCGAAGATAAACTGTACAAAAGGTTCCTGAATGGCCAATGCAGGCGGATTTATTATTGTGGAAGCCTCATACAATTCGTCGTTGTGATACGAAGCACAAACCCCTAAGGAATGCAGAAGATTAATGATGAATTTAGATCCTGTTTTTCTGTGAATCATGGTTCCAACCGACAAGTGGAGAGTTGAATGAAAGAAATTATACACTGCGCGATCATGTCTCGCGTGACGAATTTGGAATATTCTTCATTTTCTTCATCGATGACCAGAGATTGACTAAGAAAATAAGAAAAATAAGGGGGAGAATCTGAAAAATATTTTTGAGAATTGATCAGCCGGTGGGTACTCGCTATTTGCAAAAGCCTGGTCACTAATCTCATTGTGCATTATTTCTGACGCGGCTCGCAAAATGATTCTTTTTTGACTATCAGTGAATGATTCTGCATTTGCCGAGACATTGAAAGAATGATAACTCTTGAAACACACACGTAAATCTTTTCCGCCCATGGTACTACACTCGATTTCCTCCCCATATCTTCTTTTAATTGCTGCAGAGACCGTTCTTCTATCTATGCGTTCATCAACGATGAGTTCCATTAACTGTGAGAGATTATGTATTACAGTTTTGTCTTTCTCGAGTACTTCCCACACGGGTTCCAATAATGACGTAATTCTTGACAAATTAAGGCCTTCGCTATTTTCCTGCTGAGTTCTTTGAGTGAAGTTCTTATAGCATTTTCGGTGATATCTGCCCTTAACGGGGATCAAGGAGGGAACGCTTTCCAACCTATCTACAACACTGCCACCTAAAGCGTCATTTCTTTCCTTGCCGGTGTCAATCAGGTGCTCGCGTGTGTGTTCATGTGTGACCCAGCTGATGTCCTTAAGTGAGATGCGTATTGTGCAATTCAATCCGCAAATAAAACAGTTATCGTTGAAATTGAATTCGGAAGCCGTATCGCACGCAAAGTTGGTATCATTTCCAAATACATTTGGCGCGAATTGTTGAGAAAACGTTACGATTGCCTGCACTTATCATGGCACTGCAGTTCGTCTTTTCCCTCCCAATCCAACCATTTACTGTCGTTCAGGAGTTTGCCGTTCTCGATAAGTGTACCGATTCCTCGTTTCCTCACTGTCCTCAGCTTGACAGTATTATCGAACACCAACGGGAAACAGCAGATAGCGCAGAGATGATTTGGCTCCATATTATTCCTATTTACAGAAAGAGGCGTCTTTACAAAACACATATTTAGTGGACAAAAAGTACTGCCACATGAGTAACGAATGCTGGGATGTCGCATATCATTTTATTACAATCATTTATTTCTTTACTACATCTGCAGAGGGATAAAGGTTACTGATGAATCTTTCCCTTGAACGCAGTTTGTCATCGTCGCACCCATGCTGTTATTGGGGCAAGAGTGAGATGGCACGTGAATTACTTAGTCAGCTTCTCCAGCAGTTCGTTGTGCTACTGCATACAAATTTCCAAACACTTTTCTTACGTCACTTCACTTATTAATTAACGAAAAGCGTTCAGTAGATTTATAAAAATAAGGTGAAAGATTCTGCGGTCACGTAAACACAACAAACGACAGGCGCGCACGCCAGGCTTGCTTCGGATTTCCAGTGAATGCGGAAACCGAAGGGAGGGGGCGGGCGAACTTTAACACGCTGTAGTTCGAAAGCTACGAGATTCAGCAAAAACATTGCGGAGACCTTTTTGCTGCTCGTAGAATTCCAAACAAATACGCATTTAATTTTTCCGGATGTCTAGAACCATTCCCGGAAAAGCCCATTTTTGATTAAAAAAACAGCTAGCTTGAGGGTGACGAAATTTTATCTAGTGCATTATGATCCTCAAACAGACCGATACCTCACCGGTTAATGCTTGGTCAATGGTCTGGCTATTTTGCGCCAGCCAGATTCTGCGTCGGGATCTGTGCGAGGTGTATGTAGAAAAAATATTTATTCATATTTATACGACGACCTGTAGAAAAGTTGAATAATATTAGATAATTCCTTTTGCTATGCATACAAAATCAACTTTTCAAAAACTTCGTTATGAGAAAATTAAAATTTTCGATGAAGTAGATAGATATGGATCTTTCGCTTGCTGAACTCGTTTTCTATAATTATTGCTCCGAGGAATGTATTGGCTTTTATGAAATTTATCGCACAGAAATGTCTCTACGTATCGAACCCAGTAAACATTTTTTAAATTTCGCGGATAGTTAAAGTTGGTCGTTCCGGCAATAGTGAACATATTCGCATGCATTGTGCTTAAAAATGTGTCGACTATTACCGGAACGACCAAACTGTCCGCGAAATTTAAAATGTTTTTTTCAACACTCATATTTTTCATATTTATTACAATTCAAGGGTAATATAATGGGGAAAATACGTGTATTCGCAAAAACCTTTATTGAATTTCCAATGTTATTCGGCTGGCTACTAATTTTCATTATTACACAGACAATCGACCAAACGCATAAAGTTATCCTGAAAATGTATACCTGTCCGTAATTGCTATAATTTGGTATAAGGGATTTATTGTTAACAAATTACTTATAGGTATACAGTTTCAGGATAACTTGATGCGTTTGGTCGATTGCTTGTGTAATGATGAAAATTAGTAGACAACCGAATAACATTGGAAATTCAATAAAGGTTCTTGTGAATACACGTATTTTTTCCATTATATTACCCTTGAATTGTAATAAATATGAAAAATATGACGAGTGAAAAAGAAAGTCCAATGAGACTTGATCCGGCGACCCTGCGTTTACAAAGCCTGAGCGCTAACCACTCGACTATTGCCGTTTCTTCCTAATCATTGCAAGGCACCGGTATATATACGACGATAAAACTTATCTTATCGATTTCTTGATAACGCTTGAATAGTACGCCTTACTATTTGCACATTACGTTGTCCTAGTAGACTATTAAAGAGAGAAGAGAATCCGTGTTCCAAACGTTCTGGCCTCCCCTTGTAAGATTACGCCAATATTCAAGTCTGGCGAAAGAAGTTCTATAACTAGCTATCGTCCTGTGGCAATAATGTCAAATTTTGCCAAATTGTTTGAAATGATTATATGTAATGTAGTCTCGCAGCACGTCATGTCTTTGATTTTCCCTTGTCAGCATGGTTTCATTAAAGGACGATCAACAGCTACCAACTTACTCAATTTTACGCAGCAGATATCTGAGGCAATGGATGCCCGAAAACAAGTTGACACTATATATACATATATGGCAAGGCCTTTGACCGATTACAGTCATTATAGCATACTGTATTGTTGCGGAAGTTATATGGATATGCCTAATTTGATATGTATGTTACGAAACTATTTATCGCAAAGACAGTAGTATGTTGAGTATGAGGGTTTCCAGTCTGGAACGTTTATTGCTGGCAGTGGTGTGGCACAGGAATCAAGCCTTGGAGCGTTATTATTTATACTTTTCATTAATGATATATACAAAGCCTTTTCATCTCGGTGTCTACTATATGCGGATGATCTTAAGATATTTCGAACAATAGAATCGGTAAGTGACTGCGATGTTTTGCAAGCGGATATTAACAGGTGACTGTATGGTGTAAGGATAATGGTTTGGCGCTGAATATCCAAAAGTGCAAGGTAATAAGCTATTCGAGGAAAAAGTACACCGTAGAATGCAATTATGTAATCGATACTACTGTTTTGGAAAGATGTACAGTTATTGAGGACTTCGGTGTCATTTTTGATGCAAAGCTTACTTTTAATAACCATGTCCTCAGCATTTATTCTGACTGCAGTAAACTCCTGGGTTTCATAATGAGAAGATTTTCGAAATTTAGAGAGTACAGTATCTTTGTCCAATGCATTGGTGCGTAGTCAAATCAACTACTGCTGCGTAGTATGGTCACCATCATACTATATATACATTCATTTATTGGAGTCCCTACAGAAGCAATTTTTAAAGCATTTACATTTTCTAAAATTCGTGTCGCAGATTTTCGTTTTGTTTTTAGACTCCGTTAAAATATAATCTATAATTGATTTCTCATTGCGGCTGGTGTATTTATGAATGTCTTTATGTTTAAAGTAAGTATTCGTAATTATCATTTCTTGTTCTCTGCAGAATTCAAGTAGTCTTTTCCCATTGTCATTTCTTACTTTCTCGCGATGTTTGCCTATTTCGGATTTATATTCTTGATCCTGTATTGCGACCCTTGCGCTGAGATCGCCTGCTATATATACACAGGTGACATAGAATAAACTGCAATGCATAGCACCACGCGATAGAGGACCAAAAAATAATAAAAAGACTCCTAAAGACTAATGTCCGATCGCTTTTTGTTTTCAAGGTACAGGCTGTTAAATTTTTTTATTAATTGAAAAGGCTTTTATCTAATAAAACAACATTAAAAATGCAAGGTATTTAGCTCTACATACGGTGCTCAATTTGGTGACCTTGTTCTTGAATACACATTTCCAATCTTCGTATTATTGATTGACGGCATCTTTGAAATATGTTCGGATTATTACGAAATGTATCAGCAGACTCCACAATTCTGTTCTATAATTGCGCTTCAGTATTTATTTCTACGGCATACACTTAATTTTTCATAAACCCCCAAAATGAAAAATCGAGGGGAATAAGATCGGGACTACGAGCTGGCCATGGTATAGGTCCCCCACGACCAATCCACCTATTTCCAAATCTTCTTTAAAGAAATCCCCTTGCTCTTCGAGAATAATGAGCTGGCACACCGTCATGCATGTAGTACATTCTTCTTATAATATCCAATGGGACATCTTCTAATAAGGTGTTCAGTTCATTTTCCCAAAAATTACGGTATGAGGGTTTTCATCGGTCCAATAATGCATATTATGCATGTTCAAAACACCATCGCGATTAAAAGCAGCTTAAAAAACCTCGACAGCCTGTAACGTGAAAACATAAAGCGATCGGACATTAGTGGTGGACATTTTGGTCCTTTGTCGCATGGTGCTATGCATTGCAGTTTATTCTATGTCAGCCGGTATATATATATATATATATATATATATATATAGTATGCTTGATGTTTGTACATATGAGAAATTCAATTAAGGAATTCCCCAATATGTATCAAACGTGCGTATTTTTGCAGTTTCTACTCTACACGAGTGTACAACTATTTTTCGTACATCCTCACGCAGAGCTGCTGTTACGCTTGATCGGGTAATCCACCCTGGAAAATGTGATATGTAATATGATTGGAAAACTACCTCCCACCATTTGCAGACGCGTTTCGCGGTTTACCGCTCATCAGTGCAACTTTTGTGAGAAGTAGTTTCCATTATCGACTTACGTCTATAAATAGTAGTATGCTTGATGTTATGCGATAATGGAAACTTCTTCTCACAAAAGTTGCACTGATGAGCGGTAAACCGCGAAACGCGTCTGCAAATGGTGGGAGGTAGTTTTCCAATCATATTACATATCACATTTTCCAGGGTGGATTACCCGATCAAGCGTAACAGCAGCTCTGCGTGAGGATGTACGAAAAATAGTTGTACACTCGTGTAGAGTAGAAACTGCAAAATACGCATGTTTGATACATATTGGGAATTCCTTAATTGAATTTCTCATATGTACAAACATCAAGCATACTACTATTTATAGACGTAAGTCGATAATGAAAACTACTTCTCACAAAAGTTGCACTGATGAGCGGTAAACCGCGAAACGCGTCTGCAAATGGTGGGAGGTAGTTTTCCAATCATATTACATATCACATTTTCCAGGGTGGATTACCCGATCAAGCGTAACAGCAGCTCTGCGTGAGGATGTACGAAAAATAGTTGTACACTCGTGTAGAGTAGAAACTGCAAAAATACGCACGTTTGATACATATTGGAGAATTCCTTAATTGAATTTCTCATATGTACAAACATCAAGCATACTACTATTTATAGACGTAAGTTGATAATGGAAACTACTTCTCACAAAAGTTGCACTGATGAGTGGTAAACCGCGAAACGCGTCTGCAAATGGTGGGAGTTAGTTTTCCAATCATATTACATATATATATATATATATGTATATATATATATATATATATATATATATTTCCTTTGGCTTCTTCTGTTGTTTCTGCAAGCATCTCCCAGAATTTCTGTATCTTTTACACTTTCTCATCTTCATTTGGTGCGTACGCTATTATCACGCTGTCTGCCTCTTTGGATTTATTATCCTTTAATGTAAGTTTCAGTATTCTTTCGTTCATTGTCTTCCATGTTTCTGTATTTTCTTCTTAACCTTTCTTTATTAAACATATTACTTCCTCTGCTGCTTTTTGGTCGTTCTCCACGCCACTATATATAATTATGTGCCAATTTTCAGTTTTATATATCCCGGCTCCCTTCTTCTTAGTGTCTGTTACTGCCAGTACTTCCAAGTGTGCTTTCTCAAATTCTTCTTCGAATTCCTTCTCCTTTCCGTTCCACTTTATGTATTGTCGGGAATTCATTACTCTATTCCTTTTTTCGTAAGCCTTGGTTGTTGTCATCATTTTTATTTTGCTATTTAGTGCTTCTTCCATTATCCGCTGCTTGTAACAATTGCAGAGTAATTGGTAAAAGACGGCGCTACTGGCAGAAACAGTAACCGACCTTTTCCATAATTCAACCAACCTTACATAATTGCCAAGTTTCATTGAAGTCGGTGTTTCTGCAAATCGGAGGGGATGGAAGGGGTTATATTTTTAAGAATAAGGGTTACCGATTCAGACATGTTTCAATAAACATCTTGAAGCGATATTTGGTCATAAGTTTGAATATTTTAACACATCACATCATTCACATCCCACAAATTCAAAAGGGGAGTGACAATGGGTAATGTTGTAACATGGGTTGTTTTGAATTATTTCATCTACATTTTTGGTAAATATGACACTTAGTGACAACCTCCTCAAATTTACTATTCATGTTAGGAAAATAAAATATTGATTTTGCCCTCTGCCAAGTTTTTGATCATTTCATACTATAAAATTTTGGGAACCGTTATTTGATCATTATAAAATATTAAGTTGTTTTCTGTATAAATATTAATTTTTTTGTTAAAGCAAAATTTTAGATGACGCTGAAGCTAGCAGAACATTCAGCAGATCATTCGCGGCAGCACATTCGGGAAAGGAGCGTCGATCAACATCATTACTATCTTCGTAATATAGTGCCGTAAAACAAGAAATTTAAGATCTAAATATACATGCAGCGATCAGTAACAAGTAATAAGAAGTAATGAAGCATAAAATTGCACAATCACTTGCACAAATAATAAATCCTTCAATATAAACAGACAAATAAATAAAACATTGCATACAGCACAGAACACGAGGTAAATGTCTAAAACTTTTTAGGTGTCTTTCTTAATGATTCTCACATGTACCTACCAAGTTTCGTAGTGAAACGCGCCATAGTTGCAAAATAGGGAATGTTTAAATAAATACATGGTGTATCTTTTCTAACGTATAATACTGTACAAGCTAGAGAACACCATCAAACTGAACAAAATTTTGTACACACACTCCGTAAGGATCATCTGATACAACTAAAAATAATTCGAAGTGAAACGCGCCATAGTTGCTAAATGACAAATGTTTAAATATACATTCCGTCATCTCTAGGATTGAGGTGCTGCACAAGGCAAAGAACACGAGAAAAGTATCTAAAATTTTGTACTACTCTTTAAAGTTGATAGTTGTATATTTATTTATTTATGTAAATACATTTTTTATATCATGCCCTTTAAATGTACGATAGATACATATTTACTTGCGATGAGAGTAAAGTCAATAGCGTAAAGGGATTGCTGAATATTATTTTAGTTTAAAACTTATAGAAGGCTACCCAACGCTTTCAACATACATATGTTGTAAGAACTAGGCTTATATGTGGCGGATGATCAAACAACCCCGTTTGTATATAATATAATATTAATATTTGGACTGTCTTTTATATGCTGTGGTGTTAGTTTTATAAGGCCAAAAATAAATAAGTCATAAAACATATTTATTTCAATTGCTTTTACGTTAAAAAATGTACAAATTGAATTAAGCATTTAAATAATGCATAATCTAATAGATAACATAATTTTCACTAAAAGCCACTTGGTCTCACAGTGTAGTGCGGATATTCGTTTGGCAGAAAGAATTGCAGCATTGGACATTACTTATAACGGACCATTTATTTAAACATTTGTCATTTGGTAACTATGGCGCGTTTTACTTCAAATTCTTTTTAGTTGTGTTCGATGATCTTTAGCGAGCGTGTGTACAAAATTTTATTTAGTTTGCTAATGTTCTCTGCTTTGTACAGCACTTTAATCCTAAAGATGACGGACTATTTATTTAAACATTTGTCATTTAGCAACTATGGCGCGTTTCACTTCGAATTATTTTTAGTTGTATCAGATGATCCTTAGGGAATGTGTGTACAAAATTTTGTTCAGTTTGCTCGTGTTCTCTAGCTTGTACAATATTATTCGTTAGAAAAGATGCACCATGTATTTATTTAAACATTCCCTATTTTGCAACAATGGCGTGTTTCACCACGAAACTTGGTAGGTACATGTGAGAATTATTAAGAAAGACACCTAAAAAGTTTTAGACATTTACCTCGTGTTCTGTGCTGTGAATATGATTAAATAACTTATAATAATAATTTTTTCCCATACATCAGCGACCCACACTAACCTACATATCTTAAATTTTGTATTCCAACTCAAAGCGTTCACATTACATTTGACAATATTTATTCAGAATTGGTTGGTTTTACGAAGTTATTAGAAAGACGTGAATTTTTATTTAGAGATACCTTTTCAAAATGGTTAAATTTAGAACAAATTTTACCATACCCACATTCTCATTATTGCTAGTATGTATCTGTTTGGTCTGCTGCCTGGTCGCCAAAAAGCGTCAAACTGTATTTTTTGAAAATTTTTTAAAATTGTGTAGTGTTCCATAAAAAAAAGCATAACTCTGATACTTGGCGCCTTTTTGGGACACCTTTATACATTCTCTAATTATGGCCTTTATAAACATACACCACCCTCTCAAAGGAGGTTTAAAAAGAAATTATTAGTTTGGCAGCTACAGTCCGACGCGTTAATCGCGAGCCACCATAGGATGGCTATATATCAGGTCTGTGAAGTTGGCACCGCAAAATGGAAAAGATCTTTGGAAATGACATATTTGTTTGACCATTTTTTGACCATGTTTGACCACAAAATAGTTTTGTCTGACCACCCTTCATTTACGAGAAAAACATTTTTTCGAATTTTCATTTTGAAACATGAATATAATCGATGATAAAATAGAAAAAAATCGTTGGAAATGACATGTTTGTTTGACAATTTTGTGACTATGTTTGACCACAAAATAGTTTTGTTTGACCACCCTTCATTATCGAGAAAAATATTTTTCGAATTTTCATTTTGAAACATCAATATAATCAATGATAAAGTAGAGAATAGTCCGTGGAAATGACATGTTTTTTTGACCATTTTGTGACTATGTTTTACCACAGAATAGTTTTGTTTGACCACCCTTCATTATCGAGAAAAACATTTTTTCGAATTTTCATTTTGAAACGTCAATATAATCGATGATAAAATAGAGAAAAATCCTTGGAAATGACATGTTTGTTTGACCATTTTGTGACTATGTTTGACCACAAAATAGTTTTGTTTGACCACCCTTCATTATCGAGAAAAACATTTTTTCGAATTGTCATTTTGAAGCATCAATATAATCGATGATAAAATAGAAAAAAGCCTTGGAAATGACATGTTTGTTTGACAATTTTGTGACTATGTTTGACCACAAAATAGTTTTGTTTGACCATCCTTCATTATCGAGAAAAACATTTTTCGAATTTTCATTTTGAAACATAAATATAATCGATGATAAAATAGAGAAAAATCCTTGAAGATAACATGTTTGTTTGACCATTTTGTGACTATGTTTTACCACAGAATAGTTTTGTTTGACCACCTTTCATTATCGAGAACAATATTTTCTCCGAATTTACATTTTGAAACATCAATATAATCGATGATAAAATAAAAGAAATCCTTGGGAATGACATGTTTGTTTGACCATTTTGTGACTATGTTTGACCACAAAATAGTTTTGTTTGACCACCCTTCATTATCGAGAAAAACATTTTTCGAATTTTCATTTTGAAACATCAATATAATCGATGATAAAATGGAAAAAAATTCTTGGAAATGACATGTTTGTTTGACCATTTTGTGACGATGTTTGACCACAAAATAGTTTTGTTTGACCACCCTTCATTATCGAGAAAGACATTTTTTCGAAATTTCATTTTGAAACATCAATATAATCGATGATAAACTAAAAAAATCCTTGGAAATGACATGTTTGCTTGACCATTTTGTGACCATATTTGACCAGAAAATAGTTTTGTTTGACTACCCTTCATTATCGAGAAAAACATTTTTTCGAATTTTCATTTTGAAGCATCAATATAATCGATGATAAAATAGAAAAAAGCCTTGGAAATGACATGTTTGTTTGACAATTTTGTGACTATGTTTGACCACAAAATAGTTTTGTTTGACCATCCTTCGTTATCGAGAAAAACATTTTTTCGAATTTTCATTTTGAAACATAAATATAATCGATGATAAAATAGAGAAAAATCCTTGAAAATAACATGTTTGTTTGACCATTTTGTGACTATGTTTTACCACAGAATAGTTTTGTTTGACCACCTTTCATTATCGAGAACAATATTTTCTCCGAATTTACATTTTGAAACGTCAATATAATCGATGATAAAATAAAAAAATCCTTGGAAATGACATGTTTGTTTGACCATTTTGTGACTATGTTTGACCACAAAATAGTTTTGTTTGGCCACCCTTCATTATCGAGAAAAACATTTTTTCGAATTTTATTTTTGAAACGTCAATATAATCGATGATAAAATAGAAAAAATCCTTGGAAATGACATGTTTGTTTGACCATTTTGTGACTATGTTTGACCACAAAATAGTTTTGTTTGACCACCGTTCATTATCGAGAAAAACATTTTTTCGAATTTTCATTTTGAAACATCAATATAATCGATGATAAAATAGAAAAAATCCTTGGAAATGACATGTTTGTTTGACCATTTTGTGACTATGTTTGACCACAAAATAGTTTTGTTTGACCACCCTTCATTATCGAGAAAAACATTTTTTTCGAATTTTCATTTGAAACATCAATATAATCGATGATAAAATAGAAAAAATCCTTGGAAATGACATATTTGTTTGACCATTTTGTGACTATGTTTGACCACAAAACACTTTTGTTTGACCACCCTTCATTTTCGAGAAAAACATCTCTTTCAATTTTTTTTTTTAACATCAATAATCGATGGTAAAATATTTCTCATGTTTAGCAAATCGTTTGACCACTGCTTAGAATATTGATAAAGTTTAATAAACATTTAGTCATAAAAATTGTTTGGCAAAATTGATATTTTCAGATTGGTAGTCAAAACCGTTTAGAATATTTGACCATGTTTGACCACTTCATGAATTTTTAGTTAAGAGTAACAGAAATTATTTATTTATCGAAAGAAGTTAGATATTTAAGGATTTAAGGTCAAAATCGTACAGAGAATCGTTTGACCACGTTTGACCATTGCTTGAACTTTCATTAGGGCATAACAAAAATCATTTATATACCAAAATTATTTACCAAAGATATTTCTTTCAGAATTGAAGTGAAATTATTTCCTTTTACCGCTATCAGCGCCTTTTCTTTTCATACTTAACCTTTCTTCTGTTCGCCTGTCGATTATCCGTTTCTGAATTCCGTTAAATATTTGATTATTTTCAATTATTACTCAAAGTTACGATATATTTGGCACTTCAAATACTGTTAAAAAGCTCTCTTGCTTAGGCCAAACAGGCAGTGATCGAGTAATCTATTTGGATTCTTGGCGAACACCTAACCTCAACTGCTGTTCAGAGCGGTAAGTATAATGTGGATTCTGAGAGTAATTTCTAAACATTTGATGTACACCCAATTGTATCCTTGTTTCCCTCGTCTTTCTTTGTTGCAGCCCTCATTTCTTTCAATAAAGATCGAGTAGCATTCGATAGTCTTTGACTTAATTAATGAATACGTTCGTTTTACCTATTTCAGTCAAAACTTCGTGTATTATTGATGATAAAAACGGTGTTGTCTGCGGGGGCCTTTTTTCGAAGAGTGATTATTCAGGAAAAAAATTACTTTTTACAAAGAATTTTAACTTCGACTATACGACATGGATGACATCAGACAGCTTAGGGTCCACAAAATAGACTGATCTTGCTCAGTTAGTCGATGCAATGGTCTCGCGATGTCGGCAAAACCATTGACAAAGTTCCTGTAATAGCTACAAAAGCCCAGGAAACACCTCAAATCGTGTGTGTCCTTAGGTTTCGGCCATTCCCTCACTGCATTCGTCTTAGTTGGATCTGTTCTGATTCCCTCTGAGCTGATGACGTGCCCAAGGTAGTTAACTTCTTTCTGAAATGGGTGACATTTCCTGGGGCTTAATTTCAAATTTACTCCTCTAAATTTACCAAGGACCTCCTTCAGGTTCATTAAGTGTTCTTCGAACCTTCTACCCAGTATTATGACATCGTCCAGATAAATCACACAGGTCTTCCAATGTAAACCGCGCAACACTGTTTCCATTAAACGTTCGAAGGTGGCTGGAGCGTTGCAAAGACCAAACGGCATGACTGCGAACTGCCAAAGTCCGGTCACAGTATTGAATGCTGTTTTCTCCTTATCGTCAGCGTTAATTTCCACTTGCCAGTACCCACTTTTCAAATCCAAGGTGGAGAACCATTTAGTTCCAGACAAGGTATCCAGCGT
The DNA here is from genome assembly GCA_038088585.1 of Chrysina gloriosa. Taxonomy (NCBI): domain Eukaryota; kingdom Metazoa; phylum Arthropoda; class Insecta; order Coleoptera; family Scarabaeidae; genus Chrysina; species Chrysina gloriosa. Next base: position 27,640,317 of record CM076094.1, on the reverse strand, counting down.
ACCCTCCATCCTTGGCAAAGGGTAACTATCTTTCTTGGTCACTTCATTAAATTTCCGGTAGTCCACGCAAAACCTTGTGGAACCATCCTTCTTCTTTACTAGCACCACAGGCGATGCCCAAGGACTCTGTAAGCGCTCAATGATTCCTTGCTCATGCATGTCGCGTATCATGCGATCGACTTCTCCTTGTTTGGCCAATGGTACTTTTCGTGGTGCCTGTTTAATTGGTTGACCATTGCCAGTATCGATTCGCTGTCGTATGAGGGTTGTCCTTCCATTATCAGTATCCGACAATGAAAAGACATCTCTGTACTGATGTAGTAATTGCTTGAGTTGTTTAGACTCACCGCAGCCTAGATTTCCTTTGGCACGTTCGAAAATTTGCTGGAGGCTCTCTGGTAACTGGACAGGTTTCTTAGAGTGTTCACCAGCTTCTTCGAAAACTTGTACCTCATATACGGCTTGACACGTTCCTAGTACCGTGCCCTTAGATATCTTCTGGGTATAGCTGTTGAAATTAGCTGTTCTAACAAGTATTGGTTAGTCATTAACGTGAACTAAAGTTTTCGCTGATAGTATTCCTTTCCTACCATCCTTTGCCGGCTCGATGATTTCCACCAAACGCCAACGCGGATTACCTTCCACATCGACCGGTATAATGACTGCTGGCAACAAAACATCCTCTTCCACTACCACTCTGAAGACGGTATCTTCCCCGTGCGGTGTTGCTGTTATAATTTCATCTTGTCCCATCTTCAGCGTTTTGTTTTTCAGTTCCAGTATGACATCTTTGGATTGCAAGACGTCTAGTCCTGGTATCCGACCTCATCTCTAATGACAGCAACTAGAACTTCTTGGGATATTAAATGGCGCCCTATTTGTATCTCTGCTTTGGCAAGTCCATGAATAGGTGCCTGGCCTCCGGTGGCGGTTGTTAGGGTATAGAGTCTATCTACTGGACGTAATCTCCATTTGGCAATCAGATCGGGTCTAATGATCGTATGTGATGCACCTGTATCTATGGTTAACTGACATCTTTTGCCAAACAACGCGCCGTCCACCACCAAGTTTTGAGCTCCGCATTTGTAGCAAAGATAACGTGACTGTATGTGAGGAGGCTTGTGAGCGTCAGTGATCGGTTGCTCCTCAGAGTTGGATGATTGTAGTTTTCCTAGTTGCTCTCGTCGCAACCGGCAGCGGTTTTTGAAGTGCCCAGGTTTTCCGCAATTCCAACAAATCGACGGACGTGTTGTTGTCGGACTGCTACCTTCTTTCGTCCAAAATTGCCAACTTGCTTGCATTGTCTGACCTTTTAAGATGGTAGCAAAGGAAAGGTATTAAACCGGTTTGTAGTAAAATAGGATTAAAACAATAATGTCGATACGGAAGGTGGAAACAAAGAAAAAAGTCGAAGCCGGGCCTGACGTAGCTCAGCGGGGACGGTCGTGCGGTCAAATGACTGATGTTCAGACGCTAATAGATAGAAAGGGGGCCACCAGAGTTTACTTTAATTTAGCGGTCTTAAACGACAAACGGTGTGTATCCCTCTGGAAGATACATCAGATCAATATCGACACTAATGCTTGCAATATCAAATAACCAAAAATAAGAAAAGAGAAAGAAAAGGACATTAACAATAAAAACGATTTAAAAAGTAAATTCTATTGCAGTGGGAACCTTTTAACTGACAAAGTGAAAATATTACGGGTGGCTGCCAAATTGAACAAAATATGCCTAATTAACAATTCTATAAAGCCTAAACACTATTGATAACGCGGTTTGGCCAACCGAGGGGGTGGGGGAGTTCACAAATAGATTTAAAATTTAGATGGGTAAATATTCTAAATCTATATTTAGCACAAACAGAAATACCAGGTATTATTACAAAAAACAGAAGGTATGTATAACTAAACTGTAAATTACGGTGGGTACGGTTGGATGCAAGTTTCGGTGGCCGAAGATCGGTGTTAAAATTTGCGGTCGGAGTTTTATGAACTATCGGAGGTTCTATGAACGGTCCGAGGTTTTATGGACTATCGGAGTTTATAAGCGGTCCGAGCTTCCCCTAAGTTGGGTAAAAGAAACGACACGTAAATTCATGCGCAAATAATAAGGAAGTATGTACTATTGCCTTAGTTGGTGACGGGAAAGATGTGGAACGTTCGCCAGTGAGGTGTGTGTCCAAAACCGGAAACAAATCCGTAGCGTTCTTAAACGGAACGCGAAATCGCCGAATCGGTATCAATCCCTTTCTACAAGGAGTATTAATTTTTCGAAGCCCTAAGGATTTTTTCAATGTTATCATCGATTATATTGATGTTTCAAACTGATAATTCGAAAAAAATGTTTTCTCGATAATGAAGGGTGGTCAAACAAAACTATTTTGTGGTCAAACATGGTCACAAAATGGCCAAGCAAACATGTCATTTCCAAGGATTTTTTATTTTATCATCGATTATATTGATGTTTCAAAATGAAAATTCGAAAAAATGTTTTTCTCGATAATGAAGGGTGGTCGAACAAAACTATTTTGTGGTCAAACATAGTCACAAAATGGTAAAACAAATATGTGATTTCCAAGGATTTTTTCTATTTTATCATCGATTATATTTATGTTTCAAAATGAAAATTCGAGAAAAATATTTTCTCGATAATGAAGGGTAGTCAAACAAAACTATTTTGTGGTCAAACATAGTCACAAAATGGTCAAACAAACATGTCATTTCCAAGGATTTCTTTTATTTTATCATCGATTATATTGACGTTTCAAAATGAAAATTCGAAGAAAATAGTTTTCTCGATAATGAAAGGTGGTCAAACAAAACTATTCTGTGGTAAAACATAGTCACAAAATGGTCAAAAAAACATGTCACTTCCACGGACTATTCTCTACTTTATCATCGATTATATTGATGTTTCAAAATGAAAATTCGAAAAAAATGTTTTCCTCGATAATGAAGGGTGGTCAAACAAAACTATTTTGTGGTCAAACATAGTCACAAAATGGTAAAACAAATATGTGATTTCCAAGGATTTTTCTATTTTATCATCGATTATATTTATGTTTCAAAATGAAAATTCGAGAAAAATGTTTTTCGCGATAATGAAGCGTAGTGAAACAAAACTATTTTGTGGTCAAACATAGTACACAAAATTGTCAAACAAAGATGTCATTTCCAAGGATTTTTTTATTTTATCATCGATTATATTGATGTTTCAAATTCAAAATTCGAAAAAAAATGTTCTTCTCGATAATGAAGGGTGGTCAAATAAAACTATTTTGTGGTTAAACATAGTCACAAAATGGTAAAACAAATATGCGATTTCCAAGGATTTTTTCTATTTTATCATCGATTATATTTATGTTTCAAAATGAAAATTCGAAAAAAATGTTTTTCTCGATAATGAAGGGTAGTCAAACAAAACTATTTTGTGGTCAAACATAGTCACAAAATTGTCAAACAAAGATGTCATTTCCAAGGACTTTTTTAAATTTTATCATCGATTATATTGATGTTTGAAAATGAAAATTCGAAAAAAATGTTTTTCTCGATAATGAAGGGTGGTCAAACAAAACTATTTTGTGGTCAAACATAGTCACAAAATGGTCAAACATGTCATTTCCAAGAATTTTTTCTATTTTATCATCGATTATATTGATGTTTCAAAATGAAAATTCGAAAAAAATGTTTTTCTCGATAATGAAGGGTGGTCAAACAAAACTATTTTGTGGTCAAACATAGTCACAAAATGGTCAAACAAATATGTGATTTCCAAGGATTTTTTTCTATTTTATCATCGATTATATTGATGTTCCAAAATGAAAATTCGAAAAAATGTTCTTCTCGATAATGAAGGGTGGTCAAACAAAACTATTTTGTGGTCAAACATGGTCAAAGAATGGTCAAACAAATATGTCATTTCCAAAGATTTTTTCCATTTTGCGGTGCCAACTTCGCAGACCTCTATATATCACTTACATACGAACATGGTTCAGTAGGAAACATTTTGTTCTAGTTTGCCACCTTCGTTTACAATTGAGATGCATTTGACCACCATACTGGCGGGAATATTTGAATAATTGTTATACAAACATATTGTCTAACACATATACTGCTTTTCCATTCGCCCATTCAATTGTCGATTTAGTTATACGTAATAATAATGAAGTATGGTTTTATGGCAAAAATATTGTTCGATGCACTGCATTTTGAAATTTTTACTGGTAGAATTTAAGATTGTGCATGGACGATTTTGATTCCTTCATGTAGGACTCGAGCAAAACGCTCTATCGTACTGGGAGATTTTGTATTCAGAGAAGTTATTACCACCTCTAGAGCATGTGAGCCGGCAACCGTGTGTTTCTATTTCGCATTCCATTGTGCAACCGCCTGGATTCGCATGCACAGTTCGTTTAGAAGTAAATAATCGGTTTTTAAAAATGTTGAGACAAATAGTTCTCTTGCTGGAAGTACCTTCCAAAGAAATGGTTATGTCGATATTAAGAGGAAGCAAAGCCATTACGACAGCTACGAAAGCAGCAGCGCAAGTACTGAGCGGTTCAATGTCGGCCTATATACACTACCTTCACGAAGTTTGGAAGCAGTAAGCAGTTTTACAAAAAATTTTGTATATCACGTTATGTCGAATTTTTTATCGAAATTTATAAAGAATATATAAGAACAATAAGCAGTACAAACTTTTCTAAATACTAGCATGAATTTGATGTCATGTTCCTTGTAAATAAACCCACACCTGCTGATCATTTTGCGGCTGTCCTTCTTTAGCCTTTTGGTCAAGTTGATTCCACCAAAGGCAGACCAATATTATTATCTCACCTGCTGCTTCTCTCTCTTCTAGAAAGTTTTTACGTACTCTGGCTGTGTGTTTTGGGTCGTTGTCGGATTGGAAAATGAACGATTGACCCCATAATATGACTTCCAGATGGCAAAGCGTTGGTTTTTAAAATATCTAAATATTCTTCTTTCCACATTATTCCGGTTATTTTCACTGAATCGCCCGTTCTTGTACCACCAAAGCAACCCCAAACTATCAAATTTCTACCACCATGTTTTACGGAAGGTATTAAGCAAGTTTCATTAATGTGTTCACCAGGTTCACGGCGAACGAAGGCTCTGCGTTAATACCAAATAGTTTGAATTTCGGCTTATCGGTTCATAACACGGTTTTCCACTCATCTACTGTTCAGTTTGCATGTTGTCGTGCCTATGCCCATCTTTTATCTTTATGCTAACGTTTCAATAAGGGCTCTTGCGGCAACACACCCTCTCAAACCCCCGGCGAGCAAGCGCTTTTTTACAGTAGTGACAGACATTTTCGTTCCTCACCTGGCATTAAGTTGCCTGGTGATATCTGCTGCCGTAAGTCGTCGGTCACGTTTAGCTGACATTAGTCCTACGTGTGCGAATACGGGATCGTGTATTTTGCAGCTCTTCAAAAAGTGCGTTGTTTTGCTGGTTAAACGAATTTATATCCAAAGTATTTACTATTGTGTCATAGCGTTTAATATCGCCTGCAATTCAATTGCAAAAATTTTATTATTACTGTTTTACTTTTCCCACAATATTGAATTATCCTTTGAATTGCATATTACCGATATATTCAGTTTCTGTATGTTCCTTTTTATCGGTACCTTTTTTCAATACTATTTTTTTCTTTTTTAATTCCTGATCCTTTTATTTTGCTATACAAGGTCAAAGATATTATATACTATATCTCACATTTTTAATTTCCTCTGTTTAATCATAAATGTACCTTACCGTTGCCTCCTATTGATAAATTGTCTGTCTTAAAGGCGCTGTGATCGCACTTTAGTGCAAAGCGAGTGTCCCTGTTATCTCCTTTTCCTTGGTTTAGATTGCAATTTGTTTTTAATAATAATGAGTGCCTGTGTTAACTGCAACAATCTTATCAAGTCTGCCTCTTCATCTATAAAATGCGATGGTCTATACACCCTAACTGCGTAGGTCTCTCTGAGACGGATGTTATTATGACTCGGGCCAAATCACGCTCCATTAGAGTTGCTTGCAGTAATTGTAATGGAAACATGTCTCAGTTTGGAGATCATTGATAATGTGTCTGAAGGATGAGTTTTGTAATTCTATTAGCGAACTGAAAAAGAGTTTAATGATAAATTGTCTTCGCTTCGTCAAGAATTCCATCAAGAATTGAGTTCCACGAGGAATGATGTCCATGGTTTTGATGAGATCGTGGAGAAGGTTAATGAGAGGTTGGTGCGTGGGCGAAATGTTATTGTTTTCGGAGTTCCCGAAGAGACTAGCACCGCCGGTTTTAAAATCTATCATGCCTACGTTGGAATTAGCTGCCGCAAAATCCTGTAGACTCGGTCGATACAATGCATTGGCTTCTCGTCCGCGACCTGTTAAAATGATTCTCAACAGTGCAAGTGATCTTGTTTCGATTATCAAAAATTCCCATACGTTGAAAAGCATTCCTAAATATTCAAACGTTTATTTATCATTTGAGAGAACACCTAAACAAATTAACATATACAATAATTTAAAGCGCCAGTTAAATGAGAGAATTGCTAAAGGTGAAACAAATATCAAGATTAAATACGTTCGTGGTACACCCCAAATTATTAATTTAAACTGAATAATCAGCCCAAGTACAAATTAAACATATAATTAAGTTCGACGAAAACAGAAGTTACTTTTAAAAGAATATTATTTATTGAAGACTTTTACGAAGAATACCTTAATTGTAACTTATAGCTAGTACACAAGCTTACAGCCTAAAGGTACGACGCCGAATGCCCAATATTCGTCGTTACATTTAACAGATCACCTCCGTTTCCCGTGGGAATGGTTGGTTTTTGTTTATCATACTTAACATTCTTTATTATCGAATCTCTGTCTGAGAACTATCCCTTATCTACTTCTAGCGCTCTTTAAGTATCTTGAGGGGACATAGACATAACATAAACATAGACTATTGGTAATTTGATGAGACATAATTCCTCCCTTCTTAAGACAAAACGTCCTCGTTTTGCCGACTTAAATCGATAGTTGGGTAATTATCTAATTGAACATTACGGTCGAAATATTTAATTACATTTTTCTTGAACATGTATAAGAACATAAAAATAATAAAAATCACAATTGCTAATATAATGGTGAAAGAGAAATGCGTATAATGTATGGCAGAATGCAAAACAATTTTATCGTCGATATTTAGTGCTTCTTCCTTTAACGTATTAACATCATGTAAATTGTTTAAATGTAAAGTGGGTAATTTATTCGTTTTATAATGCTTGGCTGTAACTATTTCTAAATGCAATGTGAAATTATTAAAAGTGTGTCGTACGTTTGATCCTCTACAGTTATTTTACAACTATTTTCTGATGATAGTGCTACGTTATTTTTAATTTTTAAACGATTTATTTTGCTGGGGCATTTCTCTATAATTTCAAGTTCGTTTTTGGATGATACAATAATTTTGTTGTTTTGTAATTGACAAGGGGAACACCAGACGACTCCGCCTTCGAGTTGGACGGGTTTTAGATATGTTATAAGAGGATCTCTCCTGAGTATCTAGTTAACGGCTTAAATCGCACTTCGCTCTGGTTCGGCTGATTTTCGAAAAAATATACCTGTGACTTCCCTGCAGTCTTCATATATTAATAACGTTAGTTAGAATTCTCGCATAGCAGCTTAGCGCAACGGATGATGTGCACAGGTACCACACTAGAAGTGTTTGATTGGTGCCCATGCACTCTTTTTTCAATTTTACTTCACACGATGTTTACAAATATATTCCGTTTCATGCAAAATCGTTTGATTACGAATACAATGCAGGCTTATTATAAAATAAGAGTATCATGACGAAAGAATATTTTCGAACAATTTTGTCTTGAACGGAATATATTTCTAAATATAGTGTGAAATAAAATTGAAAAAAAAGTGCATGGATAGGAACTGAACAATGAACCTCTAGTGTGGTACCTGTGTATTTCGTCCGCTGCGCTAAGCTGCTATGCGGGAATTACAACTAACGTTGCTAATATATGAAGAACGCAGTGAAGTCACAGGTATATTTTTTCAAAAATCAGCCGAACCAGAGCGAAGTGCGATTTAAGCCGTTAACTAGATACTCAGGAGAGATCCTCTTATAACAAATCTAAAACCCGTCCAAATCGAAGGCCGAGTCGTCTGGTGTTCCCCTTGTCAATTACAAAACAACAAAATTATTGTATCATCCAAAACGAACTTGAAATTATAGAGAAATGCGTCAACAAAACAAATCGTTTAAAAATTAAAAATAACGTAGCACTATCATCACAAAATACTTGTAAAATAACTGTAGAGGATCAAACGTACGACACACTTTTAATAATTTCACATTGCATTTGCATGCGGGCGAAGTGCGATTTAAGCCGTTAACTAGATACTCCGGAGAGGTCCGCCTAATACATATCTAAGACCCGTCAAAATCGAAAGCCGCGTCGTCTGGTGTTCCCCTTGTGAGTGTATAGTTTATAATCGTTATTCACCTTTGCAAAAATACAATTTTCACGAAACTTGAGCGAACACTTATTCAGTGTTTGTCAGTGTCTGAAGGTTTATTGACACACAACACCTGTTTGTCTATTGTTTGACAATCTTTGTTCGTCCAGAGTTCCTTCTTTGCACCTTGTAGATGAAATTGTGCTGGCGATATTAACACTACGTCTTGTAAGTTTGGGATTGGATAAATTTTGGTATACGAGTATGCAGATACTTTAAGGATGGGTATGTACAAAGCAGACGTAATAGTTTCATTTATGAATGGAACCTTAAATTTTGAAAATTCTAAAATTTTGTAGAGATACACATCGTCTCAGTGGAGTAATTCCGTTGGTTTGTATATCAATTGTAAATGTCTGACAATTTCTACGAGTTCTCGGTTAAATCTAAGTTGCGTCTAAGTTAACGATTTCTGAAAATGCGAGGGAAACCGTTCTTTCAATAACATGAAGGACGTCTATATTGCTGTGCTTAGCGCGTTATTATATTGAAGGAACGACTGCGTTTCTATAGTAATGCTAACATTATGTAATAACGCTAGTGTTATATTTATATTGCTTTGTAAGGTCTTAAGATCTATATTTATTTATTTGTTTTATCAGTTTACCTTGATTTGAGAAGAGTAAATCAATATTTTTATAAACTTCGTCTAAATCACTATTATCGGGGGTTTCCGTTATGAATTTGATTCGTTCTATTTGTAAGCAGGTGCGCTTTAAATTGTAAATGCCGGGTTGTAACAAGGCATTTTTGTTTTTTACTTCTAAAATTATCGCATTATTAAAAAAAAACTTGTAACTTAATTCTACGCTACTTATATTGATATAAAAATAAAATTTATGGTAGTGGCTTAATACCTTTACCATTCCTATTTCCTCAGGGAAGTATCCGTCCGAATTAACCTCCTCCACACGAAGTGCTCGGTTGGAGTTGATTAGAATCATCTTGCAAGTAGAAATTTTTCTTGATTCTTTTTATCTTTCTAGGATGAATATTCGCAAGTCTGTTTGTACCGTCCCTAATGCCACTAATTCTGTTTTTATCGACTTGTGTTACATTCACTTTGTCATTATAGGGATCAAATTTTCTAATACGTTGTCTCGCAAAATGTAATGTGTGTTCGCGGATTTCAACGGCTTCTTTGTTTCGATTTAGTTTGGCTAAATTTTTATTCCCTTTATTCAGTTGCTTTTGGTATAACTGCTGGTAAAAGGGGAGTAATTCGTGTTTTCTTTTGTCACAGTAGTCAGTAGTCGTCGTATATAGTTATGTCCAGATATATCTCCTGAGCGTTTAAATTTTCGTAAGGTCAGTATAGTAATAAGAAAGGCGTGTAGCCGGTGGCTGAGTGGATGGATTGATTGTACGTGAGTACTGCTGAAATCATCAAATTTTGTGGGGTTTCGTTTTTGATCTGAATTTTTGCTGTTCTTATTTTTCTAATAAAGTAGATTGGACTCGTCCTACGGGCGAGTTAGAATTGCTGTTGTAATTTGTGGTGAAATGTACTTCTATTCTAAAGAGTTTACAAAATTCCTGAAAAACGTGGTTTTTGAACTCTTTGCCTTCATCACTAACTATTTTTCGCGGGTAACCGTGATGAGAGAAGTAGTGTCACAATTTATTTAATATCGTGATTCCCGTGCCGTCTTTTATATAATACGCTTGCATGTATCTGAAAAATAAATCAATTAACGTGAGAAACTTGTTCCCGTCAAAAGAAAAAGTGCCTATATGGATTATGTCAAAAGGTTTTTCGCTAATAGCGTTCCTGAAAATGGTATTTATACGGGTGTTGTTCGTATCTACCACCTAAGCAGATATCACATTCGTTTACAATTTTATTATTTTTTGTTTTCATATCGGGCCAGTAGTACTTTGCCTTTAAATTGTTATTTTTCGATAATGCCGTTATGGTTACCTCAATGATATCTACTGATCATTTCAGATTGTTCCGTGGGGTTGTCAATGACGTTTGCGAATATGTTGCTTTTATGAATTTTTATCGAGTCATTGAAGAGGTATTGACTTACGTTAAATAATTTCGATTCCAACTTTTCATCTGGGAAATACGCACAATAGAGATTCTTAGGATCGATTTTTTGTTTTAAGGCTTCTGTTAGATTTTGAAGCTCATCACCCTTTCTAATAGTGACTGTGTAATTGTGTTTGGAGAATATTTTCGCGTATTTTACACCGTATTGATCGCCTGATTTGATAATTATCTGATTTACGAAGTGATTCACGGGTCTATCTGTTATAGGCATCGTGAAAATAGAGTTTTCTACTGATGTATGTGGAGTATTACCGGATTTGTCGTTATTTAAAATTTCGTCGCATTCGTCTAGTGTTAGTTCCTCATCAAGATTAACATTAGGAAGGGTTGACAATAGATCTATATCGTCTTCTGTAGCGGTTTCTTAGGTATTTATTTCTATGCGCGATAAAGCGTCAGCAACGACATATTCTTTGGCTTTTTGTATTTTACTTTATAGTCGAATTCTTCTAGTCGCAATCTCCATTTGACTAAACAAGAGCTTGGATTTTTAAGGAGAACAGCCAAATTAGAGGCTTATGATCGGTTTGTATAATGAATTGTCCCGAAAACGCACCGCCTAAAGTGCTTACAGGCTTCTACTATAGCTAAGAGTGTGCGTTCGATGGTAGAATAGTTCTTTTCAGCGCTATTTAATGTTCGCGAGTAAAAAGCAATCGGTTTATTGTTTTGTGATAATACGCTACCTATAGCTACATTTGATGCGGCGCGCCGGTGGTCAGCTAGAACGTTTTATCGAAGTCCGGGTAGACTAGTACGGGGGCATTTGTTAGTAATTCTTTACAGTGGTGAAATGCGTCCAAATAATCTGAGTCGTTTACGTCTATTTTTGTTCCTTTCTTTAAGCATCTAGTGAGTGGTTGAACTACTTTAGCGAAATTTTTAACGAAGCGTCTATAATAGCCGACTAAACCTAGGAAAGCTTTAATTTCCTTTGTCGCCTTTGGTAAGGGGTATTCCTTCACTACTCAATTTTTGGAAGGGTTAGGTTTAATACCTTCGGCGGTGATAACGTGGCCTAAGAAACCTACTTCTTTCTGCAGGAATTCTGATTTATTCAACTGGACTCTGAAGTTCTACTGTCTGAATTTTTTAAAATTTGTTTTATATGTACGAGGTGTTCTTGTAATGATTTCGAAAAAATTACTACATCGTCCATATAAAAAAGCAAAATTTGTAAAGATACTCGCGTAATACGTTATCCATAACACGCTGAAACGTACTTGGCGCGTTTTTTGAGTCCAAACGGCATGCGAACATATTCGTAATGCCCGTTATTTACCGTGAAAGCCGTTTTTTCGATTGATTCGTGATCAATTTCGATCTGATGGAACTCCTGGGCAAGATCTAGAGTAGAAAAGCACGTACATCTACCTAAATTATCTAGAATTTCTTCTATTCTGGGTAACGGATATCTATCTTCCACTGTTTTTCGTTTAATTTTCTATAGTCGATGACTAATCTCCATTTTTTTAGCCACTGGCGTCCAATTTCTTTGGTACGATCCAAACTGGGGAACTGTACGGAGCTACGCTAGGTCGTATAATTTGGTTGTCTAAAAGTTTTAGAACTTGATTATGGATTTCAGTTTTAAATCATACGGGTAACGAAATGTTTTGGAAAACACGGGGTCGTTGCCTGTGGCTCTAATTTTGTGTTTTACGGCGTTGGTAAAAGTTAAATCTAAATCCTCAGAATAGAACACGTCATTATGTTTTTTACATAACGCCATTATTTCGCTTTTCTCATCGGTGTTAAGTTGTTGGGTGCGAATAGCGTTTGTAATATCTATTGTATAGGGTTGGTTTTGGAGACAGTTTAAATCAAAATTATCGACAGGTTCTACGTCCAGTCGATGTTGAAAATTAACGTTTATTTCGCGGTCTTCCTCAAACGGTATTGTATAAATTCCGTTTTTCGCGTAACCGATATATTCCGGTATGATTACAGTAGAGGGAGATGACCTGTTCACGACCAGCCTCCCAGCCTCCCAGCCTCTCAGCACTGGTAGTCACAACCCCGAGCGTGTATACTGGAAGGTGGTCAACACCCCAAGCACGCTGTTCGGTAGATGCCGGTAATACAGATTTCTGCATGTAGTGCCGCTTTTGACCGGGAGGTGTCGCTGTTCGGTAGATGCCTATGTAGTGCTGCTGGTACAGGTGGCTGTATGCAGTGCCGCTTTTGACCGGAAGATGTCGCTGTTACTGGCCACCTTTCGGAGTCGATGAGGTGGACATCCGGCATGCGTGCTTGCCTGGAAGGTATACAACCCCTCTTGCAATTTAAAATTCGGTTCAACAACCTCGAAAATTCAAATTTTGCGTCAACCTCTCTTGAAATTTAAAATTCGCGCCAACCTCCGCGGAAATTCAAAATTCGCGCCATTTGAAAGAGTGACCCCCTTTACTCCTCCCCGACTGCACTTTGGCAACTATGCCACTCAACAACGTCTTGACGTTTGACGTTGGATAATAAGTGCTAACGTCACAGCTCCTACACCGTCTTGTTTGCTCGTCGTCCTCCATTTTAACGCATATATCCAAGCCAGTGTTCAGTAGGGATATTCTTTGGTTAATCTGCTTCTGCAAGTAGTACATGTTACTAACGTTTCGCATGAGAAACGCGCTGCTGTCCGCGGCTCAATCGAGTCGGTTAAAAAGACTCAGACATTGCATTTTATTAAAAATATATTGACCGTCAGATAAACTGGCGTTCACATACAATAGTAACATACAAACATTAATATTCTCATAAAATAACAGATGTCTTAAAATCTCACCTTGCTTCAGTACGAGAGATATCCTATGTGTCTGTAGATATTTACGTTCTCCGTGTTGTTTAAGTTGATGAATCTGGTTGTGAAGAAATTCGTGAAACAATAGGTTTCGGTTTGCTTCTGGATGGTAATTGCATTTTTTACCTTAAACTTCTATTTTTTCAGTCTTGATGGCCTTCTTGTACCCTAGGCGTATGTATGTATACCATTAGCCTATTAGTATGGATGCACCTCTTATCGTTCAAGCATGGTAGTGCCAATTTCCTGTTTTCCATATTAGATAGATATCGTGGAGAGCCGTCCTGAATAGATGCTGCGTTTTATACGGCAGATTGCCGTTGGTTAGATCCCTTCACACGTTTAATTTGTCAGTTATCTACCTGAAGTCCGACCATCTTTGATCGAGAATCGATAAATTCTTCGATTTAAACATTCCCTGCACGACCTTATTTCGTATGAATTATATCGTATTCATAATCAGTTGTGTTGAATGTATGCGAATTTCGATTAATATCGGCATACACGTTCTCAGTTTAAATGTATAGTATGAAGCTATCTGTATTCATATAGCATAATGGTATTTTATTCTAGTACAACCCTTTCAGGTAGTTGAAGTGAAAGTCATACATCAGCAGTTTCGACAATTTCAAGACGATGAAACCGATATATACGGATTTATTGTAGACGACTTTAAGTATCTTCATTTGAATTACTGTAAAATTATCGCTAAATATATGTAAGTTTATTTTAATTTAACAATAATAGAAAAGGTTACATGAACACATTAAATAATATCAACTTCAACAACTCAATTCAAACAGTTTTTCGCTGAGTGACTTTTACGCGCGCACACACCTTGCCGCCATCTCTCTACTGTCTATCTCTTCCCTCCGTCACCGCGGCGCCAATTTCAATTTTACAATTCTTTTGTTTCTTACACTCGGCCATCCTGCAAGTAGACCGTCCTCGCTCTCGTGTTTCGCACACGTAGTCTTGTAATCTCGCTGGCTTGCGAATTAAGCGTTTCTTCCTCACCACTTTGCTCGCATCGACATTTTCATCTGTTTGTTCTGATTTCTCTTCCCCTTCAGTGCCACCCTCTTCTGCTGCGTATTCTTCTACTCGATCTCCTTCGTCTTCTTCCTCTTCATCATCGCCCTTTTCTTCTATGTCGTCTTGATCGGTACCGTCTTCTTCTTCTCCTACTTCTGCGTCATCGTCTTCGCTCTCGTTGTGGTTGTAGTAGCCTTTTATTTGAGACACGTGGGCAGTTATAGTGCGTTTTCGTCTGTCATCGAGTTCTTTGATTCGGTAAGTATCAGATGGTAAAACTTCTATGACAACATAAAGCCCCTTGTATTTTGACTGTAACTTAGTGCTCTCGCCTGTTGCCTGTGTGGCTGCCTTTATAACGACTATTTCGCCAACTTCATATGTGTGTCCAATGTATTTTTCTTATCATACTGCTTCTTTTGTCCTCGTTGCTGTCTTTCTATATCTTCTCTCGCCTTTGCTCTAATATCTTCGTAATTTCTGTAGGTATTCCTACTGATCAATGCATTGGTCCTTGCATGTTCTAGTGACGGATTAATACCCATTAACATCTTATATGGTGACTGTCTAGTGGTTTTATTGATAGAGGTGTTCAAGTCGAATTGCACTTTCTTCAACGATGTATCCCAATGCCTTTGATCTTGCATTTCTGCTTGCAAAACGGGTACAATGGTGCGGTTTACCCTCTCCACCATGCCGTTTGACTGTGGGTGTCTCGGTGAAATAAATATTAACCGTGCTCCTTTCTTACCAATGTAGTCTTTAAAAGACTGCGAAGTAAAGCAAGTCCCTCGGTCACATACTATTGTATGCGGTACTCCATAATCTAACATGAACTTGTCCATACATTTGATTACCGCTGAACTTTTCGTAGCTTTGATCGGAAATAAATTTACAAAACGGGTAAAAGCATCAATAATAATGAATAAATAAGTATAACCTCTCGTTGACTTCACAAACGGTCCTAAGTTGTCTATATGTATTCTTTCAAAGGGTCCAGATGGCGTTGGAAGCGGATGGAGCAGTCCCGGTTTTCGGCCTGTAACTGGCTTGTTCAATAGGCATTCCATGCAACTAGCAATGTGTCTTCTCGCATATCGACGCAATCCTGGAAACCAATATTTTTCTTGTATTCGGGATACGGTACGATCTACCGCGAAATGACCCACTAAGTCATGATTTTTAATTAGCACACTCTTCCGCATCGAGTTCGGCACAACGAATAAGTCTCTGGTTTCACCGTTCACTACTCTATTTACGTACAGTTTACCGTCTATTAGTTTATAATTTGTCACTAATTCTCTTTCTACTGCAGTTCGCTCACGCAACGGTTTCCTAAGAATGTTCATCCAATGTTTTAATCGTTCGTCACTTTGTTGAATAATTCCGATTTGTTCATTTTCGCTAAACGTAACCAACACATCAAGTCTCTTCACTAACACATCATCGTAGGTAGGTAGGTAGGTCTTCTGGTGGTTCTACAGGTGCTCTGCTTAGGGCGTCAGCATGCGACATCGCGGTTCCCTTTCTATATTCCAAAGTATAATCGTATTCTTGCAGAATACTAAACCATCGAGCAGTCTGAGGATGCATCGTCTTTTTGTTGTTGAGATACACGATCGCTTGACAATCCGTTACTATTTTAAAGGGAATTCCAATAAGTAAGCCTCTTAGTCTTTCTACGCTCCAAACAATGGCTAGTAATTCAAGTCTCGACGAGTGGTAATGACTTTCTGCTTCGGTAGTTTTCTTAGAGACGCAGTAGGTAAGTCTGAGTTGGTTGTTGTCATCTCGCTGCATTAGTATGCCAGAAAGTCCAACCGAACTGGCATCTGTGTGTAATTCGGTAGGTGCCTTCGGATCATATAACTTCAATATCGGTTCACTCATTAAACCTAGCTTCAGTTGCTGAAAAGCTTTGTTGCAGTCCTGATAACGGCCTAGCAATTATTGCGTAATTTCTCACATACCTCCTGAAGAATCCGGTAAGTCCTAAAAATCTCTTCACCTCGTGGACGTCGTTTGGTATTGGAAAGTCATTTATCGCCTTTATTTTTCTCGATCCCGGTCTCAGTCCTCTTTCCGATATAATCATCCCCAAATATTCTGCTTCTTTCTTCCCGAATTCGCATTTCTTTACATTCAGTCTTAATTGCGCTTTTCGAAATGCTTCTAGAACTAATTCTAATCGTTCCATTAATTCTTTCCAATTTTTAGCAGGTATAATTACATCGTCCAAATAACAACTGCAAATCTTATTTCTCAAAGGTCCCAAAACAAGGTTCATCAATTTTACAAATTCATAGGGTGCATTGGTTAATCCAAAAACCATTCTTTTCAATTCTCCAGTCGTATCTGCTGTTATGAAAGCTGTCTTCGAAGCTGCTTCTGATGTTAATGGTATTTGCATGTATCCATTTGCTAAATCTAGAGTAGCAAAAATAAATGCTCCTGCCAGATATTCGAATTGCTCATCGAGGCCAGGTATAGGGTAATTTATTTTAATCGTCTGACGATTTAACTTTCAATAATCCACTACTAAACGAGGCTCACCTTTTTCTACGAACTAGTAGAACTGGAGATGCATATCGACTATTGGTTTCTGTAACAATTCCACATTCCTTTAATTCATTTACTAATCGAGCTATCGTTTCCCTATCCTCTACAGAAGTCTTATATGGTGTACATCTTACAGGTTTTTCATCGTCTACGATATTCATTGTCATTAAGTTTGTACAGCCCAGTTCTCGTAAATTTAATGCGAAGCAATCCCTATAGTTTCGTACGATATTCATTAATTCTACCTGTTGTTCCTCAGTGACGTCATCTCCTACTTGAACCATATCTAAAGTAATGTCTCCCTTAACATCGTTGATGTTTTCGCCAAGGTCTTCGTTATCAGTCTCGTTTTGTTTCAACATTTGCCCTTTTTCGCAGATCAGGCTTTGTTCGCTCGAATTTAAGACTCTCATCACAACATTTTTACCTGTATTCACCTTTACTTCATAAACACTCTTACTTGGTATGTTGATAGTTTCCATAACTTCGCATCTCTTTTCGATAAGGTCCTCTACATCTATGTGCTTAAATGGTTCATCATCAACAGAGCCAAAATATAATGTATTGCCCTTCTTCATATAGGCAAGTTGATCTCTCTCCGAAAAGGTTCTACCTAACAACAAGTCTGTATATTGTGCATGATCAGGGACAACTAAAACTAATACATCATCTACATCTACACTATCTACCCGTATCTTAATTGTCATCTTGCCAATCGTATACAATACTGGTTCTTCTAAATTACCATATCCAAATAGCGGCTGACGATCTTCCTCAAAAGGTAAATTGTGTCCAAATGCGGCACTTCTTTTAATTGTACTTACAGCGCTTCCGTTATCTACGTATGCTACAAGTGAAATATTGTCATTAAGAACAACATTCTTGTAAAATTTTGCGTTGTCGTCGACTCGGATATCATCTTTTGTCACATTGGAAATTTTACGATTGACTATTTGCACAGTTCTTTTCGGTTTGTCATTTACTTTACTAGGGCATTGACTAGAAATATGTCCTTCTTTTTTACAGCTATAACAAATGATGTTATTTTTACATTGCTTTGCAATGTGTCCCTGGAGACCACATTTGAAGCATCTTTTTTCTGTTTTGGCATCTTTTACAGTTTCTTCTTTCTTATTCTCTGACTAATTCTTACGAGGTTTTATGTACGGATTTTCGAATGATGCTTTTATTTTTTCGACTTCCAAAATATCATGCAATAAGCTGTCGTAATCAGTATATGTCTTTGTGGCTAAAGCAACGGCAATCTCCTCACGAAAGAGGCCAGATAATATTTCATC
Organism: Chrysina gloriosa; assembly: GCA_038088585.1. Taxonomy (NCBI): domain Eukaryota; kingdom Metazoa; phylum Arthropoda; class Insecta; order Coleoptera; family Scarabaeidae; genus Chrysina; species Chrysina gloriosa. The sequence goes on along the minus strand of CM076094.1, from coordinate 27,622,026 downwards.
TTTCGTGTCAGATATTGTCAATCCAATTTCTCGGCATAAATGTAGCTTCTCATAAAAATATGCCGCAACTGACTCACCTTTATTTTGCTGTTTTCGCTTCATTTCATCCCATTTATCAGATAGCTTGTGTCCTACTTTATAGCTTGAGAGAAATTCCGTCCTAAAATCGGTCCATGAATGTATGCGTTCCATTTTGGTTTTGTACCAGTGTACAGCGGGTCCTCGTAAATGTGCTCGAGCCGTTTCTAGCTGGTACACATCCGGCCACCGATTTAATGTCGCGCTCGTTTCGATATTTTTAATCCATTCTTCGGCTTTGGAAATATCCTTATCTCCATCGAAGAAACCAATCACTCTCGATAGATCTGGCATCACATGAAATGTTTGACTTGATTCACCCTCGGTGCTACTCACTTGCGGTGATAATCTGTTTAACATTCCGGCGAACATCTCGTCACGTTTTCTCCCTTCGGTAATGAGCAATTCCAGCATTCGCTGCATACAGAACGTGTCTGATCCTTGATTTTTCATTGTTCCATTTATCCCTGCTCCTTCACCCTCGAAACTATCGTAGCTTTCCTCGTGGGACATTTTTTCTTTTATTTTTGTTTATTTATATTCAACCAGCTGTGTTCTAACCTCACTACTCAGTTATTCCGATTAGGCGTTCACAATCCCGCTTCTGAAGATGTAAGTTTATTTTAATTTAACAATAATAGAAAAGGTTACATGAACACATTAAATAATATCAACTTCAACAACTCAATTCAAACAGTTTTTCGCTGAGTGACTTTAACGCGCGCACACACCTTGCCGCCATCTCTCTACTGTCTATCTCTTCCCTCCGTCACCGCGGCGCCAATTTCAATTTTACATTTCTTTTGGTTTCTTACATATATATTGATACTTTTAAACTTCTGTTTTGCAATCAGAGATCCAGCGTCTCGTCTTCGCCTCATTTCCTTTCAATACGTTAGCAGTTAAACATATACAGTGGAATCTCTCTTGAGCGGACACCGAAGGGACCACTGAAATGTGTCCGTACAAGGGGGTTGTCCGGTCAACAGAAAACTACAAATTTAAATCAGTAAAATTTGTCAAAGATGGTTAGTTTTTTTGAAAAATACTTTCATTAAAAAATAAACAACGCAATTGGTTTTAATAACAAAATCATTAATATGTATCTCCATATGTAATAAAAGTATAAAACGTTTTATGAGTACTATATTATTTCAATAAGTATTCCTTCATCCTAGTTTGGCGTCTTTTGGTCTTGGCAATAATATCTTGAAACTGTAAGTCAAGCGATGAAAGTATATTCATAGCTTCTGTATCACCTTGGCAGTTCACAAACGCTATAAGATCATGCGCTTTAGCCAAATCCTCTTTATATGTTAAGATGTTGTTTCTTGCCTCTTGAAAATCTACAGATTCAATTTCGTCTGTTGAGTCATCAGAAATTTTTTGAACTTCAGAAATTCGTTCTTGTAATGGTACCCATAAGTCCAAAGGTGATCCCTCAACTGGTAAATCATCATCGACATGATAAAAATCATTTAAGCTTTGCTCACTAACCCCTGCAAGACATTTTTTCTGAATTTCGGCAAGTAGGTTTAATGGCAACTCATCTTCAGGCTCTAACTCTACATCAAATGCTGACGGAAATTCTTGGCTTTCAAACGTAAACCCTGCCTTACGGAAACAATTTTGAACTGTTTCAGAAGTAACTTGGTCCCACGCACTTTTAGCAAAATAAACTGCATCCAATAAGTTTATACGTTTCACTAAATCATGGGCTGTGTTAGAAATTTCAATGTTTGCTAGTAAGTGCTTCAGTATCAAAGTTCTGTAATTATGCTTAAAATTTTTAATAACACCCTGATCAAGTGGTTGGCTGATTGAAGTACAATTAGGCGGCAAAAATGTATTTTAATGTTTTTAAAATTGCTGTTTTTTGGATGCGATCCCGCATTGTCCAAAAAGAGTAAAATTTGCCTGTTTTGTGCTCCCATTTTTCAATCGAAATTTTCTAGCCATTCACTCATAATTTCACACGTCATCCACGATTTGGCGTTTGATTTCCATGTCACCGGTAATTTATCTTTTGTTAAATTTTTAAAAGCTCTTGATCTAGATGCCTTGCCAATAGCCAGCAGCTTTTCTTTATCTCCAGCCATGTTCGCACAGTGCAATATTGTTATCCTTTCCTTAGACAATTTTCCTCCCACACATTTTTTATCTTTTAAGGTCATGGTTTTGTTTGGTAATGCTCTAAAATAAAGCCCAGTTTCGTCAGCATTGTAAATATCTCTTGCTAGGTACCCTTTTAATAGAGAAGGCAGTTTTGCCATGAATGATGCTACATCCTCAGGATTAACAGAGGCGGCTTCGCCACATATCGCTTTGAACGTAATATTGTGACGAATTTTAAACTTGTTAAGCCAACTGGACGAGGCATTGAAAGTGTTGTTACCCAAGGGTTCAGCTATTTCTTTAGCTTTGCATCGTATCAATGGACCTAAGGAGGAAAGTAAAATTATTGGAATAAAACATATTAGTCAATCAGCGTCCATTTAGTAAATTAATGATAATAAGAATCAACCTGTTGCAAATCTTTTGTATAGAATTACAAAACCTAATTTACTTACCAGTTAATGGAATTCCTTTATTGCGTGCTGCAACAAGCCATTCGTAGAACAACTGATCAATTGTCAGTATTAGCAATTCTCTTTTCTTTATAATGTTAGAAGCTTGAGTTTTACTAATGCTAAATCGCTTCGATAAATTTCTCACACTTAATTTTTCATTATTGTACACTTCAATCACTTCTATTTTTTGTTTCAGTGTTAATACAGGCATCTTTTTTATCCATTTTCAAACGTCACCCACGCACTAATGTATACAAACCAATGAGCATGCTTTCCAAACTACAAATCACATCTGTTGTTTGGGGAATCCCCTAAATCTCGTAAATAATGGCATAGATTACAAACTGTTAGTCAAATAAGTTTGTACACCACACGTACGCACCACGAAGATTACAAGAATTAGTATTGTCAACTCTCCGAAGCAGAAGCGAAAATTGTATAAAAACTGAAAAAGATAAAAGTTGTGGTAAAAAAACGTTAGATTGAAAACATTATATGAGAGAAAAACGATTTACCATACCCACATTTAAGTATGTTATGTGATGTAGTAAATATATGGCTCTGCTGACAAAGCGATCGTTGTTGTTAAAGCGGCCAAGTTAAAAGAGACTTCACAAGCTTATTTGTCAATTATGACATGAAAAAAAATCGGACAAAAACAAACGAAATGTCCGTCCAGCAGAATTTTTATGTCAAGCGTGTGTCCGCGTCCGCTTATGAGAGAGTCCGTTCAATGGGGAGCGATTGTAATGCTTTTCTTATAGGACGTTGCCGGGACCGGCCAACAGTGTCCGTCCAAAGGGGGTGTCCTCTTAAGGGAAGTGTCCACAATGGGAGATTCCACTGTACTTGTTTATCGATGTTGTTCTTCGTTTTTCTGTAAACGGAATTGTTCATTAATTTAAAAATTAATGTAGAAGTCATTCTCGGACTTGATCCTCAGAAAGGTATTCTAATGAATGTAATATTTAAGGTATGTGAACTGGTTGAATCGTAGTACTCGATGGGTGAGTGGGAGTTCTAGACCGTTGAATATGGTCTGCTTAAGATTGCGATGATGTATAATGCAATGCTGTTTGCTATAGATTTTGCATGAATTATGTGTTCGAGAAGGAGCTGATGGTCGTTTCGGACATCGTTCAATAGCGTTTCATTGTTGTCCTCTATGCTACTAACGACGAGGTGATCGACTTCATCGGGGTTCATCCACTCGAATTTGTTGTAGGACAGCGATTGAGCCATAACTTACCCACATAAATTATTAGCACCTCTGACTACTAGGTAGGTTGATGGGGCACTGCTGTCATAGCCGGTTAGGTATTTATTTTTGACTCTTGCATGGTGAAAACTAACTTGAGAAAAAACTGAATACTCATATTCGTGAAATTATCAGTTGTTGTTGTAGTGGGTTGGGTTCAAATCGTTCGTGAATCGTGATATACTTGTGTAAAATTTCCAAATAAGTTTGCGGGCAGCGGGAGATCGCTTTTAAAGTAAATATTCCAATATTGCAGTAAGTTGGAACGAGTGATCGTGTTCTAGACTACTATAGTGTACTCGTAGTCTTGATCGCTAATGCCTTTATGTGTCAATGTGTCGTAGAAGCTGTTCTTTAATTAATTAATTAATTTTCGTACTTGTTGATATTAGTACGAGGATGTATGCTTCTTTGTTATGAACTTCAACTGTTAGTCGTACGTCTGTACATATTAACATTGATTTTGAGAAAAATGTCATCCTGTTTCTCAATAGATACCGCCATAAATCTGAACGAGTCCATAAATCGCATTTTAATATTTATTTTTCGAAATACATCTACCTTATCGACATACTGATCCGATTTAACCCATATCTTCCCAAGGTGTTTAAATCGTAATATCCAAATTTTTTTCTATCATTTTGTGATAAATAGCGGTCAAAACGAGCAAAAATATACATTATCTTTCTTTATTTTGTTTGCTGTTTGCATTTTAGAACCGCACCTTATATGGGCGTTGGGATAATATGCCTACAGGTTTTGTATGGGGAAACAACCAACATGTGTTTTGTTTACAGTTTCTTTTATTTCTAAATAAATGAATGCAGAAGTCATTTTTATATATTGGCAAAAGTAACAAGCTTAGTAGTGTTTTAAAGTAGTAAAGCTGAGAAATAATATGCATCAAAATAATTATTTAGAGGTATGAAATAGTTGAGAGCAATGTTGGTGCAATCCAACTTCACTCTTGCTGCATCTAAATTTTGTATTTTTATGACACTGGCAGCATCTAATTTGTCTCATTTCTAATAATATAATGTCCCTTTTCATCTAGTCTTATCGAATCGGGTAGTTTCTTCTTGATAATCATTGGCAATTTAGTCTCATTTCGTTTCGAGACAGAAGATGTTCTGCCAAGCATTAAATAAGTTTGAACTATATATCTTGTAAAAGATAAAAAATCATAACTGAAACGCGTTATTAGCGCACACATTTATTGGGAACATCATCATTTCCCAATACCACCTCTTCAGCCTTATAGCAATTCTATATTTTCCAACATTTTGATCAAGTCTGTCTACACCACCCATGAACTTGTTATACGTGTGATAGCAATGGGGTTGATCGACGTCTACCCGCTTGTTGTTGCACCACCTTTTCACTTTTCCAAGTAGTTGAACACCGTTCTCTGTTGAGGCTATAGTTACAACGTTGTTATCATTGTAACGGACCAAAGTTATAATATAGGAGTTGGAGTTGGTGTCCGTAACTTGATAGTAAGAACCTCTTGCAGTTCTCTTCATTTCCTTTACATCCTTTAGAAGCGCTCCTTCAAGTCTATTAGCTCGAAGTGTTCCGGTAACGTTATGGCCCATTTGTTTAACTTCATCAAGCAGACGTAAAGATGTAAAGAAATTATGCATGAAGAATCTATATTGTTCTCCATCAGGTAATTTGGATATTAAACTAGTGACAACCGAGCCACCTACGCCTAAAGTTGGGTTTGTGTTGCCGGTTTTTGCGCCTTGGTATGGCTCTCTATATATAAGATAACCCAGGCGAGTACATAGTGACCAGATCTTATAACCAAAACGTATTGGTTTTCCATGTATATGTTGCTTAGTTCCATGCTTACCAAAATATGGTACCATAGACTCATCTATGGATAGATATTTATCGCCTAGAAAATACTTTAGCCATCTTTCATTCATTTCGTCACAGAGAGGTCTTATTTTAGCAAATTTGTCATCGGAAGAAAGATGGTTATTATCGCAAGCATGAAAATATCGAAGAATCTCCTCAAATCGATTACGACTCGCGCTACCCCTGGGTGATGAGTATTAATACTTTGATCCCAATACAATCTATAACGGAAGGTACTATTGTAGCCAGCCAAAAGTAAAATTCCTATAAAATTCTTCACTTCTTCCGCTGCAATTCGGAAATTAACTTGCCCTTTTGCTATGGCATTATTTTCTATACTAGAGCGTAATAATTCGTAAACCTCATTCTCAAAAACATATCAAAGAATTTCAGAGGATTATGTTTGTCCAACAAAAAATTTGGCACATTTGAGTGTCTCTCAGGATTTGAAGATATGTCCTCTTGTTTCCACTTCCTTTTAGCAACAATTTTAGCTTTCTTGGTAGCTGGTTCCTCGGATGAAAAGGATGATTGTTTATTCTCCTCTTCACCCGCTGTGAACGGAATCCCTTCTACTGTCTCCAAAACTCCTTCAGTTGATGGTACCTGGCATCGTACTTCAGCTTCAGCCAATAATTGGCCACGAGCAAGGTTGCTAATGTTCCCTGGCTCCTCACCACCGCTGTCTTCATCACTTATACTCCTTTCATCTGGTGGTGTGATAAATATATCTGCGGATATAACAGGGCTATCATCTTCCAGAAGTGATATGATTTGGTGGACGCTTAATCTTCAAAAAAAAAAAAAAAAAAAAAAGGAAAATAGATCGTCCAAACTCGTTAAAATTGAATTAGAACTTGTTTTAATGAACCCCTTTAAAAAAATCTTGGTGGCTCGTTTTCCCAGCGCACCTTAAATGGGGCATTATATAAAAACTACATTTTACTTCTAAAAAAAAAAAAGAAATATATTTTTTAAAACTTAAACTAATAGTGTAGATATTCAGTTATAAGAAAATAATATCGACTCCCTTGTAAAAAAAATTACTTGTATAATTACTTACCCCTTTTTGGTACTCATGATGTGCAAAATTCAGTAAACTGCACGGAATATAACAAATTAATTACTGCGTATAAGACACAACCTTATGTGATACGTGATGTGAAATGGTCTCAAGTTAACGTTTAGTAGTCAGAATAAACGACCGTTATAGAAAACGAAAGTGCTTTACGACTAAATTGAATTGCACCTTAAATGGGGCGTTAGGATAATATGGGTTAAACATCTTGATGAAGCTGATATATTTTTTCTTTATTAAGTGGGATAACGTCGATATCTTCGCTTCATCGTCCAGCTGGCGTATTTGAAAATGACTGTCATATCCACTTAAATTGTAGAAGAAAATCGGAACGAGTGTAGGTATTTTGCAGTTGAGGTTACAACTGGAATGCGCTACACCCCAGAATGGTTAAGTCAAATGGAGATGCTCTGTTACTTCATGTTCGTTTAATACCTTTTCGCATATATATCATTTTTCGACTTCAGTGTTATGCTCTGTGCCCGCTGGCGGTGAGGTGGTTCATGTGTTTGGGGAATTCCATGTGACGGTTGTATAGTTGTTTGATGTATTTCCGTCAATCGTTGCACGAAAACGTTGATTCAGTCCGGTCCAGTGTACGTTGTTATGCTTATGCATAATACGCATTCCACTTGTATTTGCTGTTACTCGGACTAGTATGATTCTATTGGTTTACACGCAAAGTCTGTGTAGACGATAATACGTAGCACCGTTTTTCGTTCGTGAATTACAAATTTCATATCACCCCAACAACCTTGTTTTTTTCTTCGTCTCGGTTATTATCAATACAGTTAACATTCTATTACATTCACCTTTGATCTGTCTATGATGTTGATACCGATCGAAACAACCTGATATCAGGACATAATGCTGTATTGATCCTCTTCCATTAATAATAGATCGATATGTATATCCTTTCTCCCCTTGTTAAATACACGATCGATACAACTTCCTACATTTTCGTCTTTATGATGAAGTCAAGTCCGTATACATTTACATATTGATAGTATTAACAGCAAGGGGGTTGGTTGTGGTGGTTGTTGTTGTTGTTGCGCCGGCTAGTTTCCCCTTGACAATTAATTAAGAAAAACAAAAAACAAAACAACAGGCAAACACTTTATTAGAAGCTGCAAAAAAGGTTATGAAAAAAAACACACAGGAGCTTGTCCTTAAAGGTTATATTTAATAATTATGGTATTTAAGAGTACGCGAATAATAGAAAGAGAAATTAAAAAAAAGGTTTCGATATGCGATTTTAACAGTTAGATTAAGAATAAAATAATATGTGATATCAACCACGGCACGCTCGAGCCTCGTGGAAGCTGAAATAAAGGGGTTAATACGACAGAAGTGGTGAAAGGTAATCGGCTGAAAGAAAGGTCGAATGTATGTTACGAATAACCTTGGTCCTGGCGGCTTGATCTCTAGCAATGGGGTTGAAAACGGGCACGCTGGGGGACCTTCGGTGTGCGTCGGAACAAACGGCAAACGGCTGAAAGAAAGAATGTGTGATACAATCAAACCTGTAAGTCCTGGAGCCTTGATCTCGAACAATGGGGCTGAGACGGGCACGCTGGGGGACTGCAGTAGGAGTATCCGCTGTATCACACACGTGTTACACGAATTCGCGTTCTGCACTGAATTAATTGAGAGCGTCGGCGTCGTTCGATTAGATTCGCTAAGAGAACGGGTCGAATATCGCGTAAATGACGAAGTACCGAAGTGCCGAAGTTGTAGAGTTAAGCGTATGAGCGTAAGAGTCGTGTTAGAGGATCGAGAGATACTCTGAGAGTCTTGTTTTTTCTCTAAGTCAAAAGAGTTTTAAAGAAGTATCGAAATCAACTGCAGCTAATCAGAAGCGGACAAATGGACAACTTCCAATTTAGGTCATGCAGAAGCGAGAGAAAAAAGAATCTAACGTGCAGGCATGATCGGCTGCAACCTTTCTATTCCGAGATGTCGAATTTTAACAAAGAAGGCTGTAAAAGAGAAAACGGACGAAAATTCCTCGCCTTGCAGTGGATATTGCCTGAAATAAATCAAACTTACGAACCTCTTGTAGAGTTCAACGAAAACAACCAAAAACTGCGAAAGGGTCGTCCGGAGAACAAAGCGTGGTGTAAAATAAAATACCGACAATCGTACGAGTGATAAACCGATGCAGTTATGCTTTGTAAAAGTTCTTTTAAAAAAATGGTACATGAGTTTTATTAGTGTTTAGAATTCTGTGACCGCAGATGTTGTCGTTTTTAAGTTAGAAAAGAAAACAAGTTTTGAGCGAAAAAGTTGAGCGAAAAGAATTAATTAATAAATTAATATAATTACTATTTTCTTTTAGTACGCGAAGTGTAACAATAGGTTGTTTTGAATCTCGATGTGACCAATTCCTTTTAATTTCGTCATAAACTTAACTCCTTTCAAGATTAGGCTTGTCAGTGCGGATAATTGATCGTCATATATATATGTTTTCATGCTGGACGAAAGACTGCAGTAATTCACCATGAGATACACGCTTAATCATCATTTGGAATATTTACATCCGCCTTCGATATATCTATGATGTCAACATCGGATGAGACAGTTCCGTTATCAGAACATAGTGATATTTTACCCCTCTTCCACTAATAGCGGATTGATATGTATGTCCTTTTTCGCCCTTGTTAAATACACGATTGATACAGCTTCGTGCGTTTTAGTCAGCATGTTGAAGTCGATGCGATCGATATTTCTACTTTCGTCAGGAATTCGATTCCTTGCAAGTGTAGGATTGTCGAATAGTACTGGTAACATATCATCCTATATTTACGTGACTTCAAGTGCAAGGTAACGAAAGATTGTAATGCATCATTAGATGCACAGCCTGTTCTTTATTTAACTGGTTAGATTGATATATGACTATTTTCTTTCATGGCTTGCAAATTTTATATTTTCCGGTATCATCTTGTTTTTCCTTCGTCTTCCATCGTAGACATCATCTTAAACCTCCCATTGCGTTTACCTTTGGTATGTCCAAGATATCGACATCGAATAAGATACTTTCGTTATTATGTTAGAATGAGACTTTTGTTCCTCTTATACCAACAGTGTATAGATATATGTATCCTTGTCCACCCCTTATTAAATACACTGTTCAAACAACTTCGTGGGTTTTTTGTTTCTGTATTGAAGTTAAGTCTGTATACATTTGTATAGAGATGTATTTGATGTGTTCAGTATCATATAATTTCACTAGCAACTCGGCTCCTTGCGAGGTTAGGACAGTCGAATAATTTCGGTAGCTTCATATTGTACATTTATTTCGTTTGAGAGGTTTAATAATCGATGAATACAATTATACGAAACATCAGGTTAAATCCCATATTCTTACGTGTTTAAGTAAGGTGGGTAGTCCCAACGCATATTTAATTGAAGATGTAAACGAGAAACCGATTCTGGGGGTGTTCTTATAAACAGGAATTGCAGAAATTCAAATATGGGAACGTATACTCCCTCGAAGGATTTTTACCTAGAAAATGTGATCGAATCAGTGGGATTTTATAACTTCCACAGCAGTTGGATAAACATTCTTACGCTGTTTTGCTGTACTTACTTATTAGTAAGAATGCATTATTCTAATACTGCATACTTATTATAAATATTGTTCCATCCTTTAAATAAAATTCGTAAAGTTTATGATGATATATTTTATTCAATATAATATGTATAACATTATTTTACTCTGTTATTATATTTCACTCGCTGCACTGTTTCTTGGAAAGCGTCGGTCCATCGATATTACCTTCACGGTGGATAATACTGTTGGAATATCCTATATTTATGTAATTTTTCATGTTGTAGGTTGTATTACATAATGGGGTGCCTGCTTTATCATTAATTTTACATTATTGTTCCGGGTTATTTTTATGATGAACATATCTTCTTCAAGTTTAAGAGAATTGCTGTTCAGATGCGCCTGGACACAAAGCTGTCCATTGTGTAATGTAGCCGTCGGTAAGGTTTGGTCGCGGCATCGAAAATCCTGTTCCGACATGCTATTCGCCGGATGGTTCGTTTTACCTGGTGGCTGCTTCCCTTCTGAAACATCTTGTTTCTTGGTTATGGAATCGATATTATGCGTTTTCTTATGTCGAGACAGACTATCCGATCTCGTAAAGATTTATTATTTAAGCATGGATGTCTGTTCAATCAATCTTTTCTTGCAAACGTTTTGTGGCATATCTCACACTCTATCTTAAACTATAATATGGCAGTCTATTAGGGAAAGTATGCGGTGAAATTTAAATAACTTACCTAAAGTATGCCTGTCCAACCACGACGAATACTAAGTGATAATAAAATGTTAAACCAGTAGGAAATCAACGCCTAACTATAAACACTAAAACGATATACTGGTGGTAAAGATGTTCAAGTTCACGACCTAGCTGTTAGAAAGCTGTCGGTAAATTGTGAAGAGCACGGAAATGAACTCGCTTTTATATGATTTATGGATATTCAATCAGAATGCGATATTTCATATGATGCGATCAATCAAACTTTTTAGGTGTTTTTCTACATGCATCTTAATATATTAATAAATAATGGACTGGGTTTCATTAAATTTGATTTTATATTAACTTACACATTTAACACAGAACTGTCGTTGAATCCTGTTTGGGACGTTACCTGCTCGTATCAATAGACAAAGGAGCCCTGTATTACGTAATTTTATTAGATACCGACTGTATAGGATCGTTATAGAAAATTCACATATCTTACTGCATGATATTGACTTCTATCCGTCTACGACCTGACCGAGCCTGATGTTCGACTTTGTTGATTTACAATCGATTATTGTTGGTATAAGCACATAAGCCTATGTGATACGTTTTAATAATTTACTAACTAATTGACTTACGTTCCATTTCCTTATAATATCGTATTAAAGTATAATATCTAAACCTATTTGTGATGTAGCGTACTGTGATTAGTGGTCGGTCAATCGTATGAAGCTCGGGTCATCTCCCGATTCCTCAGTTTGGTGTATTTTACGTTCAAACATATAAACCGATTCTTCACGTTACTGATGAGATTAATGACACATAAACCAGAAAATTAAAGCTACACTTATTTTAGTCTAAATAATGTATAATAAAACTTAACACATCCGCGGACAGTAAAGAATTCTAGTCAGCTGCAAAAATAGACAAGTGATTATTTTCTTATGAAATTAATTGATATGGGAAAATTGATTATACTCATTTAGTAAAAGTAGTCAGAGTACCATACTTTAATAGTTATAAACAGCATCCACAAGTGAATCTTATACATAACATAACACTGGTTCATTCATCATTATATTATTTATTCAACATTAGATCCTTATTTTTTAATATATAGAAAAATAATCAAAAAGTTAAATTCATACGTGAAAAAGATGGCAAATAGCGCATTGTAGCAGATTACGAAAATTCTTAGACGAAAAATATACAATGCAACAGATAAAGAAAATTTTCAAAAGCAGAATCAAGCTACAATCAAATTTAGCAGAAGGACTTAATTTTTCCATCTTAAAATTAAGTTTTACAATCAAGTATTCTACTCTCCTTCTAGTTTATAAAAGTCTACAAAATACAGACGCTATCGCATATCCGCTTGAGCAAATTTTCAAATACAAAAAGAAATGTAATATACCATGAAAATACTCAATGAATCAATTAGCTATTACTCTGAAATTCATAACAATTACAAAAAAATACTTACTTAATCCTTAAGCCCTTTCTACCCCTTCCTGTGGTGTAAGGTCAAAAAATTAAAGTTACATAAAATTAAATTAATAGCAATAGGCTTTAAAATTTGATTGCTATAGCATTCATGTAGTTCTCCATTGCAATGGAAATGAATGCTTTAGCATCCACTTCCGCAAACGTGTTAATTGTCTATGAAAGCAATTCAGTATATCTAACAAAGTCTCTACACTATAGATATACATATACATACTTATACATATTTGTTACATTAAATCTAATTTTATTTATTGTTTGGGTAATACAATTGTTTTTCAATTTTTCTCTTTCTGCATGTATTTGAATTCCGTTGTTGCCAATTATTTTTCAATTTTCTAAATTGATCACGTAATTCTTCAAAGGATTCTCTACTTGCAAATGCGAAAGCATTAATTTCCGCTAATACGATCTAAAAGTTTAAATTTTCATAGAGCCATTAGTAAGTATTTTTCAAGGTAAACAACCTTGCGTTCTTCTTCAAAATTTTGGTTGAAAGTTTGACCTACTTTCTTCTCCTCAAAATAATGATTCAATTCTCCATGGTAATTACTTTGGCTAGTGGTGGGTTCATCGATATGCAAAGCATCTACATCATCGTGTTCCGGACTATTTAAGGAATCTAAAACAAAATCGCTCCTCTGTTTGAACAAAGCGACAGCATGAATGTGTTTACACATAACCACCTTGCCTTCCATTTCAGATTCCGCTTTCTTATGGGCCGCAGCATTCTTCTTTTGTTGATAACTATTTGCATTTGGTCTTTCTATGTTTATGATCCGTTTCCACATCTTATCATCCAGTTCTTCTAATAAATCTGATAGTTTCTCAACCCTAAAGAGTGATTTAGTTTTTGCATTTTTTGGAGTACAAATTATCTACCGGATATTCCGCTGGCCATGCATTTTATTGTATTTTAGCACTTTATTCAAACTTTCAATGGCCATGTTCGTATGTATTCCCGCATTTAATCTGTAACAGTGAGCCCACATCATCATTCACTCTGAAAATAGTACCTAAAAGCAAAATTGTTGGTTTGTCTTTTATCACATTATCGTAGTATGTACTGACTTCTGCAAGTAATTTAAAAATTCAGTTTCATCTTGCTCCTGTCAGTGATTAAAATAATTTTCTTTCAATGTCATGAATTTTTCTATGTTTGTTTCCTTTAAAATACTTCTCATAGTCTCTTTCATTTCTTGTCTATTGTCTTCTTTCTTTATTTTCGATCGTCCTTGTATATTCCAATTCTTAACGATATGCCATGTGCAAAGTAAATATCGAGGTTTTTGTATGGTGTCGTCTGTGGTCATAACCCGCAACCAAACATTATAGTTCTTAGGGTCATCATTAGTCATTATATGGTCTGTCTCAATATTTTCCCCTAATTGAGTCTTCAATGCTGTAAAAAATCTTCTGAATTGTCTGGTCCATCCTACTGGAAACTAAAAACGTTCCTGGAAAACCCATATTTTGTTCATCTCTAATCAGAACTGTAATTAAATTCCAATTTCTTCTGTTTGTTCCATGTGTTCCATCTATACAAATAATTCTTTTGTAATCCTTCAGTTTTTTTTCCATAACCGAATTCATATACCCTACTGCAGATTCTTCCACCTTAATGTCCGAGTGACCTTCACCTAAATATAGTTAGTATGTAAATCAAACCACCACCACACTACATTCAGAGAAACCCTAGTTTAGCTAAATACAATTACTAAATTAAACCACCTCCATAGTATACCCACGTAAAACCCTAGTCTAGCAACACGATTTGCACTTACCAATCTGTTTAAATGAAAATGCTGCATTTTTCCCTTCTTGACCCCATTCCTCGATCTTTAACGCTGTCGCCACCATATCATCTGTATCTTGTTGTTTATCTATATTATATTTTCTAGTATGCTAGTTCTCCTTGTATTATCAAATTAAGTCGTTCCAATTTACTATTTGTGCTTCTTCTAATACTCTGTCCTTTGTTACTCCCACAGCTAGTTGTCCAACAATATGTTCTTCTTGAACTTTTGATAACCATTTAGTCCTTAATTCGTCATTATGTCCTACAAGTGTTTCAACATATTTTACCATAACTAATCCTAGCAATAAACACGTATAAAAATATAAAGTACTTATGGACTTAATTCATAATACTTGCCATCTTTACATACTTTAACTGTAATTTTTGAGGGACACCCTCCTGAAATACGAATGCTGCCACCACATTTCATACTACGCTTTTCACATGAACTAACATATCCTATAATAATGATGTAAGTAATATGGAAATTGTATGCAAATAACCCTATCATAACCTTTAATATTGCTTCGAGTACAATAGTAGTATATACGTTCTTCACCGTTAGAACCCTTATTACAACTATACATATAATCAACTTCTCTATTTTCAAGTCCTCTCCACGTTTCAAATTCTACAAGATTCCTGAAATATAAAATAGATTCATTGATAGTTACATCATGAAGTTGTTCCAAATGTTTTGTAAAACTCTGACAACTTCCAAATGGTTCTCTCTGCTTTTTGGAACATAATGGGCATCGGATATGCTGATGTCTACTGTTTTCTGGCGTTTTATTATGATAATTCTTCAAGTGTGTATTCTTTGCCGATACACAATTAAACTTCTTCTGACAAAGCTCACATTACAGTTCCTTAATACTTAAAAATTTACTTAATACATTTACAATAAAATTACCTCTGTCAATTCATGTTGAATTCGGTTTAATAACTGCAAGCACTGCAAATAATGTATAGTAAAGTGTAGTAAATAGAATATATATATATATATATATATATATAATAAGTAGAAATGATTAGAACACTACCTCCCACCATTTGCAGACGCGTTTCGCGGTTTACCAATCAATCAATCAATCTAAAAATCTCTTTATTATACATGAGTAATTATTACAGTCGTAACAATGTATATATATGTATTATTTCAAATTTTCCTATACTAAGCTAGTATATACAATTCGACTTTAGTATGCCAATATTAACTAATTGTACATATGCGTTCGAGTAGCTCTTAAGCACGCGAGTAGAAATTAGTCTCTCCCGCACTATCACTTAGCTTGGTTGGGAGGTTGGGGGAAAATTTTAAATAAAAACCCTTCTTTCCGTATTCGCGTTTCACCGCTCATCAGTGCGACGCTTGTGAGTTGTAGTTTTCATTCTCGACTTTACGTCTATATATAGTAACATATATGATGTTTGTACATATGAGCAATCCAATTAAGGAATTTCCCAATATGAGGCAAATGTGCGCATTTTTGCAGCTTCTATTCTACACGAGTCTACAACTATTATTTGTACATACTCGCGCAGAAGCTGCGGTCGCGCTGAACGGATAAGCCACCGTGGCAAATATGATAAGTAGAAATGATTAGAAAACTACCTCCCACCATTCGCAGACGCGTTTCGCGGTTTACCGCTCATCAGTGCGACTCTTGTGAGATGTATACTCGACTCGCCGAACAGATGCAGTAGCAAATTATGGCAACCTTGCAATGCAAATGTCCGACTCACACAGCATAAATCACATGTAAACATATCAAAATAATAACCTCATTTTGTATTTGACATAAATAAAAATTGCAAAATAAGTACTAAAATAATTTTCTTATTTCTTCAAGTATGTTTTGTTGAATTAAATTATGCATCTCCAATATATAGAATTATATATAGTAAATAAAAAATACACAATGGTTTTAAGAAGATCTATGTAATATATAAATACAAAATAAGGAAACAAATAATTAATATTTTTTTTTTTTGGTACGTATTTATATAAGAAACAGTATCCTAAAAAATTAACTCACTGTACAAATAGGTATAATCAAAAATAATAAATTTTATACATATTGCAAAAATTTAATACAGTAAAGGAATTAATTATGACACACTAAAACGTTCTTAACATGTATCTTCTTCGCTATTAGATGATGTAGACGAATCATCATTAATTGTAATGATTAACGGCTCTATGTGTATATCTATGAGATTGTCAAATTCCCACATTTCCTTCTCTGTTTGAATAACATGTTTAATAGCATTTTGCCAATTTTCAACAGAAATATTGTCAATACCTCGTTGAAATAATTCTTTCACGTCTGCCAATTTAAATGTGGTGTTATGTCTCGCAACATACCCCTTCACTTGTGCCCATATTAGTTCAATCGGGTTTAATTCACAGTGATAAGGGGGAGTCTAAGTACCTTTCTATTAGTGTTTTCTATTAATTCATTAACAGCATATTTCGGAGGGCCAGATAAATGTTCTTTAATTAAAGCTAACAATTCTGCTTTTACCATGTTTTCTTCATATGCAATACTATTTTCCCTCATCCAGTTTTGCATTTCTAATTTGCGACTATTAGTTGTAGGTGGCTTATTCAATTTACGACTATGGTACGGAGCATTGTCAAAAATTATAACGCAATTTTCTTTTAAATTGGGGAGAATACATCTCATCCTCTCTTCAAACCTTTCTGCGTTCATGTCTTCATGATAATCTCCTGTTCTCTTTGATTCGAAGAGGAGTAAACCATTTTCTACAAATCCTTCATCCGAGCCAATGTGTGCAACTATAAATCTTTTGCCTTTGCCTGAAGGATTTTTAAGACCTGTACTTAAATCTTCTATAAATGCTTGTCTTGCAGTGACAACAGACATATCTGTCCATACTTTATTTACGGTATGTCCAGCATTTATCCAAGTTTCATCCAAGTAATATATCGGGGTACCATTTTCACGATATTTCTTAATTTCACGAAGGTATTTCCGTCTCCAGGTAATAATGTCATCTTTTTCTTTTAAAATACTATTTCGAGCTCGCTTATTATAACTACAAACATAATTATCTTATGATTAGTATATAGAATTTAAAGTAATAAATATTTGTACCGAAAGTTTAGTTCCTTTAATAATGATCTGAGAGTCGTAATTTTGAAATTAGGAATGTCATCTCTTTCATTTATCACTGTGAGAACTTTTTGAACTGTTGGAGGTTCATTTTTAAAAAGAATGAATGTACAATTCTTCGTATAGCATTTTTCATTTCATCATCCACCATATCTAAAACAGCCCTTTTTCTATGATATTTTTTTGGTGGTTGTAATTCGTGATTAGTGTTATATTCTTTCACAATATTGTAAACACTGCGTTCACTAATTCCTGTAAAAGATACTATAATAGTTACTATGATTTGGTTATCGCTTTTGGAAAGATACCTGCTGCTTTGGCTGTCATTTTCAACACTAACAATTTTAGAAGTGCTAGGCTCTTCTTGAAATGTTTTAAATATATTCAAAACCTTCTGTTTATCTTCTACCGTAAAATGTTTTGAAACTCTCTTCTTAGGAGGTGAGTTTTCCATAATGTAAGTATATACGATAATATAGCAAGAAATAATGTATAACCTACAAAACAATAATGTATTATTGGTGCACTAGAACGATCGATAAATAGTCTTCAGAAACACTGGTTTATGAAATATAATAGATAATGGATCATTTACAAAGAAAGCTAATAAAATCTAATATTCCAAATGCAATATGGACTCGATTTTTATTCTATTGTAAGCGGCCACCCTGATCGACCAATTACAAACGTTATTGGTTATGTGACCTATTAAACACACATTGTTGCCATAATTTACTACTGCATTTGTTCGGCGAGTCGAGTATAGTTTTCATTCTCGACTTTACGTCTATATATAGTAACATATATGATGTTTGTACATATGAGCAATTCAATTAAGGAATTGCCCAATAAGTGACAAATGTGCGCATTTTTGTAGTTTCTATTCTACACGAATGTACAACTTTTATTTGTACATACTCGTGCAGAAGCTGCGGTCGCGCTGAACGCATAAGCCACCGTGGCAAATATGATAAGTAGAAATGATTAGAAAACATATATATATATATATATATATATATATATATATATATATATATAACACGCCTGTGACGATCTAAAGCATAAATATTAAATACTAAATAAATAATAATATTTTGTATGAAAGAAAAGTAACTAGCAAAGTTACGAGCACGTTGCGAGCTGTATCAAACCAAAGGCCAAGAGGCCAAGACCAGCCAAGACCGTTAGCGAATTTGGCGGGAATGAGAAGTGATGACAAGTGACAACACGATATACATATAGACATGATTCTGATTTTGTAAATTTGAATTTGGAGGCATGACTGTGTCACACCCCTTTTCTGTGATTGGTCAATAGGGGGTCCCAACTAATGTATGCTCTCTCACAGGCCGGGAATTCACTCCACAGGACACTTCCGTTCGTGGTTCGTTTCGATATATCTAACAAGAACTTGAAAGTTGCCGATTTCGCGTCGGTTATACAAACTCGGATTCGCGATCGTTTAGATATCCTGTTCGCAGCGCCAATTAAGTTCGACGAAACCAGAAGTTACTTTTAAAAAGATATTATTGATTGAAGACTTTACAAATAGCACCTTATTTGTAACTTATAGCTAGTACACAAGCTTACAGCCTAAAGGTAGGACGCCGAATGCCGAATATTCGTCGTTACATTTAACAGATCACCTCCGTTTCCCGTGTAAATGGTTGGTTTTTGTTTATCATACTTAACATTCTTTATTATGGAAGCTCTGTCTGAGAACTATCCCTTATCTACTTCTAACACTTTTAAAGTATCTCGGGGAGACATAAACATAACATAAACAGACTATTGGTAATTTGACGGGACATAATTATATGTATATTATCAAAATATGAGAGGTCTTAATACTAAGATAGCTGATGTTTACAACGCTACATCTTCCTGTAACTACGACGTTTTATAGTTTTCTGAAACGTGGTTAACTGACTGTATTTAGTAATGAAATCTGCTCTAGTGATTATATATATGTGATAGAAATTTAGATGTTCATGGAGTGTCTAGGGGGTGGCAGAGTGCTTGTTGCAGTGAAAAATAGATTCATTTGTACCAAAGTGGATTTCAGCATCATTCGTAATAGTATTCTCTTGATAGATATAGTTGGTTGCACTATTGGATTATATAATCCATACCGATATTCATTTGTTGTTTACATACCCTCTAATTTAACACTTGATAATTATCAGTATTTTTTATCTTCACTCGAAGCAACCGAATGGATTACCAGTGACAACTTAATTATCCTAGGTGACTTTACTGCCCCGCTGTTTAATATTGATCGCAATGACGGCAAACATATTATGCTAAACAATTTTCAACAATTTTGCAGTTTCAATCAATTTAATAGCGTAGTAAATGACAACCGTCGTCTACTGGATCTTGTTTTCTCCAACTCTGTGTTCCATTGAGAGAGATGCCAAGCCTGTGGTGTCTGAGGACTCACATCATCCTGCATTTAATATTTTTGGTGAAGTTAAATTGTCGAATCATGCACCTTTTAAAGGAAATATAGGCAGCGAGGAATTTAACTTTAAAACAGCCAATTTTCTATTGATGTATAATGCTTCTCAATGCGGACTGATCACCTATGTATAACACGAGTACTGTAGATGCATCTTGTTACGCGTTTTATGACATACTGTATAGCATTTTTGATTGCACTGTACCAACATATAAAAGGAAACCCTCTATCCGTTCGTATCCTCCTTGGTTTGATCAAAATATTATTAAACATCTTCGCGATAAATACTACGCACATAAAAACCACAAAAAAAAAATATAAGACTGACTATCACCATGAAAAATTTAAAAAGCTAAGAACAATATGTAAAACTCTTATCGATGCTGGATATAAAACCAAATCTAGCATGCCTAGTTAGTAATCCTAAAAGTCATTCATTCATACTAAACGTGCCAATACTAGGATATCTGGTGTTACGAAATACAACGATACAGGTTTGGATACTCCTGTACTTGCAGTGGAAGCTTTTGCACATTATTTTAGTAGTGTACACACGACCACAAATCCTTGTAGAGTAAATGATAGTAACTTTAATACTAATTGGACTGTTAACATTCTTGAAATTTCTGAAGATAGAGTACTAAAGGCACTAAAACAATGCAAAGACAGTTTGTTGAGTGGCACGGAAGGTATTCCTAGTTTTCTGCTACGAGACTGTGCCATTGCCTTTGTAAACCCACTGCACCATTTGTCTCCAAAATGAAATAACATTGTAGGCGCATCTGCAGAAACAATGTACCACTCCCATTTAGTGCCTAATAAAGTTCGGAATTGAAACGAAAGCCGAAGAACAAACAAAAATTACGAATTTTTGAACAAGTTTTACATTTGTGCTAGACTAATAATCGTGTCCATTTTGCTTTCTCAAAAAGTAAGGCGTTATTGTTATAAGAATGTTATTGTGGTATAAATGGTAAATAAAGTTAACACACACAAAGACGTAATGAAATTCAATGTATTTGCATTAGCAAAGTACAATATACTCTATACTATACAATATAGGTAGTGCACGAGATAAAATATAATAGTTTTATTTCTACAAATTATTGCATAAGTATGTATCTCTTAGTGGTAATTTTCGTAATCTTCAAGGATCTAAAATTTCTAGCAGTAAGGCTGTGTAGTAAAATACTTCTAATTTCTTCACTATTGTGTTACAAAAGTCTACATCCTTATTAATTATTTCCACATGTATTCCAGATGGCGTTCAAATAATAAAATAACAGTAGTCTGCATTCGTGGCATATAATTGCCCTTGAACCTGATACATATAATTATGATTTTTTTAGTTTAATAACTCCATTTTCTACAATTGCAAATGTAATTTTTTTGCTGAACTGCTTCCAGTGGGGTTATGTTTCTGGCGGATGCTGGGCATTTGACCTCAACTATAGCGTTTTCATTTAGCACAAGACCGTCTGGAGTTGCCGCCAAAATTGGTTTTTCCCTTATTATGAAAAGGCCACATGGTGTTATTTGTTTTTTAAATGGCATTTCGAATTGTTTGATTGCATTTTCTTCATTATCTTTGCCATACTGTGTGTAAAGATTACCACGAAATTGGGAATAAAGTAAATTATTGACCAAATTTTTGGACGAGGTAGTCGATTTCATATTACAAACGTGAAATTAGATGCAGTCAACCTAATTTTGCGTTCATGCATCCAAATTTTACTTAATGCTTGTTCTCTTGTCCGTTCCTCCATTTTTTCAATGTCGACTTTTCATAACTTTTCCATAAATGTTATTCGTTTCTGGTCTAATTCATTTTCTTCTATATCCGGAAAGTCCTCCTACGAAATGCCGTAACTGTGGTCTGAACCAGAAACATTATGCGTCGCTTTATGTCTACCAGCTTCTAGAAGATATTTTTTGGTTATATACAAAAGTATTGTAACAAAAAGTGTAATTTGATTTCAATATTTATGTAATTTGTATAGTAGGATGTCAAAACGTACAATAGGTTGTAGATTTGAAACAGCTTTGTAATAATCTAGGCAAGTCACATAGACACTTACTATGTAAATAGCAGAAATAAACTTATTTGCTCTGTTTTTCCTCGATTTCTGTTTAGTGCAGTATTCTTTGGTATAATTACCACAACTATGGAATAGGTGCTTTTGCATGCGCTAGTGGAATGATCCATCTTTGCAGTTAAATGCTATTGCCGCTGCTTCACACCTAAGTGTATATGATCCTTTCAGGGAAAAGTTTATTCTCTTTCCCCCGTGAATTTAGGTACGAGAGTATTATATGATTCCGCGTTATTATTACTAATGTTATGGAGCAAACTCCAAGCATTATCTACAATTCGTTTGTTTCTTCTTAAAATTTCAGCAAAAATCCTTTTCCTGTAGTTGCGCAATAAAGTTTACCTAAAACAGTTGATTAATCATTATAGACACAGAAACTAGCAGTACTATTACTTTGTTTAGTTTATTATCAAATTTTTTAAATAAACATGTAAATACTTATTATACTTCGCCTGAATTCTGTTTCTCTACGCGAGTTTCTTCACTGCAGAAATATTGAGACTTACATCGACTATGATCGCCAAATACATGATATGGTACAGCAATTAGGTCTTCTCTGAGTTTTACAACTCGAGATGCAAATGTTGCATCATTCTTGTACCAATAATTTACTGCTCGTGTAACCGCGCGTCGTAACGTAGTTAGCTTCTCATCCAACAATTTTCTACATGTTATACTGAAGCATGTATTATTTTTGATTTCGGTCAACTTGTTTGGTTCCTGCACCTATTACCACCGCCTATATGAGAACAACCGAAAATATGAGAATTGTGAAAACTTACTACTCCAGATAGTTTGCATTTGCTCCATGCACCATCAGCCACTACTGTAGTAATCGGAACTCCTTCTTTATTTACGTGTCCGGCTTGGACAGCGATTTCTGTTTCTTTCTTACCTGTCTGACGCATCGAATTCCAGGAAACCTCGTGGATTGCTGAAGCAACTTCTCCGGAAATAGTATTGCATGTTGAATTCGCTAAACAAATTTCGTTTAATTTCCTTTATGCTGTATTGTTTGCAGACTGGTAAACAAATGGTTTATATCTACAATTCGTCTGCCAGTAATATTAAAGTACGTTTTTCATGTTCTTCATCGATTGTTTCAATACATAATTCTTCGTCGGACGATGAAGAATTTTGGTCCTCTAAATTATATTCAGCAACCGTTTCATCCTCTACGTGAACAATTTCTTCAACGATATTCATCGGAGTTTCGGTATCAGGTACCACTGCGATCACGGGAGTTTGCGTAGAAGTTGTAGGGTTGTTGCTAACAGAAGCGGTTTGACTATAAATAAATAGCATCCTTTATTTACGTTCGCAAACACTCGCTAACATATTGCACGGTATGTGTGAATAAGCATGCACAAAATTTGTAAATACTAACCGTAACTGCTGCCACTTTCTTCTAGCCATCATTTTTCGACTTTTTCTTCTTGCTGGTCGTTTTTTACCATCTCTTACCATAGTGAATAAAATTAACTTCGATTTAATTTACAAATGATATTGTAGAGATTGCGCTGGAGGGTTAAGTCTACTATTCGCGATTGAGCTTTCAACTCTATAATTTTTTGGAGTCCGGTTGCTATATATGCTTTTAGTCGAAGGAAAAGGGGTACGGATATTACAACTTTTCGGTGCGTTGATTGGCTAGGCGATGAGTTCCTAAACAGGGAGGTTCCTATCGACATATTACCGTAAATTAGATAATTAGCGGGTACTAAAGGTATCAAAGTTATCGGACGTCCCCTTTACTGTGACGTCAGCATGCCCCTTGGGTCTTAATGTTACCGATACAACAATAACACACAATGCAAACGATTACTCAGAGTTGTAAATACAAAATTGAGAATCCTTTCCTATGGCCATAATTGCCGTTCTATGCAATAAAATGGTAGTAGTAGTATAGAACCTTTATTGGCATACTTCATATACACGTAAATCATGTCACAGAGGTTTATTAGAACTAAATACGAAATTCAAACAAACAGAAATAAAAAACAAAAAAACCTAACCTAATTAAACAACAAAAAAACCATATAAAGATAACAGCCTCAAAAATACCAAAAATTTCTTTGTAACTTAAAATTCTTTTTAACAAACATCTCCCGTCCCCTTTCTCATTCAGACACCACCGCCAATTGCCCAAAAGCTCACTCTCTGCTTCTGACCACACCATTCCTCTGCATTCCCTCCAATGCATTCAGACTTCCCTTCCTCCCCACACACTACATACTTTCTTTCCTCCTCTTTCATCCAATAACGGTTTCCTCGTTCCTCACGCCCACACCCAAATCTCGCAGTCATACGCTGTTCACCAATCTCACTCACTCTACTCAAATACTCTGGTAGCATACCAAACAGACAGATACCCATGTACTTCTTATTGTATTCTGACTTCTCAATCCTTTCCACATCTTTCGCTCTCATCTCTACGTAGTTAGCAAGCATCCTTCCTTCACTCTTATACCGCCCCAGTTCCATACTAGACATGCCCACACTATCATACATACTTTTCCTACTCTCCCCACTTAGTGTATTGCCTCCCATCCATACCCTCCTTACTTACCATTTGTATCACCTCTTTCACCATCTTTCCCATACAATTCCATGCAATCTTACACTCAAATTTTGTCATTTTTTACAAGCACTCACTTTTACCTTATATTTGTTGCTTTCATTCAGTACTATATAATTAGGCGTGTATTTCTCTACACCTAACGCTCTCTTAATATATTTTAGCTGCATTTTCTCTTCTTCCACAATTTCTTTCACACCCCATACTACCGCGCCATACAACAAAATATTCTTAACACATGCTTCCCAAATAATCATCTTCTCTTTAAAACTCTCCTTGAACCATTCATTCCATTTTCTCCCCAATCTATCATTTGCAACTGACGCCTTTTTACACACATACCTCACATGCGCTTTATAAGAATTATTACAACTAAACACAAAACCTAAATATTTAAACATTCTCACCCTTTCTATCAGTACTCCCTTCCACTCGCACTTGCCCTGATCTTTTATCCACCCACCCTTGCTAAACACATATGGCACATTTGCTCGGACACCTCATACTTTCCCATCAATTCAAACAAGATCTCACGATCCACTGAATCATACGCGGCCTTCAGATCCACAAATAATGCATACAGTTTCCCACTCTTGCTCTGCAACTGTTGGTCTATAATATAATTTAAAGTCACATGCTCCTTTGCCGATCTTCCTTTACGAAACCCCGCCTGTGTATGGTCTATGATGCCCTTCGGTTCCAACTCATCTTTCCCGAATGATTACCGCAAAGGTTTTATACATGGTGTTCATTAGCGTAATACCCCTATAACTATTTGGAACGTCTTTCTTGCCAATTTTATAAATAGAGATAATGACACCGTCATTCCAGCTTGTTCGCCACCTCGCTGTACCATTCCAAATGTTATTGAATTCCACCGTTAACTTTTACACACATTCATTATTTGCCCATTTGACCGCTTCCACGGGAAGATTATCCAGACCACTTGTCTTCTTTGTCTTCATAGCCTGTATCACCCTTCTCACTTCCTCTTCCGTGATTTCCTTTTGGTTGTCAAAAGTTTTCCCCTTATCAGTCTTCTCTCGCACCACTGGCCCACCTTCCCCTAGCAACAACTCCATACAATGAGCCTTCCACACATTTACGCCCAGCCCACACTTGTTTCTATAATTACCATCCACTTCTCTAATGAATTTCCATACCTCACTTTCGTTCTTAAGCGACCGGATCTTGAGCAGCTGTTCTTCGACCCATCGTTCTTTCTTTTCCTTTAGCACCTCTTCCATATCTCGTCTTCCCTTCACTACTTCCTCACTGGTCACTACTCCACTTCTAAAATCCCTCAGCAATCTCCTCACTTTTCTCTTTTCTGCTTCGTACTGAATGTCATACCACCTGTCTGTTCTTTTTCCGCTACCCACTTTTTTCCGAACTACCGCCCCCATCAATTCTTCTGTTACTTCTTCCATGTTTTCCTTTTCTTTGAAATTTATTCTTGTAATCCTTTCTTGAAACATTGCTATGTCTTTATGTGACCACCGACTCTTCACCCCATGTTGTTGTATCTTCGTGTGTAAACAGACATCCTTAATTGCCGTCTTCGCTACTATGGGAAAATGGTCCGATCCCAGCCGCTCTACCACATTCAGCTCCTTCACCACTCTTCTCGCTTCATCATTTGCTACTATGAGGTCAATTACTGATCTTCCCCTAGGTGCCACATAAGTTATTTCACCATTCCAATCTCCCTCGATACAACCATTTAGCAAATTCCACTGTCCGTCCATCAACCATTCTGTCATCGCTCTTCCTTCGTCATTCACCACCTTATCCTTCGATTTCCGGACACTATCCAGCCCCTCCTCATCGACTGTAAACCCGTTCCATTCCCCCACTCGCGCATTCCAGTCTTCCCCCAAAAAAACCTTCTCTCCATCTTTTCCACTTCTTTCCAGCCTTTCATCAATTTCTTTTGCAACTTCCCTCACACGACCATTTGAGTACACAGTTAAAATTCTCATAGTTTCTCCACTAATCCTAATTACCCTCTCCTGACCCCGTCAAAATATTCACCTCCCGTCGTTATTTCTGTTATACCTGTCCTTATACCACTAATAATTCCACCCATGGCTCTACCTTTACCCTTTAATTTCACTGCATGCTGGTTCATCCATATAAAACCATTTGGCAACAATTGCTTGCATTCATCCCAATCTTTTTCCTGTACCCATGATTCCATCAAACCCACAAACTCAAAAATTAAAAATAAAATGCTATTGTGACACTCGAACGGTAGTGACCGGCCTTACCTTTCTAATATTTTATACAATGTGTAGTTGGAAAAAGATCATAAACGGTGCGGGTGGACAGAATGACCGCCGTGAACGTCACTGTACCTGCGATAAGGTGAGAACGTGATCATAAGCCGCGGGTTGTATTATTGCATTTACATCAAAAACCTTATATTAAAGTAGCTCTAAAAGAAAATAATCATTTCCTCTAATTAACAATATGGTTATAAATTTATAGTCTCTAAGAAGGCCGCATAATTATAAACTTAACTAAATTAAAACTTCGACGAATCATGTTGTACGATTGACCTCACTGTACAATAACTAAAAATATACGGAGTAACAAAGGTGAAACCCTTATAAAGTGTTCGACAATACTGTTATGGAACACCAGAACAACGAATAACAGTACAAAACCTAAAACTAAATAGAGAGTAGCAGAAAATATCGATAAACAAGAGCCCCCTGTAAACCCCAGTTAAATCGGAATTATAAATTAAGAATTTAATGAAGTAAACTTTCCCAAGTATTAAACTTTTCCGAACAGATATAACTATTCGTAAATAATTATCATAAATACTATGCTACACGGAATTATTAGAAAAGAACACTAGAAAGTTATACACTAGTAAATAACTATGATAAAGACTGCACTAAATTATTAGAAAAGAAAGCTGGAAACTAATACTACTGAACGCAAACAGGTAGGCCATTTCAATTATAGGCTGTATATTATTGGATTTGGGATGGGGTAAAATAGTTGGTCACTCCCTTTGCAACACAGTCTACCGTTTTCCGAACTATGCAATTTGGGTTGCCTGGTGTTTGTAATTCAGATTTGTACACGGCTATCGTGCTAGAGGATCCTTAAAATTGTTCGGTACTGTATAGGGACAAGGTAAATCCGCTACGCGTCGCCAGGAGTGCAGTTTTACGTTTAATATTTAGAGTACCGCCTACCTTTTTTCTATTGGTGCAATAAAAGTCGAAAAGGTCCTTTATTTACACCCGATAACCAGTCAATTCAATCGTCCTAAAAGAGAAACTTTTAAAAAGAATGAACTTTATTTGATGGTTTTTATCTACTTTGATTTTACTAGCAATAGGCAAGGACACATAAATATGTAATATGTAATATATTCTACATTGCGACAGGTTCATATTGTAAAAAGATTTAGACTGATTTATTCATTGCTATCTCATATACTTTTTTAGAAAAAGTCAATAATAACACAAAATTTGACGTTCTTGTGTCAACATTTACAATAGGTTAAGACGCAAATTCCATATAAAAAGAAAAAATATGATGAATGTTCAATAATAGTTTTATTATAGCTTGTGTACAATTATTTTGCGTTATTAGTTTTCATGCGTTTCATGCATTTTCATGCTGCTTAAATTAATTCAAGCGTGAACGTTTTCGCCAGTACAGCGTGTTTGAATTATTTCGATGAAACAATTTCAATCTTTTCTCCATTCCTCTGGGCAACCTTGGATCAATTATCTCGGGTAAAATGCAGTTCCAATAAAAATGTATAAGCTTGTGCAACATGATCGTTTGCCACATCTCCTCATTTCTGTAGATGCGTTCAACATGAAAATCGTCCTCCGACTAGAGCTAATGAGTGCGCATTGCCATATTAGAATAGAAATATGAGAATTATTTTTTTAATGAACTGTCAGAAATTGTCGTTTAAGCTTTTAGCGTTAAGCCTGGAATTACTACATTTTATTCTCATGCAACAAATCAATAAAACGAATTTCAAAATATGAACAATGAAGAAATTGTTTTCCGTTCCTGCTACATATCTGCACTAGTGTAAAACAATTTTTCTTTGTCGATGTAATAAGTTTTCTCCCTATCGATGGCAAGCACTTTACTTCCGGGTCATTCCATGTCAACTTGACCAGGCGTCCCCACTCGACCATCTCCAATTTGGCAGAAAATTTATACGGATGTACCTATATGTTTGAAACGAGGTTCTGCAAAGTTTTAGCTCTAGGTATCATATACCTGGAGCTCCACAGCCCTTTCTGTGGAGGTCCCACCAACCCCGCGGCGTCAAGAGCGAAGATTTTGCAAAGTTTGACATGTGGCCATTGCAGAACAATGGTAGCTGTGATGCTGAAATTCAATATACTAGCTCAACTTGTGCCTGTGAACATGAAAAATTTAGTATCAACATCCACAAAACAATATATAGATCGCAATTTAAGCTCAAAGTGGCTTCAAAATTACATCGCGTAATGCACAAACCAAATTTTGACACTGTACACCTCAAAAACAAAACCACTTGGTAGGTTCTGCTTTTACCAGTACACTACCCACCGGCAAGACAATATATTGCTGCAGTAGTGGAACAAAGGCTCGCATACTTGTGGAGATATTAACACACAAACTTGGTACAAAACACTTGAAAGCCAAATATAACGTATTTCTAAAGTCAAATATCTCAATGTGGGACCACTTCAAGTTCATTTATTTTTATACCACTGGAAAGAGCAGAATTTTGTCTACCAGAATCATATTTTTCTATTTTAGTGTTTTTTGGTTTAAGGAGGAAAAATACCATTGAACATGGTGCTATTTCTTCTCGCAAAATCAACATTAATTACAGCATTTTTTAGATACGGAGATTTTGCAAAGTTTGTCATGATGCTATTAAGGTACCACAGTAAGTCCAATGCTGAAATTTAACACACTAGCTCAATTTGTGCCAGTGAGCAAAAAGGTTTACTGTCAACACTCGCAGAAAAATATATGAATCACAATTTGAGCTCAAAGTGGCTTCAAAATTACCTTATACTTAATTGGCGTACAATCACAAATGTCATAACCTTAATTATCTTTGCGCGCACCATGACAGCTGTCATAACCTAACCCACCAAACGTCATCAATTTGCTTAATCTCTATTTTTTTCTTAATTTTTAAATGTTTTAATAGTTTTCTTTTTCCTAAACCTTCACGTAGCAATTACGAACAAATCCGCAGAAGGAAGTATCCAATTTGGTCCAGTCGTTTTCAAGTTCTAAGCATCCAAACAAACCACGATCCATTTTTAAATACATATATAGATAAAATCTGTCTTCTCCCCTGCACAAAATGGTTTCATGAATGGTCGATCCACTGTAACACATCTATGTTGCTTTAGTTAATATATTTCGGAGTGTTTGAATAAACGGAGACAAGTCGACGTCATACACCGACTTCGAAAAGCCCTCCGACCAGTTAGATATTTTACTCAGTAAACTGTCAACAGTAGGATTTTCTCCAACTCTTCTGCGTCTATTTCAATCATACTTGACCTGCAGAAAGCAGTAGGTTGAGTATCGGAGTCATAAATCAAAAATGTTCTCTCTCAAATCTTGCATACCACAAGGTTCAAATTTTGGACCTATTCTCTTCTTAATATATATAAATGATATAGTGAATAATTTGCAGTGTGAGTCGTTGTTATTTGCTAAGGAATTAAAAATTTTCTTTAAAATTGAAAAGATAGGGGATTTTCTTACTTTACAAAAAGATCTGGACAGTGTAAGTTCTTGGTGCATGGAAAGCCACTTGCAAGTTAATATGAACAAATGCAAAATTATAACTTACACTAAGAAACCCCACATAATTTGTTACGATTACACTATGGGTGACATCAATTTACAACTTTGTGCGTCTATAAAAGACTTGGGTATACTTTTTCACGCTGGTTTTTATTTTATCGATTACATAAATGAAATCATAGCAACCTACTCTTTTGAGAAAAGTTAGGTTATCGATAGGGTTATCGACCGATGATAACGTTTCACGAAAAATCCTAGCAGTTGTCCTAAAATTTCTAGCGATTCATCTATCCCCGTGATCCAACTATCCCCACTCTCCCCTACTGCTCAATAGATTTAACTACACTTCCTTACAAACCAGGCGAACTGTTGCTAGCACCAAATTGCTCCATAGAATAGATATGAATTGCTCTAACTTGTTAAATAATAAAATTGATTGTCGGTGGTTACTTGCAAAAATCAATTTCAATGTGCCCAGACTATCTGCAGGACATCCATCCACTTTTTACATGGATGGCATAAGAAGAAATGCGATGCTTAGAGCACCCATCTATATAATGTGTCATAGTTTTAATTTGCTTTGTAGCAATGCTGATCTGCATTTTGATCGGTTTTTGGATATTATCAGTAGTATTGTTATTTTTATTATTGTTATATACTGTTATTTATTTGTACAATAGCTTATTTTTTATTGTGTACATGTTTTGTTATTATTATTATTATTATTATTACAATGAATCTATTCTCGGCTACTGTTGTTGTCCGTGGTCGTCCACTTCTTCGAACACAAAACTGCCCCGGTTCTTTTTCTTCTCGCTAAATTATAATGATCACCTTTCGGTGAAATTCCTACTCTAGTAGCGATAGCCCTTTCTGAATATCCTTAATCTCAAAGAATATAAATAGCTGAACGTTTTTCTAAAGTTATTTGGTTACACTTCGGCATTTTTTCCAATATTGTATTTAATTTTCACACAAATTTAAAACTTGTTAGACATAACGAGAGAAATGGTTTGCAGTGCAGTGCATTTTTGAAAATCTGCAAAAGTTTGTTTCTCTATTCGAAAACGTTGACGAAATTCGGGTCCATCCAAATCCTCAAAATAATTCGTTCTGAATAGAAGAATATGTATATTAGTAATAATCTTTATATGTAAAATAAGATATTGTTAACCTGGTTTTAAATTTTTTGGTTGCCTTCAATAAATATTTCTTACAAATTCTAAGTATTACAAAAGAAATTAGATTTAAATCGTTTTATTGCTTTACAATGTTAAAATAATGAGGTTGTCTATGTTAGCAGTGGGGGGGGTATAATAACGAGGGTGCGTCAGATACTATATTGGGTCCATTAACCAAACTGTTATTAACATTGAGGTTTTATGCAATAGGGTCAATGTTAATTGTAGTAGGCGATTTCGTAGGAGGTTAGCACAAGTAGTGCTAGCATTGCTGTCAAAAAGGTAACAGAGGCAATTGCACGATTATCACCTCAATTTATTTATTTTCCAAAGTCCCGTGTGATGAAGGAAAATCAGATACAACGGTTTTATGAAGTAGTCAGTTTTCCGTTTGTTTTGGGTGCAATTGATTGCACTCATATTCGTATCCAATCACCGGGAGGAGAAACTGCCGAAGAGTTTCGGAATAGAAAAGGGTATTTTTCATGGAATGTGCAAGTTGTTTGTGATGATGGACTGAAAATAATGGATATAGTAGCAAGGTGGCATCATGATGAGACAATTTTCAGTAATAGTCGTGTGAAAGCTCGATTTGAAAGTGGAGAAATGCACGATAGTATATTACTTGGTGATAGTGGATATAATGCAAAAAGTTATTTGATAACACCGTTACAAAATCCACAAACGCAAGCAGAATCATTATTCAATGAGTCTCATATCCGAACCAGAAACGTTGTTGAAAGAACATTTGGTGTTTGGAAAAGGAGATGGTCCAATGCTGTAATTATTGTAACTGCAGTGCTGCACAATATAGCACTGAACGAAGATCAAGCATGGCTCGAAAACATGAATCTGAATGACAATGAAGACATTCCAATTCAAGTAGGCTACCAAGAAGAAAATATGGTACATAATGGTAGAAGAAGAGCTATAATTAATAATCATTTTGCAAATTTATAAAACTAGTATAGAAATAAATGTATTTCTTTTTATCCTTTTGTTGATCGATCTCCCACTTACAACATTCATTAAAACAATATTTACAACATATTTTAAAACTTTTATTTTCTCAATTCTTTCTCTAAAATTTTCATTCCGACAGCATCTTTCTGTTGCGATCGCTGTTCTTTTGCCTCATGTTCCTCTTGCAAAAAGTTGAAGTTGTAAATTTATTAGTTCAATTTTCTTTTGCAAAGAATGCTGTGATTACGGTCACAGCTGCAATTGTTTCTGGTATTCACTCTTTTTCTTTTCTTAATTTGATCTAAAATGCATATAATATTACCGTTATTTCTAATGTATATGCCTTTTAAACTTACTATCCATGTGTTTAATGGTAGGTGCTGTACTCCTAGATTCCTTTCTTTCTTCTAAAAAATAAAGTTGTTTATAAATATGTTTTTTTTTCTATATATACTTCTTACCATTTAGGTATGATTTTTCTTCACCATCACTTGGTCTCACTTCCTCAGCCTCCATCTCACTTGCTGCAGAACAAGCTGCTTGATTACCTAATAAACATTTATTAAAATAGTAACGAAACAAGAATGGTAATATAATGGTACCTTGCGTGATGTCTTCTGTTTTAATTAAACACTTTAGCTTTCTATTAAGTGGACTTCGAAGTAAGCTAGGTGTCCACTTTGACCACTGCATTGTTGGCTGTAATACATAATAAAAATAACATATTAATTGAATTATTTGTGTTCATTACCTTTTCTACCAGCACTGGTGTCTGATTTACATCTACTTCAAAATCAGTGTTATTCGGAATAATTTCTGCACCTTGGTTTTCTGCAACGAAAGTTCTATATTCAATTGAATACTTATCTTTAATAGCTCTGTCTATATATTATTATTTACCAAACATTTTTACCATACATACCAATATCCAGCCAATCTGAATCAAAGTTGTTATCTAGCCCCGTTGCACCAACACCAGTTATTTCTAACACTTTCTCATGTACAGTTGACAATTTAATCATTCCAGGGGGACCGCTACCAGTTTTATACAAACTGTTTCGAATTTTAGCAGACTCCTTACGGCTGTTCTTCTTTAGGAAATCCCACTTATTACGCAGCATTTTCGGCGTTCTTCCTGTGCCAGTTACTGCGTTAAAATTGTTTGCCAACATTTCTCAGGACTTCTCCTTGTCGGCATTGCTGGCATGATCAGTAACTTTGTTTCCTAAAAAGAATATAAATCATCATTACAACATGCTTAGTTTTTTCTAAAAGATTACCTATTATATGCTTGTAATTTTTCACCAACTCCACTAACATTTCTCCTTCATTCACACTAAAATTAAAGTAACGAGAACGATTTTCCTTATCTGCCATTTCGCACGTAAACCAGAATTACACAATGAAATGTGTAATGAAAATTACACAATGAAACACAACAAACGAAACGATGTTTACAATACTGTCAAACAGATTTATACAAAAATATATCAAAAGTACTGCCAATCGTCAAACGTAATTTCGTTATACCAAGGATAACAATACCAAGGTGGTAGGGGCATTGTAAAGCGCGTCCCGGTTTATACCAGGTATAACCCTGGGATATCTTATTCCAACGAATAGTTATTCCACATTTTAGTAGTAGTGTAGTAGTATTGTAATAACGGCCCTTAAAGGACTGTTACCACAACAGGCACTGGCGACAGCTGCTTTCATCTATGATATCGATGAGCTGCTCGATAGCTTTAATGGAAGTTTTAATTGTAATATTGAATTGTTATATTTCTCTATTTATTAGATATTTCTTTCAATGTTCACTTATTATTTAATCTAAAATTCTACTGTAATTAATTTTTCTTTTCCTTAATAATACACATTTTTTAAATTTCGTTTTCATCTTCTATCTATTGTACCTACATATCTCGTCAGTTTGAAGGTAAGACTCACTAAGTTACGTTTTAATTCAAAACACATTATTAACACGTAAATACTTGTGAAATACATGCTAATAAGCACTTACGTGTTAATAATTTATCTCGGATAAAAATGTAACTTATTGCTAGTGAGTCTTACTTTCAAACCGACGATTTGCTCATTTAATATTAATTTGAAAATCCCGCCAGTAATTTTAAATTTTGCGGATGGTTGATATCTAGCGCCCTCTTCAAATCCTTGCCATATTGCTGTGTGAAATAGATATACAGCTCTCGTAATATAACTTGGCGAGAGGTGGGGATGCGCCGAAAACGTATTTAGGACACGTACCTCCCACCTGTCTGATTCAGATGGTGTATACAAAATACCATTACGTTGCAGGACGAATGATAGGCAATCTATCCCTCCTCTATCTGCGCGAACTCACTCCCACCCTTCGCCAACTTATATTGCAAGAGCTGTACATCTATCTATCTCATCGGAATACTTTCTAGCATTGAGGTAGTCATCTCTAGTATTAACCACACGATGATATAGCTTTTAATTATCTATCATTTTGCTTTGACAATTAGAATTAAATTTTGAATTATTATTCGTGTGTATCCATTTAATTGTATTGTAATTGTAATTTTTTTAATGTTCACATAAGAATAAAATAAAGTATTTATACTGAAATTCTATTTTCGTAACAGTCACTAAATAGAAAATGGAAACTGAAATTATTTATTATTATTTAATAACATTTATCGGACGCCCTAGATGGGTAGAAGGAGAAGGTGAAAGAAGAAAAAGAAGAAATTCCATCCATAAAATTTTTCTTTCGGTTTTAATCTCAAAACGCATAATAGGATGAAACCAACCTTCGCAAGTAGTTTTATTATGTTAAAACTTAACTTGAATCTGATTATTATAAAAATCCGCTATAATATCGAAATACACTTGCCTCTACCCGTAATCACAGCTAAGTCAATTAAAATTTTGACAAAAGTGTGACAGCATAAATTGAGTTCCGACTTCGCAGGCTTATTCTACGTTATATCTTCTATCAGAAACCGAAAAACATGTTGGACACTACGATTGCAAATATTATCAGCTCTCGGATTTCTAAGGTGGAGATAGATGTAGCTTATGCTTCTAAAATTGCCAGAATGAGTCGCAGGTCAGAGAATAATGAGGCCTATGAAGAAGTTGAAGGTTTATTATACCCACCAGGGATAGACGATTAGTGTAGGTATGATTTTTCTACAAAAACCTGTTGTTAAAACATTAAACGCGTTTTTCTCGAAACAACGGTCGGTCCTGGTATTAAAAAGTCTATCCAATCGATTTGGCTGAAATTTTCATATGTTATTCTACTCATCAATAGCTCTCGCAGGAACTAGAATCTTTTTTTCGTTCCTAACTTTCCATTTTACAGTCCGATTGCCACTAAAAGAAAGCCATTTTTTTCGAAGTCCACCATTTTGATATTTTTCAACAAAATTGTTTAATCCTAGTTCCAACCAGAATGACAAACTTACAGAACAATAATCTTTTTGATTTTTTGTTTCAAGTGTCCTAAGGCGGCGAAATTACCGGGAGTAGCAACCTACCTTTTTTGAGACGCTCACTTCAGTTCTACAAAACTATAACAAAAAAATTGAAAATAGAAAGAAAAAATTCGTATACTCTTAGATACCATTAATAATATATTAAAAATCAAACCGATTGATTTTTCTTTACCCGTAAGAGAAAAATCCCGAAAGAGGCATTAAAAAACGTGCAAGTTACCAGACTACTACCTTAAATGAAGGTCTGCTTCGAATATAATGCTTGATTGTATTTGGTTTATGTCTACAACAGATAGATTTATAGGTAGGTATTCTTTTTAGATTTAAGAGGACATATACATACAATTAGACGGAGGAAAATGAGTTAATTTTAATAATGCTTGCCCCAATAAACTAGCTTTTAAATATTGTACTTTTTCTAAATTGCTAATGTTAGTATTTGCATTCACAATTCCCTGAAAACTGTGGTAGTTTTATCGGACATTTTGGACTGTTTTTCGAACTCACAACTAAATCTGACAATGAATATTTATTTTGAATGAATGTTTGTCTATTTATGTATTTCTAAATAATTTTTTGCAATCGCTATTAATTTATCATAGTCAACAACAAAATTGTTGCGTTCGTTGTATTCCTGGTCAATGTGTTCGTTTTCGTACAATTGCTCAATTTGATATTGAATTTCTTCAAATTGAGCGAACGTAAGACCGAAATTTGTTATTCTATCACCTAATTCGATTATTTCGACATTATAGAATTCATAATTACCGTGAAATTGTGGAAATTATGTTTTGAGCATACTTAAGAATACAAAGAAAAAGTAAAAAAATAAAATATACCCAACTCACATAAATAACCTTACTTAGACGTGTGTCCAAACGGAATTACTCCATTGGGACGATGTGCATCTCTACAAAATTTTAGAATTTTCAAAATTTAAAGTTGCATCCATAAATGAAACTATTACGTGTACTTTGTACATACCAATCCTTAAAATACCTGCATAGCAGTGTACCAAAATTTATCCAATCCCAAGCTTACGAGACGTAGTGCTAATATCGCCAGTGCAATTTCATCTACAAGGTACGAAGGAGGAGCTCTGGACGAACGAAGATTGTCAAACAATAGAATTATGTAACGTTACAAATATGGAGAAGTTCGCCCTACAGACGTTATGATTTATAACTTGCTATGTGAATACACTAAGGAAATCCATCCATACACCCTTAGCCTTAAGAAATGACTTTACCATAGTAATACAGGAAAGGTCGTCCCATAAACATAATGATTTACAACTTGCCACTTCTCACACAAAACCCGAACGTATATATGTATGGTCAGTTTAAGAAATAAAGCATTACTGTTCGAACCTTTGACTTGTTTTTCTTGCTTGTGTTTTATTTAAAAACCCCAACTTAAAATCAAGCCATTTAGTTTAGTTTTATATTAAAAGTCTTGTTTCTTCTTGTTGCGTTATTTAAAAACCCCAAGTGAAGTACAAGCAACTTAATTGGCACAGTCAGTAGGATTCGAAGAACTTGCAGATTGACGCTTCCAACGAAGCTGTGTCTGTAATGTTGATTTTTATCATTCATCTTCGAAGAACCAAACCCAAAGTTTGCGGCAGAGAAGATCGGGAGGACGACGCCGAAGAGCTGTACCTGCACGATCGGATATCCGAACACTTAATTAACAGTAAGTCGAACATATCCATTTTTCTTTTCCTCTCAATTCGCTTTAAATTTTGAACAATTTTGTCATTTGGTATATTTTTACGAGTTAACCGATAGAAAGTATATAAATTTATGCAAACCTCGGTTGAAACTGTGACTAATCTGCTAGAAAATATATCATTAAACGCAACCCAAGCATTTGCCGTTGCTAAAGGCAATGCCGAATTTCTGCCTATTTTTGACGGAGGTAGCGAACAATTAGAATCCTTTATTTTTCGATGTGACAAATTGCAAATGCAAATGCATATGGTAGATCGACGGATAATGGTTTAAATGATTTTGTTTTCAACGTTATTTGCTCTAAACTTCGCGGTAATGTAAGTAACATTTTAATGTGTAGACCCGATTTATCTACATGGGCCTTAGTTAAAACAGCAATAAGGGAAAATTTTGGAGACAAAATGATAGGCTAACACTAACACGAGAATTTTTGCAAACCACAAAACAAAAAAATGAAAGTATTTTAGAATTTTCAGAAAGGTTAAAATTAGTGTAGTCACGTATCGAAGTCAAAATTCAAACGGACCCCTCTCTTACGGCTGACCAAAAGGTAGCACTTATAAATCAGAACGAACTTAATTCGCTAGATGTGTTGGCAGCAAATTCAGACGGTGGATTGAGAATATTATTACATATTAAACAACCAACCATCTTAACCGACGCGTCTAACGTAGTCTTAAAATATTTTCATAACGAATTAGGCATTAATACCCTAGCCGAAAATGCACGTGCCCTACAAAAACAAGTACCTAAACCTACATCAAACATGCGACAATACCAGATAACATCTTTCACCCCGTTCATCAATTACGGTTCCTCAGTTAGTCCGACTTCGAATTCTCAATTTTATCAGCCCTATGGCCACGTACACCAACAACCTCAACTTTATCAACCTGAGAGGTTCTCAAATCAACGAAGCCAATTTAACCAACCCTACAGTCATTGGAATCAGGGTCCCCAATTTTCTCAACCGTTATCTCAAGTAAACCCTCTTAGATCACAATTCCCTTCGAAGCCAATACCCCTACAAACTAGACAAATATCACACCATTTCCCTACCAATAAACAAGTTTCTGGAAAACCAAATTTGGCAAATAACATATTTGCCCCTAAAAACTCACACAAAACAACAGCAGCCCCTGAACCAATGGATACTTCCTCCGGTCGTACAATAAGATTAAATCCATTTCAATCAACAGGTCCTGCTAACTTTACGTTTAAAGAGCTTCATAACAACGAGATACCTACAGAATCGTACGAAAATCAACAGTACGAATACGAGTCTCAATATCCTGAGACCGATGACACTGACCACCATTATTTCGAAGAAGCTACATATTCAAATTTTCACGATATCCTAGATTCAACGCAAATCGGATAGACTTAAACAATATTAATTTAAATAATTCGCTACCTTACATACAGTTACAACAAATTCCCATAAAATTACTGGTTGTCACGGTTCATTACTAAGACCATATATAATTCCGACAAACTCTCCTTTACAAATAAAGTAAAGCATGAGATAGAGACAACCGATGACGTACCGATTCATACAAAATCCTATAGATATCCGTACGTACACAAGAAGGAGGTTGAAACTCAAATTAATAAAATGTTAAGCGACGAAATAATTCGCCCAAGTCAATGACCTTGGAGTTCCCCAATTTGGGTTGTCCCAAAAGACTCGATGCGAGTGGACAGCAAAAATGGAGAATCGTGGTTGACTACCGTAAACTAAATGAAAAGACAATTGACGATAGATACCCGCTGCCAAACATAACAGACATACTTGACAAACTCGGAAGATGCAATTATTTTACGACTCTCGATCTAACTTCAGGTTTCCACCAAATACAATTACAACCAGAATCGATCCCTAAAACAGCTTTTAGCGTAGAAAACGGACACTATGAATTCGTTAGAATGCCTTTCGGCTTAAAAATGCACTCAAAGATCGTACTCAAAGATCTACAAAATAAAATCTGTTTTGTTTACATGGACGACATCATTGTATTCTCGGCCAGCCTTCAAGAACATATATCAAATTTAAGAAAGGTTTTTAAAAAATTACAGGAAGCCAGATTCAAAATACAATTGGACAAATAAGAATTTGTTTGCAAATCTGTCGAGTTCCTCGGGCATGTAGTAACTCCCGAAGGTGTCAAGCCGAACCCTAAGAAAATAGACGCGATACAGAAATTTCCGATTCCGAAGACCGCAAAGGAAATAAAATCATTTCTTGGCCTCATTGGTTATTATAGACGCTTCATAAAAAACTTTGCCAATCTAACTAAACCCCTGACTCAATGTTTGAAAAAAAAATGTTCAAATCAAACATACGCCAGAATTTATTAATTGCGTTGAAATTTGTAAAGGCATTTTAACTGAAGACCCTATATTACAGTATCCGGGCTGTTCTAAACCTTTCAACGTAATCACCGACGCGTCTAATTATGCAATTGGTGCCGTTCTATCGCAAGGTCCAATCGGCAAAGACCTACCTATTGCTTACGCCGAATGTAATTACAGCACTATAGAAAAAGAACTTCTCGCAATTGTCTGGGCTGTAAAATATTTCCGGCCATACATTTATGGTACCAGATTCAACATCGTTACAGATCACAAGCCGTTGCAATGGTTATTTTCGCTCAAAGAACCCAACTATAAATTAGTACGTTGGCGCTTAAAACTCGAAGAATATGAATATAACATCACATATAAAAAGGGTAATGCTAACACTAATACAGACGCTCTTTCTAGAGTAGAAATTCACCCATTAGATCTGATTAACAATAAATCAATCGTAGTTAATCTAGATGACAAAGAAATTCCAGATTTAGATGTTGACGACGTAAACACTATATTACATGAAATAGACAAGATATCCAAAATTACTGAACGATCGACTAATAACACATCTCATTTACGACTTGAAAACATCTCAAATAACTCTAACAATGACAGATCTGACGAAATAATTTAAGAGAATATTAAAATTCAAGCATCAGGTGAAATTGTAAATGATAACGATACAGCCCATTCATCTACCGAAAATCCTACTTTTACACTTCCCTATACCGAAAGATCACTAAATACCCAATCAAATCAACTTGTAATAGGTAAATCTCCATGCAAAATATTCCAGGCCAGATTTGAAAAGCTATTTAACAAAAAAAGACACTTGGTTATTGAACGAAACTCTACTGCAAAATGAAACCGATCTAGACGCAGTGTTTTATAAACTAGTAAAAGAATACGCACGTCCGAAACAAGCTTATTGCATATTTTTTAAATCTCCCCAATTTGAAAAACCATTTATTAATTTTTTGAGAAAATACTTCCAACATAAAAGTTTTACTATGACGATTACCAGGATAATGTTAGAAGACATTACTAACCAAGCCGAACAACAGGAAAAAATTAAAATGTATCATGAAACTAAGACCTCCCACCGCGGAATAAATGAAAATACTTCGGCAATTGAAAAATACTTCTATTGGCCGTAAGAAACTATATCAATTCTTGCGAAACTTGCCAAAAATCCAAATACGAGAGGCATCCAAACAAACTAGTGTATAAACCAATATCTATCGGTAGCAAACCGTTTGAACATTTGTACATGGATTCATTTAAAGTCGCGAATCAATATTTTATTACTATTATAGACAGTTTCTCGAAGTTCGGACAAGCATCGCCTATATCATCGTTAAACGCCATTGAAAGCGGTAACGTGCTAATTCAATACTTCTCACGTTTTGGAATCCCGAAGAAGATTACTTCCAACAACGGAATTGAATTTAGAAATAGAATATTTCATGATATTGTAGTATGGTAATACTCCATTAGTAAAATTATCAATAAAAAGATGTAAATTTTATAGAAAGCATTTTTTAAGAAATAGAAAAGCGTTGTAAACATATACCACACACATACACTTGAAACATTTCAAAATCTAGAATTCCAAATTGCTATAACGACGTACCGAAAAATAAAAGAAAGAAGTTTGTTTATAAGCGACGGAATGGGATGGTCGACGAAAAAAGTCAGATAAAAGTTATATAAAATACCAGGGTTGAAAAGAAGCAGACCACATCAAAAGAAGAAGTTGTTGTTTACAAACGACGAACAGACCAAAGAAAAGGAAGTACAATAAAAGGAAAAGACCAAAGAAAAGAAGTGAAGAAAGAATTCAAGAGGGAGGGAGAAGTTAAGAATTAGAAAACAAATTACACTTATACACACTAGGTAATATATTTTGATTGTATTGTTCATTATTTTGTTAATATAATACTAAAATTTTGTAAATATTATTTGTAATAATTTTTGCTTTTTATACAATTAACTTTATCATACTACAATATACATATGTAATTTGTATGAGATAGAGTTACACTATACGACCGTATATAACCCTAACAGTAATAGTCCGATTGAAAGATTCCATTCCACAATAATCGAAAACATTAGGACCCTGAAAGAGGAAACACCAAATATTAATATAACAGATATAATGAACTATGCCCTGCTGTCTTATAATAACAGTATACATTCAACAACAGAATGTACACCTTTCCAAATCGCCAAAGGGCAAGTAGACTTAAAAAACCCGTTCTAACTCACAAAAAACGAACAAATTTCGATTTACGTTATTGAACATACCAGATTATTAGAAATATTATCCAGTCAATTATATAGCAAGTTGAAAGAGAAACAAACGCAAGCGCTTGAACGCGAAAATCGCCATCGTAGTCGAAACTTACTTTTAGACACTGCTTAGTCAATTTTTAGTAAAAACAATAATAGGACTCAAAAGGACCAACAATCTTTTATTAAGTTAAATTACCCAAAAATTATCAATGACAACAAAACAATATCCGACGAGAAAATGACCCACCAAAGACAACTGAAACCTCAAAGAAAAGTTATCTCAAGATTACATGTTGACGGTGAAGATACAGATCTTGACGATAATATCCCTTTATCTCAGTTACGTAACAGATTGAGACTCTAAATATTAGCATACAGGTTTCCTTAAAAAGTCACATATTCATGACAGTATAAATTCACTCAGAGTTTTGAACATCTACTTACGTCAATCATTTCTAA
Source organism: Chrysina gloriosa (assembly GCA_038088585.1). Taxonomy (NCBI): domain Eukaryota; kingdom Metazoa; phylum Arthropoda; class Insecta; order Coleoptera; family Scarabaeidae; genus Chrysina; species Chrysina gloriosa. The sequence goes on along the minus strand of CM076094.1, from coordinate 27,579,071 downwards.
TTATTATTTGAATTCTCCTCTTAAAACTCGAAGGTTGCAAACGCGTTAAATCATAGCATCAATGATGCGATGTATACAAAAGGGCAGCTTTTGATTGCATTAGTACCGTCAAATAATGCTGGATATATGAGAAATCGACAAACAACAACATAATTTGTCAATTTACCTGTACTATATAATACCTCTACTATTCAAACATATTGACCGTATTAGATACAGAATACAATCGCGATCACTTACTGAAGCTCATTTACATTATTCTGTGCTATTCACTGGATTCCACTAACTTTCTTGTAATAAATGACGCAATATTGTTCAAAATATATGTAGCGATAGTATCCGAACCCTACAAATATTTTCGTCTTTTCCCAGTACATTAAATTAACTATACTTAACCCCCAAAACCCTATGCCTTTTGTTCGACAATGGTAATTATCGGAATTCTGGACGAAGCGGTCGCCGTTCATGCGATATATCCCGGAGATGGACTCATTGTTGCATCAACCGTTGCGAAGATTTATCCGACGAAGAAATATTAAATCTACTCGAGTTCAACAGAAGTTTGGTTCATCATTTCGAAGTAAGAGTTCCACAAACCTCACCAATCCACGAAAAGGACATCACACATACATCTCAAGCATAAAATGAGCAATTCATGAATCACCCTGTTTGCTTATCTTAGGGATGGAGGAGTTATGTAACGTTACAAATATGGAGAAGTTCGCCCTACAGACGTTATGATTTATAACTTGCTATGTGAATACACTAAGGAAATCCATCCATACACCCTTCGCCTTAAGAAATGACTAGTAATACAGGAAAGGTCGCCTCATAAACATAATGTTTTACAACTTGCTACTCCTCACACAAAACCAGAACGTATAATATATGTATGGTCAGTTTTAAGAAATAAAGCATTACTGTTCGAACCTTTGACTTGTTGTTCTTGCTCGTGTTTTATTTAAAAACCCCAAGTTAAAATCAAGCCATTTAGTTTAGTTTTATATAAAAAGTCTTGTTTCTTCTTGTTGCGTTATTTAAAAACCCCAAGTGAAGTAGAAGCAACTTAATTATAGACAAACAGGTGTTCTGTGTCAATAAACCTTCAAAGAATAAGTGTTCGCTCAAGTTTCGTGAAAGTTGTATTTTTGCAAAGGTGAATAACGATTATAAACTATATACTCAGTTACAAAACAATAAAATTATTGTATCATGCAAAAACGAACTTGAAATTATAGAGGAATGCCCCAGCAAAATAAATCGTTTAAAAATTAAAAATAACGTAGCACTATCATCAGAAAATAGTTGTAAAAGTAAATGTAGAGGATCAAACGTACGACATCCTTTTAATAATTTTACATTGCATTTAGAAATAGTTACAGCCAAGCATTGTAAATCGAATAAATTACTCATTTTACATTTAAACAATTTACATGATGTAAATACGTTAAAGGAAGAAGCACTAAATATCGACGATAAAATTGTTTTGCATTCTGCCATACATTATACGCATTTCTCTATCACCATTATATTAGCAATGGTGATTTTTATTATTTTTATATTCCTATGCATGTTTAAGAAAAATGTAATTAAATATTTCGACCGTAATGTTCAATTAGATAATTACCCAACTATCGATTTAAATCGGCAAAACGAGGACGTTTTGTCTTAAGGAGGAAGGAATTATGTCTCATCAAATTACCAATAGTCTATGTTTATGTTATGTCTATGTCTCCTCAAGATACTTAAAGAAGGTTACAAGTAGATAAGGGATAGTTCTCAGACAGAGATTCGATAATAAAGAATGTTAAGTATGATAAACAAAAACCAACCATTCCCACGGGAAACGGAGGTGATCTGTTAAATGTAACGACGAATATTCGGCATTCGGCGTCCTACCTTTAGGCTGTAAGCTTGTGTACTAGCTATAAGTTACAAATAAGGTATTATTTGTAAAAGTCTTTAATAAATAATATTTTTTAAAAGTAACTTGCGGTTTTGTCTAACTTAATTATAGGTTCAAAAAAGTTTGCTGTATAACATTTAAAAATATGCCATTTAGTACGAAATTTTCCTATCTAGAAAAAGCTAAATAAATACAAATTCTTAGTAAAAAATTAACTTCATTAATAGAGTGATAAATGATGTAAAATCCAGATCCTAAACAGTTTAAGAATATGCTTAATAAATTTACCGACATTCGTTTCGATAAAGTGATCTAGATATAAAATATTACATACAGAACATTAAAATATTAAAACATAAATTTGTTGATGTTATCGCTAAACCGGATAAATGCTATGAGCAAGGAAAATGGAATGATACGCGTTGGAATGTGGAACATAACTTCCCTAACGGGAAAAGAATACGAACTAGTAGAGGAAATGAACGAGTATCAAATTGAAAAACTAGGAATAAGTTAAAATATATATATATATTTCGTGACCTTTTTATACTTATCTTATATGATAGAGATCTACCACTAATAGGTCAATAAAACAAGGCTGGTTTGAGCGATAGTTATATTTTCAGAACGTTTACAAACGTTTTCGGAACACCTTCGTCAGTGAAAATATAACTAGATAAATATATAAACAAACTTTTGTTTTTTATTTGGGACTATCAACAAAATAAAAGAATTTAAACAAAGTTAAAGAAATCTTAGATAAAAATAATTATCCAAATAGTTTTTATGAAAAAATAATAAAAAATAGAATTAACAAATTATATAATAGAGGAATTAAAATTAATAACAATAAATGTTATAGCGCTATTCCTTATAAAAAAGGTTTAAGCGAAAAAATAAAAAAAGAATTTAATAAAAACAACATAAACATTACTTTCATTCCAAATTATAGTAACAGATCTCTTTTTACTAATACTAAATCCAAAATAATTAAACAAAATCAGAGTAATGTAGTTTATAAAATAAACTGTAAAGACTGTGATGGTTGTTACATCGGTCAGACGAAACAATATTTAAAGAAAAGGTTGTATAGCCATAAGTATTCTTTAAATAATGATTTTGGTGCAATGACCGCTGTAACAAAACATTACAAAGATCTTGGGCATTACTTTGATTTTGAAAACACAATTATATTAAAAACAGAGAATAATTATAAAAAAGACTAATATATGAAATGATAAATATACAGAAAGACACTAAAACTATTAATTTCAGGACCGATATTCAAAATTTAAGTAATGTATATAGCAATTTGTTAAAATGACATTTGCATTTCTTAAGAAGGAAACCTTTGGCTAGGTTTTTGAATTTGGTTTTCCCTAGTCCTTGAACAGAATTGTTAAGGTTTCGACAGAGATTTTTTGATATAAGGTTTTACTTAATTTGCATGTATGTTTACACATTAATTTAGTTTTATAATTTATATATATATAAAAGTTGGTTATACATCCTCTATATCAAGAAATCCTAGTCACTAGTTATTTTGTTGATAGTCCAAAATAAAAAACAAAAGTTTGTTTATATATTTATCTAGTTATATTTTCACTGACGAAGGTGTTCCGAAAACGTTTGTAAACGTTCTGAAAATATAACTATCGCTCAAACCAGCCTTGTTTTATTGACCTATTAGTGGTAGATCTCTATCATATAAGAGGAATAAGTTAAACAGAGAACGCCCGAGCAGGAAGAATAGGGGTGAGAGACCAACGTTTTCTGTACTTTTCAGTAGTGAGACCGGATCAAAGGAAAACAGTGGGAGTAGAAATATTGTTAACAAAGGACCTGGATAGAAGAGTAACTATACATCAATCACTTTCATCAAGGTTGATCGCTTAAGAATAGAATTGGAGATGGAATCAGTAAACATACTACGGATGTATGCACCAGTAGAGGGAACAGATGGAAGTAAAATGGAGGAGTTCTATAAGAAACTGCAGGAACTGCTGGATGAAATAAAAGAGACAAACTCAAAAGTAATATTAATGGAGGATTGGAACTCCAGAGTTGATAGGGATGAAAGGTGGATGTATAGGAAAGTTTGGAGACTTTAAACATGAATGGAGAAAGAATGCTGAACTTCTGCATGACAAATAATCTCAAAATGGGAAATACGTTTTGGGACCTGAGGATGGAAGATAAATATACATATGTAGTGGATAGTAGAGGAGCGATGAGTATTATAGATCACATAGCATACACAGAAGATATGATTTATTCCGTAAGAAACATTACAGAGAATTATGCTGAAATTGGGACAAATCATAGATTAGTAATAGCGGAAATTAATGTACATATGACACAAAAGCAACAAACCAAACAATATCGTAGAATAAGAATAACCAAACTGGAGTGTGCAGAACATAAAGAAGATTGCTACTTTAAAACAGAAAATGAATTTAGAAAATTGAACAAGGAAGACAGAGCATGGACTGTGGAAGACAGATGGCGGGGAATCAAGAGTATATTAATACGTATAGCAACAGAAATATGCGGGGAAGTGAAAATTATTTAAAAGAAAAGGAAAACAAGATGGTGAAATAAAGACGTTCAAGGGGAAGTAAGAGATAAGAAAGAGGCGTGGAGAAAATTTATAGAGACTAAGAGTGTAAATTACAAAATAGTATACCAAGAGAAAAGGAATCGTGTAAAGAAAATGATAAGACAAGCAAAAAGGAAGGAATGGGAAGACTTGGGAGAGGAACTAAATTTAGAGTATGGAACGAACAATAGAATATTCTGGGGTAAAATCAAATCCTTGAGAGGAAATAAGAGAAAATAAATCCGAGGCTTAAGAGATGAAGTAAAACGGCTAAAAACTATAACAGGAGAAATAATGGAAATACGGCAAAACTATTATAGGCAACAATTTCAGAATTACGGAGAAAATCAAGAAGATACAGAACTGGAGATTGGGAAACTAAATAAAGAAGAAGGGGAAGACGCTGAAAATCATATAAATATCATAGATATAAGAGAACTAGAGGAAGCATTAATAAACATTAAGACAATGAGGCGGTAGTGATAATATACATTCAAAGATGGTGAAATATATAGGAGAAGAGGGAAGGAAATGGTTACTCAATTTGTTAAGTGACGTATTAGAGACGAAAAGAATACCTAAAGAATGGGAACAAAACTTGATAATCCCAATTCACAAGAAAGGAGATGAGACAAATTGTAGATATATATAGAGCCATATGCCTATAAGGAATAACTTTTAAAATATATACGAGGATAATTGAACAGAGATAGAGACGAATCGTAGAACATAAAATAGAGGAAGGACAAGCGGCATATAGGAAAGAAAGGCAAACAACAGATAATATATTTATGTTAAGGGACATAAAAGCAAGAAAGGAAGAAAGAGGTGAGGAACTGTACATAACCTTTCTGGATCTAAGAGCGGCTTTCGATTCAATAGATAGAAGGATAATTTGGAAGTGTCTTAAGCAACTAAATGTACCTGAAGAAATAATACAGACAGTGAAAAGTATATACAGCAAGGTCAGAGGACAAGTACTACTAAACGGAAAAAATCGAATATCTTCCAAATGCAAAAGGATATCAAACAGGAAGACAGTCGCAGCCCTATCTTGTAAGAACACGAAGAGCAGAACGAAAAAAATACAAACAATAATAAGGCACAGAAATCTAAGGCTAATTAATATTCAAGGACTGCTATACGCCGATGACATAGTACTGATAACGGACACTGGAGAAAAAATGCAAGCAATGATAAACATATGGGCAGAAGATGGAGGTCAATGCTGAGAAGAGTAAGACAATGATTGTAAATCAGAGGGCGGCGGAGGGTAACAGATAGATAGATAGATAGACTTTATTTTACCGTTAATATACAATATATAAGGTAACGTCAAAGGAAAGAAGTAATTAATTATGCATTAATTACAAGTTATACATTATATAAGAAAGAGATCCCTGGATCACTCCATGTTTAATACCTTGCAGTTCACTTCTTACACCATTTAAGTGAACGCTCTGCTTTCGATTTTCAAAATAAGAACTTAGTAACTTTGATACCTGATCACGGATACCATACCACTCTAGCTTCCGTATAAGGAGATCATATTCCACGCAGTCGAACGCTTTGGAGAGGTCACCCATTAGTAGAGGGAGATGACGGGTTCTGGATCACCCGCTCACCCGCTCTAAAAAGGTACTCACAACCCCGAGCGTATATACTGGAAGGTAGTCACAACCCCGTCCGCGCGTGTATGGAAAGGGGTTCACAACCCCGGTTGGAGGGTTAAAATCCATGACAACCCCTCCCCGGAAGATTCAAAACTCCCGCCCCTCTGGTCGGTAAGGCAGATACCTAGGGGTGCCGGTAATACAGGTGACTGTATGTAGTGCCGCTTTTGACCGAGAGGTGTCGCTGTTCGGTAGATGCCGGTAATACAGGGCGCCTATGTAGTGCCGGTAGTACAGATGGTTGTATGTAGTGTCGCTTTCGACCGGAAGGTATCGATGCTGCTCGGAGTACAGGGAGCTGTAGGTGGTAACAGGCCTAATTAGGAAATTGGGTATTTCACCAGAAGATGGGAAGGATCAGGAGATGCTGGCCGGAAGGTTTAGAAAGTTAAAAGATTACGTAATACAATGACATCACCAACATGTTTCGACGAGAATTTGGCAGGCTAATGAAAAGTGATCCTGACGATTGGCGGCTAAAACATATATGTACATATCACGTTCACCATCGAAGTACTGACCGCGCTCGTCGCTGTTTAACGTCGGTGAAAGGACGAGAACGGCTGTAGTCAACGTGCTATAACTGTTGCATTTTTAAATACACATACGGTACACCATCCAAGTACTGACCGCGACTGATATTATTTGACTTATGTGATCGCATGAGAGCCGCTATTGCCAACGTGCCGATTGTTGCGGATCATTCCTATATTTACGTAATATTACGCAATACCATTACGTCACAAACAGGTTTAGACGACAATATTGGATGCAAGGAAACGTTAGTTGTTTATTTATTTATTAATCTTATATGATAGATCTCTACCACTAATAGGTCAATAAAACAAGGCTGGTTTGAACGATAGTTATATTTTCAGATCGTTTACAAACGTTTTCGGAACACCTTCGTCAGTGAAAATATAACTAGATAAATATATAAACAAACATTTGTTTTTTATTTGGGAACTATCAACAAAATAACTAATGACTAGGATTTCTTGATATAGAGGATGTGTAACCAAGTTTTATATATATATATATATTATAAAAACTAAATTAATGTGTAAACATACATGCAAATTAGGTAAAACCTTATATCAAAAAATCTTTGTCGAAACCTTAACAGTTCTGTTCAAGGACTAGGGAAACCCAAATTTAAAAACCTAGCCAAAGGTTTCCTTCTTAAGAAATGCAAATGTCATTTTAACATATTGCTATATACATTACTTAAATTTTGAATATCGGTTCTGAAATTAATAGTTTTAGTGTCTTTCTGTATATTTATCATTTCATATACTAGTCTTTTTATAATTATTCTCTGTTTTTAATATAATTGTGTTTTCAAAATCAAAGTAATGCCCAAGATCTTTGTAATGCTTTGTTACAGCGGTCATTGCACCAAAATCATTATTTAAAGAATACTTATGGCTATAGCCAAAAGGTTGTATACAACCTTTTCTTTAAATATTGTTTCGTCTGACCGATGTAACAACCATCACAGTCTTTACAGTTTATTTTATAAACTACATTACTCTGATTTTGTTTAATTATTTTAGATTTAGTATTAGTAAAAAGAGATCTGTTACTATAATTTGGAATGAAAGTAATGTTTATGTTGTTTTTATTAAATTCTTTTTTATTTTTTCGCTTAAACCGTAATAACCAAGAAACGAGATGTTTCAGGAGAGAAGCAGCCACCAAGTAAAACGAACCATCCGGCGAACAGCATGTCGGAACAGGATTTTCGATGCCGCGACTAAACCTTACCGACGGCTACATTACACAGTGGACACATTTGTTTCCATGCGCATCTGAACAACAATTCTCTTAAACTTGAAGAGGATATGTTCATCATAAAAATCACCCGAAACAATAATGTAAAAATAATGATAAAGCAGGCACCCCATGATGTAATAAAACCTACAACATGAAAAAATTAGATAATCGGACCGACGCTTTCCAAGAAACAGTGTAGCGAGTGAACTATAATAAAAATAATTGAATATATTTTATACTGAATAAAAGATATCATCATAAACTTTACGAATTTTATTTAAAGCGTGGAACAATATTTATAATAAGTATGCAGTATTAGAATAATGCAATATTAGTAATAAGTAAGTATAGCAAAACAGCGTAAGATTGTTTATCCAACTGCTGTGGAAGTTATAAAATCCCACTGATTCGATATCATTTTCTAGGTAAAACCCCTTCGAGGGAGTATACATTCTCATATTTAAATTTCTGCAATTCATGTTTATAGGAACACACCAGAATCGGTTTCTCGTTTACATCTTCAATTAAATATGCGTTGGTATTACCCACCTTACTTAAACAGGTAAGAGTACGGGATTTAACTTGAATGGATCAATGTTTCATATGGTTGTATTCATCGATTATTTTAGACAAAATATCCATCTACCTATACAAATCTCTCAAACGAAACAAATGTACAATGCGAAGCAAAAAGCCGAGTTGCTGGTGAAATTATACCATACTGAACACCTCAAATGCATCTTTATACAAACGTATACAGACTTGACTTCAATACAGAAACAAAAACCCACGAAGTTGTATGAACCGTGTATTTAATAGGAGGTGGAAAAGGATACATATATCTATATACTGTTGACATAAGAAGAACAAAAGTCTCATTCTAACATGATAACGGAAGTATCTTGTTCGATGTCGATATCATGGACATACCAAAGGTGAATGTAATGGGAGGTTTAACATGATGTCTACGATGGAAGACGAAGAAGAAACAAGATGATACCGGAAAATATAAAATTTACAAGCCATGAAAGAAAATAGTCATATATCAATCTAACCAGTTAAATAAAGAACAGGCTGTGCTTCTAATGATGCATTACAATCTTTCTTTACCTTGTACTTGAAGTCACATAAATATAGGATGATATGTTACCAGTACTATTCGACAATCCTAAACTTGCAAGGAGTCGAATTCCTGACGAAAGTAGAAATATCGTTCCCATCGACTTCAACATTCTGACGAAAACACACGAAGTTGAATCGTGTATTTAACAAGGGCGAAAAAATACATACATATCAATCCGCTATTAGCGGAAGAGGGGTAAAATATCACTATGTTCTGATAACGGAACTGTCTCGGGCGATGTTGACATAGATATATCGAAGGCGAATGTAAATATTCCAAATGATGAATAAGCGTGTATCCCATGGTGAATTACTGCAGTCTTTCGTCCAGCATGAAAATATTTATATATAGGCCACCAATTAAGTTAAGTTTATGGTGAAATTAAAAGGTATTGGTCACATGGAGACCCAAAACAACCTATCAATAATGTAAATGTATACGAACTTGACTTCGTGTTTTCGACAATCCTAAACTTGCAAGGAATCGAATTCCTGACGAAAGTAGAAATATCGATCTAATCGACTTCAACATGCTGACGAAAACGCACGAAGCTGTATGAATCGCGTATTTAACAAGGGCGAAAAAGGATATACATATCAATCCGCTATTAGTGGAAGAGGGGTAATACATCACTATGTTCTGATAACGGAACTATCTCATCGGATGTTGACATCATAGATATATCGAAGGCGAATGTAAATATTCCAATATATATAATAATAAGCGTGTACCTCATGGTGAATTACTGCAGTCTTTCGTTCAGCATGAAAAAATATATATAGGACGACCAATTATCCACACTGACACGCCTAATATTGAAAGGAGTTAAGTTTATGGTGAAATTAAAAGGTATTGGTCACATCGAGACCCAAAACAACCTATCAATATGTAAATGTATACGAACTTGACTTCATCATAAAGACGAAAATGTAGGAAGTTGTATCGATCGTGTATTTAACAAGGTGAAAAAGGATAGACATGTCGATCTATTATTAATGGGAGAGGATCAATACATCATTATCAATCATTATCAGTTTCAACATCATAGATATATCAAAGGTGAATGTAATAGAATGTTAACCGTATTGACGATAACCGAGATGAAGAAGAAAAACAAGGTTGTTGGGGTGATATGAAATGTTTTAAATCACGAACGAAAAACGGTGCTACGTATTATGGTCTACACCGATTTTGCGTGTAAACCAATAGAATCATACTAGTCCGAGTCTCAAACAGCAAATACAAGTGGCACGCGCATTATGCATAAGCATAACAACGTACACTCGACCGGACTGCATCAACGTTTTCGTGCAACGATTGACGGAAATACATCAAACAACTATGCAACCGTCACATGGAATTCCCCAAACACATGAACCGCCTCACCGCCAGCGGGCGCAGAGCATAACACTGAAGTCGAAAAATGACATATGTATATGCGAAAAGGCATTAAGCGAACATAAAGTAACAGAGCATTTCCATTTGACTTAACCATTCTGGGATCTAGCGCATTCCAGTTGTAACCTCGACTGCAAAGTACCTACACTCATTCCGATTTTCTTCTATAATTTATGTGGATATGGCACTCATCTTCAAATACGCCAGCTGGACGACGATAGCTAAGATATCGACGATATCCCACTTAATAAAGAAAAATACATCAGCTTCATCAAGAAGTTTAAATCGGATCAGCATGTCGATAAGGTAGATGTATTTCGAAAAATAAATATTAAAATGCGATTTATGGACTCGTTCAGATTTATGGCGGTATCTATTGAGAAACAGTATGAAATTTTTCTCAAAATCAATGTCAATATGTACAGACGTACGACTAACAGTTGAAGTTCATAACAAAGAAACGTACATCCCTATACTAATATCAACAAGTACGAAAATTAAAAGAATCGACTCTACTGCCCAAGAACAACTTCCACGACACATTGAGAAATAAAGGCGTTAGCGATCAAGACTACCAATACACTATAGTAGTCTAGAACACGATTACTCGTTCCAACTTACTGTAATATTGGAATATTATCTTAAAACCGATCTCCCGCTGTCCGCAGATGTATTTGGAAATTTTACACAAGTATATCACCATTCACACACGATTTGAACCCAACCCACTACAACAACAACTGGTAGTTTCACGAATATGAATATTCAATGTGTTTTATCTCAAGTTAGTTTTCACCATGCAAGAGTCAAAAATAAATACCTAACCGGTTATGATAGCAGTGCCCCATCAACCTACGTAGTAGTCTGAGGTGCTACAACAAATTCGAGTGGATGAACCCCGATGAAGTTGATCACCTCGACGTTAGTAGCATAGCGGACAACGATGAAACGCTATTGAACGATGTCCGAAACGACCATCAGCAGGCATGCGTGTTGTCCACCTTGATGATGTGGACAACACGCATGCCTGCGTGTCTAGAGGTATACAACCCCTCTTGCAATTTAAAATTCGCGTCAACAACCTCGAAAATTCAAAATTCGGTCAACCTCCCGTGAAATTTAAAATTCGCGTCAACATCCCTAGAAATTCCAAATTTGCGCCAACCTCCCCGGAAATTCAACATTCCCGCCATCTGAAAGGGTGACCCCTTTACCCCTCCCCGACTGCATATTGGCAAGTATGCCACTCAAAAACGTCTTGACGTTTAACGTTGCATAGTACGTGCTGACGTCACAGCTCCTATACCGTCTTATTTACACTTCGTCGTCTATTTTAACGCTTATATTCAAGTCAGTGTTCAGTAGGGATATGCGTTGGTTAATGAGCTTCTACAAGTAGTACATGTTACTAATGTTTCGCATGACAAACATGCAGCTGCCCGTGGCTCATTCGAGTCGGTTAAAAACACTCAGACATTGCATTTTATTAAAAATATATTGACCGTCAGATAAACTGTCGTTCACATACAATAATAATAAATAATATAATATAATAATAACATAACATTAATATTTTCATAAAAATACAGATGTCTTAAAATCCCACCTTGCTTCAGTACGAGAGATATCTTATGTAGCTGTAGATAGTTACGTTCTCCGTGTTGTTTAAGCTGATGATGAATCTGATTGTGAAGAAATTCGTGGAACAACAGGTTTCGGTTTGCTTCTGTATGGTAATTGCATTTTTACCTTAAACCTCTATTTTTTCAGTCTTGATGGCCTTGTTGTACCCTAGGCGTATGTATGTATATCATTACCCTATTAATATGGATGCACCTCTTATCGTTCAAGCATGGTAGTGCCAATTTCCTGTTTTCCATATTAGATAGATATCGTGCAGAGCTGTCCTGAATAGATGCAGCGCTTTATACTGCAAATTGTCGTTGGTCAGATCCCTTCACACGTTTAATTTGTGAGTTATCTACTTCAAGTCCGACCATCTTTGATCCAAAAACGATAAATTCTTCGATCTAAACATTCCCTGCAACGAGCTTATTTCGTATGAATTATGTCATATTCATAATCAGTTGTGTTAAATGTATGCGAATTTCGATTAATATCGGCATACACGTTCTTAGTTTCAATGTATGGTATGAAGCTATCTGTAGGTATTCATATAGCATAATGGTATTTTATTCTAGTACAACCGTTTCAGGTAGTTGTAGTGAAAGTCATACATCAGCAGTTTCGACAATATATACATGCCGATATATGCGGATTTATTGTAGACGACTTTAAGTATCTTCATTTGAATTACTGTAAAATTATCGCTAAATATATTGATGCAAAGCAATGCTTTGTTACACCAAAGGTTCCAAACCAATTTTCTGAATTAAATATATTGATGTTTTTAAACTTCTGTTTTGCAATCAGAGGTCCAGCGTCTCTTCTTCACCTCAAATTCTTTCAATAGGTTAGCAGTTAAACATATACTTGTTTATCGATGTCATTCTCGGACTGGTTCCTTAGGAAGGTGTTTTAATGAATGTAATATTTCCGACATGTGAACTGGTTGAATCGTAGTACTCGATGGGTGAGTGGGAGTTCTAGACCGTTGAATATGGTCTGCTTAAGGTTGCGATGATATATAATGCAATGCTGTTTGTTATAGATTTTGTATGAATTATGTTTTCGAGAAAGAGCTGATGGTCGTTTCGGACATCGTTCAATAGCATTTCATCATTGTCCGCTATGCCACTAACGTCGAGGTGATCAACTTCATCGGGGTTCATCCACTCGAATTTGTTGTAGCACCTCAGACTACTACGTAGGTTGATGGGGCACTGTTATCATAGCCGGTTAGGTATTTATTTTTGACTCTTGCATGGTGAAAACTAACTTGAGAGATAAAACACATTGAATATTCATATTCGTGAAACTACCAGTTGTTGTTGTAGTGGGTTGGGTTCAAATCGTGTGTGAATGGTGATATACTTGTGTAAAATTTCCAAATACGTCTGCGGATAGCGGGAGATCGGTTTTAAGATAATATTCCAATATTACAGTAAGTTGGAACGAGTGATCGTGTTCTAGACTACTATAGTGTATTGGTAGTCTTGATCGCTAACGCCTTTATTTGTCAATGTGTCGTGGAAGCTGTTCTTGGGCAGTAGAGTCGATTCATTTAATTTTCGTAAGTGTTGATATTAGTATGGGGATGTACGTTTCTTTGTTATGAACTTCAACTGTTAGTCGTACGTCTGTACATATTGACATTGATTTTGAGAAAAAATTTCATACTGTTTCTCAATAGATACCGCCATAAATCTGAACGAGTCCATAAATCGCATTTTAATATTTATTTTTCGAAATACATCTACCTTATCGACATACTGATCCGATTTAAACTTCTTGATGAAGCTGATGTATTTTTCTTTATTAAGTGGGATATCGTCGATATCTTAGCTATCGTCGTCCAGCTGGCGTATTTGAAGATGAGTGTCATATCCACTTAAATTATAGAAGAAAATCGGAATGAGTGTAGGTACTTTGCAGTCGAGGTTACAACTGGAATGCGCTAGACCCCAGAATGGTTAAGTCAAATGGAAATGCTCTGTTACTTTATGTTCGCTTAATGCCTTTTCGCATATACATATGTCATTTTTCGACTTCAGTGTTATGCTCTGCGCCCGCTGGCGGTGAGGCGGTTCATGTGTTTGGGGAATTCCATGTGACGGTTGTATAGTTGTTTGATGTATTTCCGTCAATCGTTGCACGAAAACGTTGATGCAGTCCGGTCGAGTGTACGTTGTTATGCTTATGCATAATATGCGTGTCACTTGTATTTGCTGTTTGAGACTCGGACTAGTATGATTCTATTGGTTTACACGCAAAATCGGTGTAGACCATAATACGTAGCACCATTTTTCTTTCGTGATTAAAAATTTCATATCATCCCAACAACCTTGTTTTTTGCTTCGTCTCGGTTATCGTCAATACGGTTAACATTCTATTACATTCACCTTTGATATATCTATGATGTTGAAACTGATAATGATTGATAATGATGTATTGATCCTCTCCCATTAATAATAGATCGACATGTCTATCCTTTTTCACCTTGTTAAATACACGATCGATACAACTTCCTACATTTTCGTCTTTATGATGAAGTCAAGTTCGTATACATTTACATATTGATAGGTTGTTTTGGGTCTCGATGTGACCAATACCTTTTAATTTCACCATAAACTTAACTCCTTTCAATATTAGGCGTGTCAGTGTGGATAATTGGTCGTCCTATATATATTTTTTCATGCTGAACGAAAGACTGCAGTAATTCACCATGAGGTACACGCTTATTCATCATTTGGAATATTTACATTCGCCTTCGATATATCTATGATGTCAACATCCGATGAGATAGTTCCGTTATCAGAACATAGTGATGTATTACCCCTCTTCCACTAATAGCGGATTGATATGTATATCCTTTTTCGCCCTTGTTAAATACGCGATTCATACAGCTTCGTGCGTTTTCGTCAGCATGTTGAAGTCGATTAGATCGATATTTCTACTTTCGTCAGGAATTCGATTCCTTGCAAGTTTAGGATTGTCGAATAGTACCGGTAACATATCATCCTATATTTACGTGACCTCAAGTGCAAGGTAAAGAAAGATTGTAATGCATCAATAGATGCACAGCCTGTTCTTTATTTTCCGGTATCATCTTGTTTTTTCTTCGTCTTCCATCGTAGACATCATATTAAACCTCCCATTAGATTCACCTTTGGTATGTCCATGATATCGATATCGAACAAGATACTTCCGTTATCATGTTAGAATGAGACTTTTGTTCCTCTTATGTCAACAGTATATAGATATATGTATCGTTTTCCACCCTTTATTAAATACACGGTTCATACAACTTCGTGGGTTTTTGTTTCTGTATTGAAGTCAAGTCTGTATACGCTTGTATAGAGATGTATTTGATGTGTTCAGTATGGTATAATGTCACCAGCAACTCGGCTCCTTGGTTCGCATTGTACATTTGTTTCGTTTGAGAGATTTGTATAGGTAGATGGATATTTTGTCTAAAATAATCGATGAATACAACCAAACGAAACATTGATCCATTCAGGTTAAATCCCGTATTCTTACATGTTTAAGTAAGGTGGGTAATCCCAACGCATATTTAATTGAAGATGTAAACGAGAAACCAATTCTGGGGTGTTCCTATAAACATGAATTTAAAAATTGAAATATGAGAATGTATACTCCCTCGAAGGGGTTTTACTTAGAGAATGAGATCGAATCAGTGGGATTTTATAACTTCCACAGCAGTTGGATAAACATTCTTGCGCTGTTTTCCTATAATTACTTATTACTAATATTGCATTATTCTAATACTGCATACTTATTATAAATATTGTTCCACCCTTTAAATAAGATTTGTAAAGTTTATGATGATATCTTTTATTCAGTATAAGATATATAAAATTATTTTTATTATAGTTCACTCGCTACATTGTTTCTTGGAAAGCGTCGGTCCGGTTATGTAATTTTTTCATGTTGTAGGTTTTATTACATCATGGGGTGCCTGCTTTATCATTATTTTTACATTATTGTTTCGGGTGATTTTTATGATGAACATATCCTCTTCAAGTTTAAGAGAATTGTTGTTCAGATGCGCATGGAAACAAATGTGTCCACTGTGTAATGTAGCCGTCGATAAGGTTTGGTCACGGCATCGAAAATCCTGTTCCGACATGCTGTTCGCCGGATGGTTCGTTTTTACTTGGTGGCTGCTTCTCTTCTGAAACATCTCGTTTCTTGGTTATGGAATCGATATTATGCGTTTTCTTATGTCGAGACAGACTATCCGATCTCGTAAAGATTTCCTCACATATGGTGCATGTGTAAGATTTATTATTTAAGCAGGGATGTCTGTTCAATCCATCTTTTCTTGCAAACGATTTGTGGCATATCTCACTCCATCTTAAACTACAATATTGCTGTCTATTAGGGAAAGTATGCGGTGAAATTTAAATAACTTACCTAAAATATGTCTGCCCAACCACGACGAATACTAAGTGATAATAAAACGCTAAACCAGTAGGAAATCAACGCCTAACTATAAACACTAAAACGATATACTGGAGGTAAAGATGTTGACGTTCACGACCTAGCTGTTAGAAAGCTGTCGGTAAATTGTGAAGAGCACGGAAATGAACTCGTCTTTATATGATTTATCGATATTCAATCTGAATGCGATCAATCAAACGTTTTAAGTGTTTTCTACATGTATCTTAATATATTAATAGATAAAGGACGGGGTTTCATTAAATTTGATTTTATATTAACTCACACATTTAACACAGAACTCTAGAAAATTCACATATCTTACTGAATGATACTGACTTCTATCCGTTTACGACCTGAACGAGCCTGGTATGTTCGACTTTGTTGATTTACAATCGATTATTGTTGGTATAAGCGTTCCAGTTAAACATAAGTCTATGTGATACGTTTTAATAATTTACTAACTAATTGACTTACGTTCCATTTCCTTATAATATCGTATTAAAGTATAATATCTAAACCTATTTGTGATGTCTAATGATGTAGCGTACTGTGATTAGTGGTCGGTCAATCGTATGAAGCTCTGGTCATCTCCCGATTCCTTAGTTTGGTATATTTTACGTGCAAACGTATAAACCGATTCTTCACGTTACTGATAAGCGATCGAAGGTATACAGTGTTCACCAGGATTAACTGGCGCATGCGCAGTGACGTCATCACTTACTGTCTGATAAACACCTTGATAAGTGTTAAGGAAGTTGTTGGGGAACTACCTTCCTCTACATATCGGTCAAAAGCGGCACTACATACAGTCACCTGTATTACCGGCACCCCTAGGTATCTACCTTACCGACCAGAAGAGCGGGAGTTTTGAATCTTCCGGGGAGGGGGTTGTCATGGGTTTTAACCCTCCAACCGGGGTTGTGGACCCCTTTCCATACAAGCGCGGTGGGGGTTGTGACTACCTTCCAGTATACCCGCTCGGGGTTGTGGGTACCTTTTTAGTGCGGGTGAGCGGGTTAGCGGGTGATCCACAACCCGTCATCTCCCTCTCTACTCACATCAATATCATTGAATCCTCTTCTTCCTCCAAAAGAATCCCAGATTAAATCCAAGACAGGTATAATAGCATCTATCGTTGATCTGCCCGCGCGGAAACTAAATTGATTCCTTATAACCATGTTATTTTTCTCCAGAAAATGCTGTGGGGCGTGACAAGATGGCGGCTTCTAGGAATGTTGACAGAACAGGCAAAACTGCAATAGGTCTATCATTACTGGGACTTGCAGGATCTCCCCATTTATATAATGGTGTTATTTTGGATATTTTCATGTTGCTTTGTACGAATCCTTGCTCAAAACAAGCGTTTATTAAGTCGGTGAAAGTATTAGCTACATATTTCAAACATCTTTTGAGCATCTTGGTATTCATTCCATATGCACCTAATTATCTTTCGGTTTAATTATTTGTATCATAGCTTTTATTTCATTACATGTTACCGGTGGTAGAAAGCATGAATGACTGTTTTGTTGTATAGTGTTTGAATCTTTTTTATCTGACTACTGGAGTTGTTTTTTTTTAAGTTTGTCTACCATGGTACAAAAGAATTTGTTCAACGCATTCGGGCTTGGCGCTTGTTTGTAGATTGTAGGTATATCTATTTCTTTTTTTATTATATTCCACATTCCTTTCTGTATGTTATCTGAACTGTATAGAGAATTGAGACATCTGTTCCTTTCTTCTTCTCTTGCTTTCCTTAGATAAAATTCTATTGGTAATTGGTAAGTATTCGTTTCAGTTAGTGTTTCCTTGATTTGCCTGAGTTCGTTGCTGATGTTAGTTTGTTGGCTGATATTGTTTCTTCTGACTGGTTTAGTTCTTAGGGAAGGCAGTATTTACACATAAAGTTAGCTGTGTTATAATCAGGTCATATTTTGTATCAACATCATTAAAGATTAACGAGTTTGTCCATCTTTGTGATTTAATGCAATTTTCGAATATGTCATAGTTTTGTTGTGAAAGTATTCTTGTTTTAATGTAATTTTGTCCTGCTGTTTGGTTAGTTATTGTACTGAATTTTATCCCATAATGGTCAGATAGACATCATAGACATAACGTTAGTAAATATATTGTCTAGCTTAGTTGCAGATGAGCCTTGAATTCTCGTAGGTTCATTGATTGTATGTTTCAAGACGAAGCTCAATAAGATATTTAAGAAATCACGTGTGTCTTTATTGGCAAACGATATGTCAATATTGAAATCACCACAATCTTTACACTTTGATTATATTGCTCTAGTATTTTTCTGAGAGCATTTGAGATAATCTCTAAAAATTGCATAACGTCGCCCTTGGGAGAACGGTATGTAGGCAGCGTAGTCACGCTTATTATGAAGAATACAACAAAAGTAGATTTTAGAATCGCTTTTCAGAAATGGTTAATGCTATGAAAAAACTGTAAGGACAATTTTTGTAGATAATTGCATGGTCCACAATTTTTGTCTGAGGTATTTTTATCATAAAAGTAACCGTTTCGCTGAAAAATCCGAAAACCCCATTTTTGCGAACTTTGACCTTGAATATTTTTTGCACATATGAGATCGATGGGGACTTTTTACAATTTCATTATAATGGTTTCCCTAACGTTCATGCAAATTTTCAGCTTGTTGGGAATTTATGTAAGGGAATCCCTATTTTTTCGGCTAAATTGACCGGACGACATTGTTTCTTATATACGGTAATCCAATATACGTAACTTGTGGTCGGGTTAATTTATTCCATTTTATGTTATTTATAAATATATGAGTAGGTAGTGTTTATTTATAAAATTTAATAAAATTTTTCGAACACGTGGGATCGACGCGGACTTTTCACAATTTCATTATAATGGTTTCCCTAACGTTCGTTCAAATTTTCGGCTTGTTGGGAATTTATGCAAGGGTGAATGTCTAAATTGACCGGACTAAATGACTTACTTGCCTAAAACTTTTTACAATTTTGTATAATTTTGGATTTCGCAGTCTGTTTGGGCAGGTTCTTGCTTAGGGCATTTTTAGACAAGATCAGAATAATACACGAGGAATTATGAAATTGCAAACTTGTCGAGGACGGTACACAGCTAACTTCTTCAATTGTAACCTCTCGCTTACATCATAGTAGGCGGGTCTTAGCAAGGGGCGGTGCGGTTAATTATTCTACACACATAACTTCGCTCATACATATGTCACTTAATTAAACTTTGGTATACATATATCTGAAATAATATCACGTGTTGCTGTAGTTTTATTTTATTACATCTTTCAATTAAATCTCTACAATTCGCAATTTTAATTTCCGTATAATCTTATTCAATTTACACATAAACAAAATTAAAATTTGGAAAAAATTAAAGGGTCATGACAAAGTGCTGTACTGTAAAAATGCGTCAGTCCCTGATTTATTTTGCCATACCCAAAGGTTTTCGTTTTATGATTCTAGTAAAAACACATTTTTTAAAGTTTTATTTAATTGTATCTTCGTAATTACTATAAATGTTCATTATTACATAATGGCAATTGCTTTATTT
Organism: Chrysina gloriosa; assembly: GCA_038088585.1. Classification (NCBI taxonomy): domain Eukaryota; kingdom Metazoa; phylum Arthropoda; class Insecta; order Coleoptera; family Scarabaeidae; genus Chrysina; species Chrysina gloriosa. The sequence continues at coordinate 27,558,951 of CM076094.1, read as the reverse complement.
AGGACAAGGCCGTGGGAGAGGGGGGAGGTTGGGGTTTCAAACTCCCGAAATGTGGACATAACCTTTCGTAACCTATCAAAGCTACTTTTCTTTTATTGAAAAAAAAATCAATTATGGGAGCAAACTCCAGTTGACTGGATATCGTTTTATAAGCAGTTTATGCGCTTGTTTGTTTCCTGTAAAAGTGAAAATAACATTAAAAATAATCTACGTACAGCATTATGTAATATAGTAAAAAACATGCACGTGAATGTTCTAAAAGTTTTCAGTTGTAAGATTAAGGCAATAGCCAATCTAGAGAATTATGTAAACATTAATTTAAATAAATAATACGACCTAACAAGAACTACAATGACAACGCGTAACAATCTGGCCCAACTCCTTCTACATGTAAATCTATGAATTTGAAAATAAATATCCTGCCTTTTGGTCTAAGCTCCATTACTCGCCCATAAAAAAGTTAAAATTTAGATATTGTGAAGTACAGAACTAAAGATTTAATTTAGTCACAAATGAAGTTCTAGTAATAGAGGCTTTGTGAGTGTCAACATAGCTTATTTCTTACGTTAATGGATGTATTTGTAGTTTTCTCAACCCAATATTCTTTTCACCTACTCTATTAAAATGGAAACATTGTTTTCTGAACACCTGTATATTAAGCACAAATGTCTAGTGCTCTAATACTAATATTATATCTTGTTTTTATAGATTCGCCACCTCCCTGTTCATATTGCGTAAAAACGCTTCAAGCAGAAGGTAAGTTTCTTTGTTACTAGTTGATTTAATTTAATATATTTCAATAATATGGAATACTTCTTGGTAATTGATAAGAATGATTTATCAATGAAGAACAATATGTGGTTTTATTGATACAATTTTATACTGCTAATTCTCCTTCTCTTTACAATGTGTTGTTAGTGTACTAATTAAACTAAATTTTCCTATATGTGTAATTACGTTCTCAACTAATTGGTATGACATTTTATTCTATTTATATAACTTTTCTTAAGTAGTCTTCTTCAAGCATCTTACAGAAAACGCCTGATAATGATTACAAAGTCTGTGATGTACATTGACACACATCGGCAAAACTGCTCGCCACGTAGTTATTTAATGAAATCCGGTGACACGTGTTTTGCTGGGAACAAGATTATTTTCGAATTAATAATATATTTTACATATGGCGGGAAGACACATAAATGAGAAACCCTCGCTTTCTTTCATCATCCATTTGGTTTTGAGTAGGCTCGAAATGGATATGAAGAAATACATTCAGTAGTATGAGTATGGATTAAGTATGCAAGGTAAGAAAATACAGACGGACACACATTAGGTGTTATATCGACATTTTTATTTGTTAAGCATAGCGACATGCCTCACAGTATTATCGACAGCAACTAGCTGCTATAACTAACCGCTCCTTGTTCTTCACATACAACGTTATCGATTTAACGGCTAAAGACGGTTTAGGCTCGTACCACAGAATATTGAGTTATAGCAGAAGTTAGTAAAAGTGCTTGCCGTAACAGTGCACGTTAACGGGTAGTGATGACTGCTGGTTTGAAGATAGTTTACTTTCGTACATAGATAGGCGCAATTTTTGGTGGTTACGATTTAATCTCTTGAGTTAATTCTACCACTTTGGGTTATCTAATGTACCTATCCGTACATCGCATTTTTTGTAATGTCCTTACACGCTCCTGCTGTTATATTTGTTTCGAAATTGTACGCCATTTGAATCTCATGCTATGGGCCGGCCGCTTACTAAGTTTATTAATACAAATTTATTTGTAATTTTTGTTTAGGTTGTTTTTTTTTAGATTATAAAATAGTCGTTCATGACAACTACAAACCCTGCGTCGAAAGTTAAACTTCTACAAAATTCTTCTAATATGAACAGCGTCGTTTTCTAACATTACCATAATATTTTACGGCTGCTACTTCCTGCGACTTCCTGTGACATCGTCGTTCTGCATACGAGCGGAAACCTGCATGCCTTAAGGTGTTTCCCTCTGTATCGGTCCATCATTTCTTACCATGTATACTCTTGCCTATTCCCACCCTTCGCCAACTTATATTGCGAGAGCTGTGCGTATGTATGTACCTATACGATGTGTTTGCTGCCATGCAGAATTCAGAACTTCTTAAAAGAATTAAATTCATAATTCCATAGAATTAAGTTATGGTTGTGGATTCGAAGCATTACATACAACAAGAGATGTTATTAGTAACTTCTTACTTAATTTGTTAATCAACTCCTTGTTAATAATAATAATAATAATAATAATAATAATAATAATAACACTAATAATAGCTATAATAGCGTACTTACTCAGCAGATAAATCATTAAGTGGACAAATACAGCATTGGAAATACATTTAAATCACATGTGCAGATATACTAACTATAAATAATGAGAAACTTGGTGACTTTGTAGATAAATTATCTCTTGTCCTCAGTTGACAAAAGAAAGTATATCAGCAAGTATTGTGAGGACGAACATTAAAACTGATGTAATTTCTAGAAATAATCTTTCACTATAGAAGGTAGGTAAAAAGCACCGCTAGAAGGGCAACTGTAGTTGGTAGCAATGAGTTTTTCTACAAAATAAAGTTAAGCTAGCGCCAAGTGCGGTACAATTAACCCTCAGCTGCGCCATGTATAAGTGTACATTGCCAATACTACAAAACACAAGAAATTCCCTAAATATCCGCATGCGCTGTATTAACATTCACTCTGTTGTCATTTGTTTTCGCGCTAACATTTCATCTGAAAATTGAGTTGTGGTATTTGCTAGTTTCTATTTAATTCTTGTTAATTGCTATAGAAATAGAAGGAAAAATGTAAGCAACCTAAATAATATACTTAGAATATATTAACCTTTCTGTGTTCGAAAATTCTTCTGTTATATTTTACAATATGAAGAACATACCACTTTTCGACAAACGAAAACTCTTTATAAAATCCGAATAATTCGATTTTGAAGAATAATTTTCGCTTTCCCAAAATACTTTTGCGGCTCGCTGGTTATGCATTGCATTTATTAATTATATACCAGGTGTACAAGTATGAAATACGGATTTCAGATAATATATGCGCACCAGTGCAGTTTGCGCTATAGGGATTTGATACTGCGCCATTTTGTTGTATCATCAATAAGTGTCAGACGCGCATGAGTGATTTGGAAAAGTGTGTGCATAGTTTTCTGTTGTTGTGTTCATTTGTCGAAATTTATACCGAACAAAAAGCATTCGCGGACAGCGTTAATTTTTTGTTTTCATTTGAACAACACTGCTGCTGAATCATACCGAATACTTCGAGAAGGTTTTGGCGTTTCAAAAGTGGTGACTTCAAAGTTACAAACAAGGAACCTGGAAAACCGCTAAAAATACGAATATATGGAATTGCAACCATTGTTGGACGAAGATAATTCGCAAACACAACAACAATTCACCGGGCAATTGGGCGTTAGTCAACAAGGTGTTTTCAATCGGCTACAAGGGATGGGAAAATTCCGAAGACCGGTAGATGGGTACCACATGAGTTGAACGACCGGCAAATGGAAAAGCGCAAAAACACATGTGACATTTTGCAAAAATATCATGGGTAGAACTAGGCGCACCATTCACATCGATCGCAAGACCGAACCGCTGTGGCAGAAAGACGATTCTGTGTTTTGTGGAACCAGGGAGGCGCGGTCTGTTATGAACTGTTAAAACCTAGGGGAACGGTTAATACTAAACGTTACCAACAACAATTGACTGATTTGAATCGTTCGCTGCTTGAGAAAAGGCCAGAATACTGAAAGAGACAACAGAAAGTAATTTTTATTCATAACAATGCTTCATCACATACGGCAAAACCGGTTCGCAAGACGTTGAAAGCACTCGGCTGGGAAGTATTACTTAGAAAAAATCCTCATTTCATACTGGTACACCTGTTATATATACATATATCTATGATGTTATATACATATATATATCCTCATCATCTGTCAACAAATTAAGGCATTCATTCAAAAAATTCTCAAAAAACACAAGAAATTGAGAGATAATTATTTTGGGTAAAGTGGATTTAGAGTATGTTATTGTAGTCAGTAAGTAAGTAACTAAGTCGCGTTGGAATCATGCATATTTAAGTTGCAACTGTACAACATAAATTTGTTGCTCAATCGGAGTTCAACGTTAAACCGCGCTCGAGCACTGATTGTACAACCAGCCCTTAAAGAATCACGATTTAGTCAGTAATATCCGGTTAGAAGATGTTAGCCCTGTTGAAATACGTGTCACCTAATTTAATTAACAAGTTAGAAGCCGGTACGCCATTTCTTGCAATAAACCACACTCGACGTAAGAGTCTGCCGCCATTAGATATTTCCAAGCAGTGCCGTGCCTTACAATTTCTAGGAATTCTGACTCAACAAATATCGTTACCGGCTGTATGTGTTGAGGAGTTTTACCAATGTGATATAGTAAATCTACAGCAAATTCCTTGTAGTCATTGCTCAGTGAAATGGTGTGGGTACAAACTAATGAAAGTGGTTTTAAAAATCAAACTTTTAACGCAGGCTTATAAATCCACTAGAAGAACTGTAACGAGCATGTTATGCAGAAATCTAAAATGTGTGATCTAAATTATTTAATGGAAAATGTTGGAGCCTCTTATAGTTATACATAGACAGCTACAGTCCGACAGACGCGTGATGGCGAGCGGTCGCGCAGATAAGGTTTCGCCTTCCAAAAATATAATTGCTTGTATGAATTTGAAAGAGAGAAAAGGAAGTACTTCGCACAATACCAGTACTAGACGACATGGGAAGCCCTATTGCGATTTGGTCAATTGCGCATCCTGCCTTCTCGCCATCACCATCTGTTGTCCTGTATTTACATGAATCCAAGTATCTAAAATTTTGGGCATATAGGTGCTCCCTCAAGATTATCTAATACAACCAAAAAAATCGAAATGAAATGCGTCATAGTTGCTAAATTACAAATGTTTAAATAAATAATCAGCCATCTCTACTATTCGGGTGCTGCACAAGGCACAGAACACGAGCAAAGTATTTAAAATTTTGTACACATACTTTTTAAAGTTCACCAAATACAACTAAAGAGATTCCAAGCGAAACACGCCATAATTGCAAAATTAGAAATGTTTAAATAAATAGGTTTCGAAATTCTATTGGGTGTGCTGTGTGCGGTCTATAACGCCCGGCGCGCTGAGCAGCAACCAGAATCAAATCCACGTATTCAAATGGGCTAACGCGCACTTGGGGGATCGTCGCGCTCGAGTGCGCGTTAGGTAGCGGCGGCGAGCAACGATTTTTTTTTTTTTTTTAAATAATCATCTCGATCAGTTCACATAGGAATATTCCAAACCGCGCTATCAAGCAATTAATCCGTCGCAAAACCGCGCAGAAAGTACATTGATGGTTACTGCAGAGAACCATGATACAACGTACAGTCTTTAATAACCTACATACTATTTTTTTCATTTCTGTGATATCGAGTGCCATTTTAATCCACATGATTCAATTGAAATAGTGTATAATATTTTTATGCGTGTTTTGTTTCGTGAAAATAGTTAACAACCTATAAAATTGAGTTACAAAATTTTAGCGGTTATTATAATTACTGACTTCAGGTTTAAGACTGACGACAAATGTTCCCTACGCGTCGCAAACGGTCGCTATAGTGCGCGTTACCTTGGTCGCTATAGTGCGCGTTACCTTGCTCGCTGCGCTACTCGGCGCGTTGCTGCGGGTCGCTCTAATGCACTCAGAACTTAATTTAGAATTATGCCGCGTTTCACTTCGATTCTTTTCAGTTGTATTTGGTGATCTTTGGAAACTACAAAATTTTAAATACTTTCCCCATATATATTTATTTAAATATTTCTTATTTTGCAACCATTACGCGTTCCATAGTGAAACTTGCTAGTTGGATGTGGAGGTCATTAGAGAGGACACCAGGAAAAAATTAGACAGCTAGCTCCTGTGCTGGGCTGTGTGCAGTATTTTTATTTATTTATTTATTTATATTGAAGGATTTGTTATTTGTGCAAGTGATAGTGAGGACTGGAAATAAATAGTACCTTTTGTTATTATTTTACCTGTACTGGCACCACCTTACGCTATATCTTGCATTCTGGCGCGGTTTTTATTCTAAATATAAAGAGACATGATTCAATATAAACAACAACTATTATATGAAAAATGGGTTTTGAACATGCCCCCAAGTTTGGGAGCTTCCAGGAGCTTGCAATCTTTATTTCTCTGCTTATGAAAGTGGGCACAACTTGAAGTTCACCCCTCTTGATTTCACTATTGGCCACGCAAATGTTGGCAGCCCTATTTAGACTATCCTTGCCCGGATGTACTTCAGGAACTTAGTCCTAGTTCTCATCCGAGCGGTGGGGAATTGTACTTCCTGGTTACAATCAATGAACCTAGTTTTAATTCTCCACTTCGTTTTTTCCATTCTGTCACAATGTAACTCTGCTAAGTACTTCTTGTGCCAGCGACTGCAAAAATATTTTTGACGCTGTTGAGGATGTTGATAACTTGTCATTCTGCCCATCGGAATCTGTTGATACTCTGAAACAGTCACTAAAGATCTTTCCATGAGGAAGTGAGCCGGAGTAAGAGGAGTTAGGTCTTGAGAATCAAAGGATAGCGGTGAAAGCGATCGTGGGTTGAGTATTGCCTCTATTTGTGCGATTATAGTATTACTACGTTTCATACTATCTACTAGAAAAAGATGATCCCAGCTGTTACAGACCGATTTCGATATTGCCTATCATCTCGAAGGTTTTTGAGGATGTTCTAAAATCTAGATTACTCGATTATTTTAATGATATGTCGCTCTTTTGTAATCAACAGTACGGTTACCTCAACAACAAGTCGACGATTCAGGCTGTGAGTGACTTGGTTGATGGCGTCATTGGTGGTTTTGATGAGTCTAGCAAAACTTCAGCCGTGATGTTGGACTTGTCTAAGGTCTTTGATTCCGTTTGTCATGAGATTTTACTTGAGAAACTTCAATACTATTGTGTGAGGGGCGACCCTTTGCGGTTATTTCAGTCTTATCTAAGTGACAGGAAACAAGTTGTCCTTATGGACAACTGTAGATCAAGTGAATGTTCAATTACATGTGGAGTACCTCAAGGCTCTAAACTAGGACCGATCTTATTTCTAATTTATGTTAACGATTTATGTGCCAATCTTCAAATATGCCAGACGATAATGTATGCAGATGATACAACTTTACTTTTTAGTGCTGAGAATGATATAGAATTAGAAGAGAAAGAATTTGCGGGGATAGCACAGGCTGAACAATGGTTTACAGCAAACAAGGTCAAACTTAACATTGCCAAAACTCAGAAAGTGAAATTCGGAGTAAGACCGAAGGAAATCAATTCAGTAAAATTGTTAGGTGTACACATAAACTCTGCTCTAAATTGGAAACACAAGATTGACTTTTTATGTAGTAAATTAAATACAACCGTATATCAAATTCGGAAAATTATTACAGCAACTAATATTGAAACTGCAAAATTGATTTATTATTCCAATTTTTACTCCATTATTCAAAATAATATTATGTTGTGGGGAGGCACGGACCATGCTGATAGAATCCTTAGAATACAAAAGAAATGTGTAGGAGTAATGCAGAGTGTCGACAGTAGAGAACACTGTCGGCCGCTCTTTCAAGAACTCAAGATACTTACTGTTCCTTCACTGTTTATTTTTTGTTGTCTACTTTACGCAAAGAAAAATGTTCATAATCTTCAGGTACAATCTGATATACATAGATACTCTACAAGACAAAAAACACATTTACGAATTCCATGTCACAGAATTTGCTTAACACAACAATCTGCTAAATATCATTCAATAAAATTTTTTAATTCTTTAGATGACCAAATCAAAAACTTACCTTTCAAAAGTTTTAAAGCTACATTAAAACATTTTTTAATTGAAAAAGCATTTTATTCCATTAAAGATTTCTAGCTTAGTTGACGTTCTTTTGTGTATGTAATATACATTTGGAAATAAAAACTATTATTATTATTATTATTATTATTACTATTATTATTATTATGATTGTTTTTCACCCACTGTTCACATGCAACGAATAGGCAAGGAACATCTGCTAGCAAAATGTGTTGTTCTAGTTGACTTTTGTCCGTATATATTAAATAATAACATATTTTGTTATTATTTTAGATGTACTGGCACTACCTTACTCTACCGCTTGCTTTCTATTATGTTTCTTCTTATTTAATACGTCTCATCCAGCTCGGTGACTTCAGTGCAGCGCGGTTTTATTCTACGTAAATTTAAAACACATAATTTAATATGAACACCTACTACATCAAAAATGGATCCTAAACACATGTATACATTAGCTGAGATGGTCGAGAAATCCCTGCAATTGAAAATATACATGTATAATATCGTTTCGTTTCCGGAGTTTATAAAAACACGGACGATATATTCAATTACTTTGTATCTGACAAATTTCAAAAGCAATAATACTTAGCAACTAATTATTTCAAGTGCATATACACAGGCGACTATTCCACTTTTTTTCACTGCGCGTAACTGTTCCCACCTTAGATCTGTTCCGTCCCGGAACAGGATAAGATAAGATAAGATTACTTGAGGTGGTAATAATGCCTGTTCCACTGCGACCTTTCCAGATCTATTGTGGCCCTCATGCCTCCTTAGAGTACGTTCTCCAGCTTTATTCCTTTCATTAGACTTAACTGCTTTGAGAGCGGTTCTTCCGCGTATACGTGTATTTTTAAAGCGAACTTGAAGCCCTTGCTCCGTAATCCTGTTATATGCCTCCATAATAGAGTCCTCGACTACCTCAAGCTTTGCTGGCTCTATCTGGGCGGCTGGATAGCCGTTGCATACTACCCCGATCCTCTCCAACCTCAGCCTCCTTGAAGGTTAAACCTTCTGGCCTCTTACCTTTCGAAGGACCTGCGGGACTACTGCCTTCTGACCTCTAACTTTTTGGACTTCCGCCCTTTCTTTACGTTTAGTAGCCTCCGCCGTCTGTTGATGCCTCACTTCCTTATCTAGACTAAACCTGGCCCCTTGTGTATGCCTAGTGAAGTTGGTCTTGATTATGGCTCTGTTAGCCTGTATGTAATCCTGACCCTGTTTCACAAGGTTTTGCACTTTAGTCTTGGAAATTCCAGATAGCGTACGAAGAGTAGCTAGGGAAGTATCTGTTTGCCCGATCAGAGCTCCGCTTGATCGGGCAAGGCTAAATATAAGGGGGTTTCGTCTGGTGCCCCCAGGGGAACGTTAAATACCGCACTCCCCTGCGGCCACACAACTCTCGGCATGATACCTTACACCTTAGTTTGGGTTTTAGCTCGGGTACCCCGGGAGCGCTAAATTCCCGAACTCACTTGTTAACAGTTAGCCCCTGAGGGTCGTTGCGTAGGTAACGGCATAGATAAAAAAATAAGATAGTAAACAACGTGGCATGTAATGATTATACTATTCATGTCAGGCATCTAAAATAATACATGATGTCAGGTCGCTAGTGAACCTACGTTGGTTAGATGGAAGTTACAGAAATAGTATTGTTCCAGCTTGATTTGTTTCCTCGCCAAGTATTTGTTCGTTCTCGGGTGAAAGTGTCTCTTGTAGTTCAGAAAAATGGAAAACTATTTTAAGCCCAACAGAATCGTTCGTACTAGATGGAATCATCGCCTCCATGAAGGTATGGACATCTTCCGTTTTTACACAACGAAGTCTGGAAGAAATAGCACGTTTCCACCCGTCGCTTTCCTGCCGCTGATCGCGGATTGTAGCTACACACCACGAACTGTATTTCTGTGTATCGTAAAAATTCTTGGCTCATGCTCCTTACGACACTCCAGTTCAAACCATCCGGACCACAGCCTAATTTTGGTATCCTAATCTTATTTATCTCCAGCTCCAGTAACTGCTCTTTAAACTTATTAGACTGTTATGGAGCGATAAATCGGTTGGCCAGTTGAGCCCTCCTTGCTTACCAAATAGAACAAAGGCCATTTCCTGCCCGACAAATACAGTGCTTTACCGACCTCAGGATTTTGACTTTGGAGCTCTCTGTCGCTTCCAAGCTTCTTTTTAAACACAGTGGCTATTCCCTTTGCATTCCCAGGTTCTGAGCAACGCAATGCGCTAACGCGTTCCTTCGGGAGCCAAAACCAGGTCCTCTTGGATCTGTATTGTGACACCTTTACGTGCTTCGTGCTTTGTCCCGTACTTACTCATGAACCCCTCATAAGTCAGTTCTTCTTCGGGGTCTACAAGCTCGGACAACCTGTTTGTCCTGTTCGTGGTTGTCCCCGAGGAAAGGAGCCAGGCGATTAAAATGCACTATCCTCGCCTTACCACTGCATTTCTTTCTGATACAGTAGATAACGTAATTAGTTCTCTTCAACACTTCGTAAGGCCCATCCCACAATCGTTGCAGTTTAGGCGAGAAACCTCGACGTCGTGGAGGGTTGAACAGCCAGACTAGGTCCCCAGACTGGTACCTATCCACCTTCACTAGCTCTAGTATCATAGTGTTCCTTCATTCGGTCGCTTGCTTCATGGATATTTGCTCTCACCTGGTCCTGAATTTCATGCATTCGTCTCCGCAAATTCGAGACTAGCCATTTCAAACTACTTCCTCATTCGGTTTGAAACCGAATTTGAGATCACATGGTAGGCGCAGTTCTCGTCCAAAAAACTATGGCCGGTGGTTTCGTGGACCGATACTCTATACGCCAGCAGAAACTGCTGGTCCCAAACTTGCTGGTGATCTGTGACAACTTTTGATAAACATTTGAGGACAGTCCTGTTCATGTGCTCCACCATGCCATCCGACTGCGGTTGCAGTGCAGTTGTTCTGGTTTTGCGAACATCCAATATTCTGCACATCTCCTGGAAGACTGTTGATTCGGAACTATGTACCTGGTCGGAGTAAAGTTCAAGTGGCACACCAAATCGACTAAGAAGTTCTTTAACCAGCGGTACAGCGACCGTTACCGCTTTCGGGTTCGACAATGCGTAGGCTTCCACCCATTTGCTGAGGTAATCTATCGCGGCCAGAATGTATTTATTTCCGTTTTCCGTCGTAGGAAATGGTCCGGCAATATCAATTGCAATCCTCTCAAAGGGGCTGTCGATATTGTATTGCTTCATAGGAGCCTTCCGTCTTCAGAAAGGTCCAGTTGCAATGGCGCATAATTGTACATTTCCAGCACCAATCCTTGACATCGTTTCCATAATTCACTCAATTTAATCGTTCCCTGACCTTTTCCAGTGTTTTACGAACTCCTGCTTGTCTTCCCGATGTTCCGTCATGAAGAAGTTTCAAAACTTCGGGAACTCTTTTTCTTGGCACAACGATCTGAAGCTTCCTATTCGTTCCAGCTTAGTTTCCTATCACTCGTTTAAAAAGACTATCTTCTACCACCAACAAGTCCCACTGTGCCCGCCTGTACGGAGCTACAATTTCCCAATTAGACTGGGCTACCTGCTTCTTCCATTCCACGACGTGCTTCAAAACTTCATCGGACTCTTGGTCGTTCGGATTTGATCTTCGTTCCAGCTATCATGTGTGACAGTAATTCGACACAGTTGCTTCGTTTTTCTCTTCGTCACGACAGCAGTGCGCACAGTCTTTTGGGCAGGGTCTTCTGGATAGTGCGCCTGCATTACGATGACTGGTTCCGGACCGATGTTCTGTCAAAATCATACTCGTGCAAACGTTCTATCCTTCGGGCAACCTGCCCTTCAGGATCCTTGAAGCGTAACAACCGCATTAATACCGCATGGTTGGTCCTCAATAAGAATTTCCTGCCATAGAGATATTTGTGGAAGTGCTCAACAGACTTCACTGCGGCCAGCAACTCTCTCCTAGTCACACAGTAGTGACGTTCTTTACTGAAGTAGCCGAGCACTTTCTCGTGGCCATCTTCAACTTGAGATACCACGCCTCCTATGCCAATCTTACAGGCATCAGTATCCAATATGAATCTCCCTTCCGATTGCGGATCAGTCAAGATGGGCGCAAAGGTCAGCATCTGTTTAAGTTCTTCAAATGCATTCTGGCAGCTCTTGTCCCAGATGAAGTCTCGGCCGTCTTCAGTTAGTCTTGTGAGAGACTTAGCGATGTTACCAAATCCAGGAACAAACCGTCGGTAATAAGTACATAGCCCAAGAAAGCTTCTTATTTCGTGTTTGTCCTTTGGTACCGGCCAGGATCTAACCCCTTCTATCTTTCCGGGGTCAATCCAGACGCCATCTTCTAATACTACATGACCGAGGTAGTATACTTGCTTCCGGAACATGTTGCACTTTATAGGGTTCAACTTCAGGCTCGCTCCTTGCAACCGCTGAAATACCTACTCCAAATTTTTCAAATGGTCATCAAAAGATCTCGCCAAACGAATTATGTCGTCAAGGTGTACCTCGCAAGTTTCCCAAGATAGTCCTATCTGAACGTTTTCCATAAGCCTTTCAAACGTGGCGGGAGCGTTACACAACCCAAATGGCATCACATTAAACTGCCATAGCCCCGTCCCTATTGTAAAGGCCGTCTTTTCTTTATCCCTTGCCTCTACCCCGACTTGCCAATAATCAATCTTTAGATCAAGAGTCGAAAACACCTTACACCCACCCAGTGTATCCAATGTGTCGTCAAGTCGGAGCAAGGGATAGCTGTCTTTCTTGGTCAGGTTATTCAGTTGACGATAGTCTACACAGAACCTAGTTGAACCATCCTTCTTTTTCACCAGCACCACGGGAGAAACCCATGGACTATTATATGGTTCAATCACGCCATTGCGCTCGGTGTCCTGTACAATCTGTTCTGCTTCGGGTCGCTTCGCCAGTGGCAGTCTTCTGGCAGCTTGGCGGATCGGCTGGGCGTTTCTAATGTCTATATGATGTACAACATTAATTGTGCTCCGCGTGTTTCGGCTTTCTACTTGGGAGAGATCTTGGTAACGTCAGAACAGTTGTTTTACGTTACGGCGTTGCTCTGTTGTCAGATCTTTACTAAACATATCAATAAACTGCGCACCCGACTTTTGAAAATCGAAAATTTTTCTACGGAATCTGATTCGTGGTCGTTTGTACCCGTTTGTACCACCTTTGTTTTCGAATTTGATCAAGACCCAGAAAAGTTACGGCGTTCTGAAAATTTCGAAAGATCCAACTTCTACAATTTTTGAGATACCTCAAATCTGTAAAATGAACTAGGTTCGGGATGGGGCCCAGAGGTTTTTACCACTTTGTGTTTCGTTTGTGCCTCCGCCCAATGAAAGTTACGAGGTTTTCAAATATCTCAAAACACTAACTTCCACAATTTTGAAAATTTTCGAATTCTGTAAACGGCAATCGAAAGAGCATCGTTTACACCCGCAGAAATCACTTTTGTTTTCGTTTGTACCTCGAACCAAAAAAATACCCTATCGTTTTCCGCCCCATCTAAAAATGGTAAAAGTTTTCCATCTCAATGGACTACTGGTGCAAATAACTTATAATTTCCAATTGCCGTTAATTTAAAAAATCTCTCTTCACACATTTGTTGCCTAGATTGTCGTAGTGTGGAACTGCTAATGAACAAGGATGCAGTGCTATATCCTAATGCTTCTGCAGGTTTCAAAATAGAGATTCCACATTTGTCATTAACTTTGCAGGCATCAATTGCAGTTACTATTTTTGGAATGACGATGTTATGTGCTCCATACAATCTTTAATTTTTCGGTAAAGAATAGGTAACTGTCCAGCACTTCGCTTCAGTTGCTTGGATAGTTTTTAACTAAAAACGTTTTGCATTCATCTATTTTCAACAACTCCAAAATGTGTTCTTCTTTTGAACAAAGCGTGTTAGCTGACTTTTGCAATGGTCTCCACTCTGCATACAACTTTTCAAGCTCCTCGATGCAATAGTCGTATATACGTATCATACTTCTTTAATAGTTAGTGTGTTGCACGTAAAATTGCACTAGTAATGCTTGCTTAATGGAAGGCAATTTATTGCCAACAATTTGCGGAGTACAGTGTCCAATGAAATAAACGAAATAATCCTTTCCTAAAGATCTTTTAACTGATATAACTGGAGAGCTATTTTACAGAACAACGCACAGATACATTCAACGTTACCATCTTAAAGTACAATTGCAAACTGAAATAAATTATCTTACATTTGGGTCTTATAGGGACCAAGGATGCATAAATACATAAAAATCTCGAGCAAGGTCAGTACAAAGGGATTTCAAGGATTTTAATTATCTAGTAAACGAGTCCGAGAAAGCAGGCAAACTAGTCTAGGTGGCTATGACAGTTTAATACATTTGTGCTGTGTTTTCTGGTTTTGGGCTGCACGCAACAGAGATTACAGTTTGCCATCTCATCCCAAATTTTGACATAAGTTGTTGTTCATCTTGAAATAGGTGTTGAAGTCGGTCGTGTGTTTGAGTCGATCGTGTGTTCGATCAGCGGTTTTGTCTTTCGTGGTTGCTTTAAGACACAAATTAGTTAAATTAGTCAAGTTGGTTTGCGGTCAGTGGTTTGGTTACGGCAGTTTTCGTTATTGTAACTATCTGCCTTGGTGTATGTGCAGCATGGCTAAATGTTTTATTAAGTGCCGGCAAATATAGCAAACATGACATCGAATAAGTGTTGTGATTGTAAAAACGATTTCAAAAGAAACGAAAAAGGTGTTAACTGTTTTATATGTAAAAAGAACACCATCCAAGATGTACTGTACTATCCGATGACACAGCAAAGAAAATAAATGAGGGATGCTGCATTAAATTTTTATGTAGCCACTATCAAGACAAAAGCTTTAGTAAACAAATAAATGATTTAGATGATAAAGTACAATTTTGCCTTGAAACTGCTATGAATAAGTTATTGACAATTTTACAAAACAATTTTATTTTATTTATTTAATTCAAATTATATTACATAAAAACATACAAACTCGCTTTGGAATGCTGCGTAAAATTATTTTCAGTAATAAAAATATTTTCCTTCCATTTCAAAATCATATTCTTATCTTATATCCAAAAGGTTGTATACATTTTCTACTATAATTTTCTTCTATAAATTCCATGTGAGAAAAATCCCAAATTACTCAACATCTTTCGACTATCCTTCATACACGAAAGTTAATGATGATAAATGAGACAATCAAAATTAGTGCAAATTTTATCTCCAAAAAATCAGAGTGAACAAGTATTTAATTCGGAATTAACCAAAGCTTTGCTTGTTGCTTATATCACACTTTATAAGTTACACAACTTAAATTTTAAAATGTTTTTGCAAAAGCATTGCAGAAATACGGTGCCTGATGAAAGTACTTTAAGGAAAAATTATGTTACAAATGTATATAAAGACGTAATTAATGAAATCCAGCAAACTGTAAATAACAGTTTTATAATAATTTATAGTAAATGAAACCACAGATATGAACGCGGCAAATTTATTAATAGGTTGTTTGAAACTTTCATGAAGTTTCTCCTTCTCGACATTGTTCCAACTAATAAAATTGTGTTCATGCTTTCCGATGCTGCGGTATTTTAAGAATATTTTCAACATATTTTGCTCATATTTAAGACATATATATGTATGTACATATTTTAGCCAATCAGTCAATTATGAACCTATGTATAATCCGGTCTCTACTTATATCATAACTATACTTAAACAACTATTTACATATATGCTAGATTGTACAAAAGTATTGAAAATAAGTTGGAGGGGATCATTAGCTATAATTGGTAAGTCTATGGATTTCAACTAAATACAGTTTGCGGCTCTTCGGTTTGGTGTCTATGATCTTTATTACCTTCGGGAAACGTATGTGTGGTTTCTATGGAGTAATTAGCAAAATTAGAATTTTGTTTTTCAAGGTAGCTTGATAATGTGTTTTCTTTGCAACACATTTGGCCTGTGCAACAGCTAGTGCATTCTTCACACTTTAACTTAAAAACTCCTAATTTTTGGTGTGGCGGTATATTGTCTTTAATATTCAATAAAAAGTTAGAAAGTTTGTGGTGTGCTTTAAAGGCTACCTGCAGATTGTTTTCGAAAGGATGTAAGACAATGTATCTGAAATTATTTCAAAGTATGTTAGGGTGGCTTATTTGTTGCCTTTTTTCAACGAAGAATTTTTCAAACTAGGAAGATCCCAAACAGATATGCATATGTTTTTTATAATAATATGCAAGACATGCATTTTAAAAATACAGTCAACTCTGTCAATAGTTCCGCAAAAGTTTCAGCGTCCACGATTTTTCTCGGAAGAACGTTGTCTTTACTCTTCTCGTGTTCTGTCTTCCGGAACGGCGCTATTGCCCGAGAGCGATGTTGCAATTTCAAGTATCGCTCTCTGGCAATAGTGCTACACGCAGCGACCGCTTTTTATCTGCGGTTTTGTGGATTTCTTGAGCTCCTTACCTGCCAATAATTATTAATATCATTAACCATGGATGAATTTTTTATTGACAATTTTTGAATAGTTAACTATCACATATACATACACACACACATATATATATATATATATAACATTTTGAAGTTATGAGTTATCATATACACAATTATAAATCACAACATTGAAAACCGTGAGTGAGTGCGACCCTCGAGGGCATCATATTTACATTTACAACTACAAAAGAAAAACTGAATTATTCTGTAGGAAAAAAATTCTATGAGAAATAATAGAATCTGTAAACTTAGATATTTATTTTGCCTATACTTATAAGGGTTACACAAGAAAGATAATATAATTGAAGTAAAAAATCTAATACAAGAAGGGCATTAACTAGTGTTTAGAAAGCAACTAATACTAAAAATTATCGGTGTACATATGTTTGCATAGTGTACGTCAACCGAAGTTGCAGGACAATGTTTGAATATTTTTAATTTAATAATATAAATACAGCAAATGCCTGAAAAGTGGAATTCTTTAGTTCTAAACATAAAACAAAAATTTGTGTTATTCTATAATACTAAAAATATATAGAATAAAAAAATACAAAAATATTTAAATATATTTTTATATTACATTAAATCCAGCACATTTGTAACACCTAATCACATTAATATAATCATATATATCCCATTTTCTCCAAACTATATTAATTTTTTCCAATTCTATAATTCTTTTGTAGACGTCCGCATCCATAGCTAGCACTATGTTTCCATAGTTCTTTTTCTTCTTATTTATTAATTTCCTTTATACAATTAATTTTGATATAATACTCTCTAATATATTATCGTTTTCCCAATCTACAATTTCAGATTCCGTACCTGCTATAATAACTTGAGGATTGTGTGGTTTCGGCTCAATTACCTTATACTTATTTCCTAACTCTTTTGTTACTGTATTTAGTAATTTCTCCTTAGAATGTTTGTTACTGCAATTAATTATACCACTAACACACTTCATTTTTCCTCTTGGCTATAGTACTGTAAGTTGGCTTAATCATTGATTATTGATTATTACTTCCATTAACAAGGACTTGTAATAACTTATTCATAGCGTTTATATTCGCATTTTGTTCCGCTATTGTTTCAAGGCAAAAGTGTACTTTATCATCCAAATCATTTATTTGTTTACTAAAGCTTTTGTCTTGATAGTGGCTACATAAAAATTTAATGCAGCATCCCTCATTTATTTTCTTTGCTGTGTCATCGGATAGTACAGTACATCTTGGATGGTGTTCTTTTTACATATAAAACAGTTAACACCTTTTTCGTTTCTTTTGAAATCGTTTTTACAATCACAACACTTATTCGATGTCATGTTTGCTATATTTGCCGGCACTTAATAAAACATTTAGCCATGCTGCACATACACCAAGGCAGATAGTTACAATAACGAAAAGTGCCGTAACCAAACCACTGACCGCAAACCAACTTGACTAATTTAACTAATTTGTGTCTTAAAGCAACCAAGAAAAACAAAACCGCTGATCGAACACACGATCGACTCAAACACACGACCGCCTCCAACACCTATTCCAAGATGAACAACAACTTATGTCAAAATTTGGGATGAGATGGCAAACTGTAATCTCTGTCGCGTGCAGCCCAAAACCAGAAAACACAGCACAAATGTATTAAACTGTCATAGCCACCTAGACTAGTTTGCCTGCTTTCTCGGACTCGTTTACTAGATAATTAAAATCCTTGAAATCCCTTTGTACTGACCTTGCTCGAGATTTTCATGTATTTATGCATCCTTGGTCCCTATAAGACCCAAATGTAAGATAATTTATTTCAGTTTGCAATTGTACTTTAAGGTGGTAACGTTGAATGTACCTGTGCGTTGTTCTGTAAAATAGCTCTCCAGTTATATCTGTTAAAAGATCTTTACGAAAGGATTATTTCGTTTATTTCATTGGACACTGTACTCCGCAAATTGTTGGCAATCAATTGCCTTCCATTAAGCAAGCATTACTAGTGCCATTTTACGTGCAACACACTAACTATTAAAGAAGTATAACACGTATATACGACTATTGCATCGAGGAGCTTGAAAAGTTGTATGCAGAGTGGAGACCATTACAAAAGTCAGCTAACACGCTTTGTTCAAAAGAAGAATACATTTTAGAGAAAGACTTGATGACTTTTTTGATATATCACATGCAAATGCTTTGGAGTTGTTGAAAATAGATGAATGCAAAGAGTTTTTAGTTAAAAACTATCTAAGCAACTGAAGCGAAGCGCTGGACAGTTACCTATTCTTTACCGAAAAATTAAAGATTGTATGGAGCACATAACATCGTCATTCCAAAAATAGTAACTGCAATTGATTGATTTTCGTTGAAAAAGGCAACAAATAAGCCACCCTAACATACTTTGAAATAATTTCAGACACATTGTCTTACATCCTTTCGAAAACAATCTGCAGGTAGCCTTTAAAGCACACCACAAACTTTCTAACTTTTTATTGAATACTAAGGACAATATACCGCCACACCAAAAATTAGGAGTTTTTAAGTTAAAGTGTGAAGAATGCAATAGCTGTTGCATAGGCCAGACAGGAAGAATTTCCATTGCACGATTCAAAGAAAACATTATCAAGCTACCTTGAAAAACAAAATTCTAATTTTGCTAATTACTTCATAGAAACCACACATAAGCTTCCCGAAGGTAATAAAGATCATAGACACCAAACCGAAGAGCCGCAAACTGTATTTAGTTGAAATCCATAGACACTATAGACTTACCAATTATAGCTAATGACCCCCTCCAACTTATTTTCAATACTTTTGTACAATCTAGCATATATATAAATAGTTGTTTAAGTATAGTTATATTATAAGTAGAGACCGGATTATACATAGGTTCATGATTGACTGATTGGCTAAAATATGTACATACATATATATGTCTTAAATATGAGCAAAATATGTTGAAAATATTCTTAAAATGCCGCAGCATCGGAAAGCATGAACACAATGTTATCAGTTGGAACAATGTCGAGAAGGAAAAACTTCATGAAAGTTTCAAACAACCTATTAATAAATTTGCCGCGTTCATATCTGTGGTTTCATTTACTATAAATTATTATAAAACTGTTATTTACAGTTTGCTGGATTTCATTAATTACGTCTTTATATACATTTGTAACATAATTTTTTACTTTCGTCAGGCACCGTATTTCTGCAATGCTTTTGCAAAAACATTTTAAAATTTAAGTTGTGTAACTTATAAAGTGTGATATAAGCAACAAGCAAAGCTTTGGTTAATTCCGAATTAAATACTTTTTCACTCTGATTTTTTGGAGATAAAATTTGCACTAATTTTGATTGTCTCATTTATCATCATTAACTTTCGTGTATGAAGGATAGTCGAAAGATGTTGAGTAATTTGGGATTTTTCTCACATGGAATTTATAGAAGAAGAAAATTATAGTAGAAAATGTATACACCCTTTTGGATATAAGATATGAATATGATTTTGAAATGGAAGGAAAATATTTTTATTAATGAAAATAATTTTACGCAGCATTCCAAAGCGAGTTTGTATGTTTTTATGTAATATAATTTGAATTAAATAAATAAAATAAAATTGTTTTGTAAAATTGTCAACTTACCATTTTACCGCACGTTTTGCAGAACACTTTTTCTTGGTTCAAAAATAATGTTGGAATGGTCTTGATCCAGGAGGCCACTAAATCACTTTTTGCTTTTGGCATTTTTGGATAACACTTGGTAACTTCACTTTATTCGGTGTTTGTAAATGATCAAAAGTTTTAAATGATAAATGCTGAAAGGTATGTATGTATATACCTCACCTCCTACCTAATTATTTTTAACCAATCCGAACTCACCTCTATTCGTTTAATTTCCAATTTCTATTCTTAGAAACCGTAACAATATATTCGTTCGATATTTCGTTTGGAAATTTAAAAGCAAGTAACAATTTCTTAGAAAAATGTATAAACATAAATTTCTAGGAAAAACCATTAATCCCTATTTAACTAATGTTTATTTTATTATATGATTTTAAGGAAACATCGGTAATCGTACAATGTAAATTTCCCAGAAAATCGTCGACTATATTTTTTATAAAAATAACAAGATTTTCTAGCCAAGAAATATGTCGAATAATTTCAAATATGTTAAAATATTCGAAATACATTTGTGAGAAAAGCCCAAAATATTCTAAATATGTGAAATTAAATTAATGCTAAATGCTTTTATTTACGCTAATTCGTGTAGATCTTAAAGCGTTCAATTGTACCGTTGATAGTTATTGATATACAAAAACATAATCCGCAATAAGGTACATGGATTTGTGTTTCGCTTTTGGTTTATCTAGCACTTGAGTAAACACTTACTGCAAAGGCCATACCGAAACGCTCTAATACCTTCCTTACATATGCTGCCTGATGTGTAAAGATTGTACTATTAAAAAGGTGGTGAATTTGAGCGCCTTAATATTAATCGACAGGTCCAGTCGCTGCTTTAAATTCATTATGTAGAGCTTACATAAATTTGTTCATCATCAATAGAGGTGACAAACAACTCTTTATGTTCTTCTATAAACAAACATGGATCAGCATCACTGTGTTTAAATCCAAAGGTTTTCAGAAATTTTCTAAATTGTGTATTCCAGCGTCTGGGAGCATGCTTCAAACCATAGATGCTTTTTGGATCCATCATCAAATCCTTTGGTTGTTGCATATAGATGATCTCATTCAGGTAGTCATTAAGGGATGCCGACTTTACATCAAACTGCGCCATTTTAAACTCTTTAGAGACAGCAATACTTAACATCGTTCTAATCGTGTCCTACCGCGCTACTGGACTAAATGTTTCTTCATAGTCTAGGCTTGCCTTCTGAGAGAATCCTTTAATTACCAACCAATTATAGTTCCTTTTTATTTTAAAGACCCAACCATTATCAATGGGACTTTTTGTATCATCTAAATTCACAAATTTCCACATTTCAGTTTCTTGCAAGGCGGCCATTTCTTCATTCATGGCATCTATTCAATATTTTGATTCATTACTACTAACTGCTTCTCACAGCTACACGGCTCATCAAAAGCCAGCATGGCAAAGTTGTCTTACATGCTTATTTTTTTCGAACTAATTTTGTCTCGAAGATTTCGGCTTACAATTGTCGCCTCAATTGCTTTTTTATGTTCCCCATCTCTCTTAGTTTCATCTTTGTGATATTGTGTTGGATTTTTGTTTTCTTCGCCTGTTTCATTCAGCTCTTCATCAGCAATCCTTCTAGCACATTAATAGTAATAAAAATGTATTTGTTAAAGATACATGAAATATGTATTTAACAAGTCACGCAACCCCCACCAAAATAAATAGATATAATAATAATAATGAAACAAAATACAACATAATAATAATGAAACTAATAAATTAACAAAATAGGAAGTACATATATAATTCTGACACTCTTATTTCTGAACTGTTTAACTTGTTTTTTGAAAGTCTAAATGGAAGCACTGTTTTTAATAGAAGCGGGCAAACAGTTGTATATCTTAATGCCTATAGATTTAATTTCTAAACTTGTCACATTAAGAGGGTTTCCTGACAAATGTTGGTCGTCCCGAGTCCTAGTACAATATGGATGATATTCAGCATTAGCTTTGAAGGCGGCTTTATTTTTATACATGCAGCAAAGCATTTCCGAAACGTATGCACAAGGTAATGGTAGAATACTTAACCCACGAAAAATCCCCACATCTTCGTTAGTTCTCGTCTCAGTATTGACATTGAGTACGTACACATTTATAGATAAGTCCTTTTGGGTCATCATGCGACGAATATCTTTTAATTTCGCCAAAAACTGAAAACAGTCGAATAATGCGTTATAATAATAATGATAATAATTAAATAAGTTTCCTATTAAAACGATTTAAAATTAAATATATTAGTTAAATAAAACAATAAATAAATAGAATAGTACATTTTAGAGATTGAAGTCGTGTTAAGTACTTACCTTGTTTATTTAAAACTGTTCTCTTCTTCAGTACCATTTTATACTTACCAATTGTTAATCTACAATAAGACACTAATTTCTTTTAATGATTATCTTCTAGTTTCATTTACATAAATAAAACCTGGATTTCTTAAATGATAGTAAAAATTTTCTGTTACAAGGAACAAAAAATTTGTTAAGAGGGGCGGTAGTATAATTGTAGTATGGTAATACTCCATTAGTAAAATTATCAATAAGAAGATGTAAAATTTATAGAAAGCATTATTTAAGAAATAGAAAAGCGTTGTAAACATTTGCCACACACATACACTTGAAACATTTCAAAATCTAGAATTCCAAATTGCTATAACGACGTGCCGAAAAAAAGAAAGAAATGAAGTTTGTTTATGAACGATGGAATAGGATGGTCGACGAAAAAGTCAGATAAAAAGTTATATAAAATACCAGGGTTGAAAAGAAGCAGACCACATCAAAAAGAAGTTGTTGTTTACAAACGACGAACAGACCAAAGAAAAGAGAAGTACAATAAAAGGAAAAGACCAAAGAAAAGAAGTGAAGAAAGAATTCAAGACAAAGAGAGAAGTTAAGAATTAGAAAATAAATTACACTTATACACACTTAGGTAATATATTTTGATTATATTGTTCATTATTTTGTTAATATAATACTAAAATTTTATAAATTATCATTTGTAATAATTTTTGCTTTCTATACAATTAACTAAAATTCATACTACAATATGCTCAAAAAACAACGTGTAGCTACACGTTCGCGTTCAATCCCGCCGTGCTTCCGTTGTATTCCCCCAGGTTCGGCGGCGAATTGACGCGACCGCTAGTCCAGCGCTGAGCGCGACGGCTCTCTGCGACATTTTCTGTATTAACTAATACATTCAACTGCTCACGTCCCATAAGCGTCACGTCGCCGTCCGTCCCGTGCGCTGTTTAACCAAACCTTGATGTGACCGCTAGTCGAGCAACCGAGCCTGCCGGCTCTGTGTGACATTTTCTATATTAACTAATACATTACAATTGCTTACGTCCCGTCAGCGTCGTGTCGCCGTTCCGCCCCATCCGCTGTTTAACCAAACCTTAAGTGTGACACGTAAGCTAGTGTTCATCCCGAGCCGCGATGTTGATATTCTCCAGCTTTTGTTTTAATCTTACTAACGAGTTCTCATATATACTTTCAAGACGTCACCACAACGTATTTTGTGTTAAACGGTTTCAATTTAATCACTTGCTCTTCTCCGCAGTTTTATTCTTCTTCTTCTTCTTGTTAAATTATCATCTATCAACCTACCAGTTTTCTCTTTAACACTTAATAAAACTGTCGGACCGTCGGCATCGGTAGGTTCCTGGACTTTATACTTGGTGACATTATTGTTTAACTTGGCTTTATGATAAGACTACCCTCTTTAAGTATAAGGGCGAAGATGTCCATTGCAGCCATCAGCAAAGTCTGACCGCAGCGACAAAATCCTTTTGCGACTAGTGGATGGACGGATTAGACTCCTTTACTTGGTGACTACTTGTCTTCCGGAACCTATTGTTTCTTGCCATTGTGGTCGATATTGTGCGTCTTTTTCATGTGCCGAGTCAGATTATTCGATCGCGCTAAGATTTATTCGTATATAAAATATGTGGAAGATTTCTAATTTAAACAGGGGTGCATGTGTTACGTATCCTTTCTTGTGAACTTTTCCTGACATATCTCATCCATCTCCATTTTATAGCATGCCGTAAAATAACTTACTTATGTTGGTCCAACTACGACAAACACTAAATATTAATGAACTAATAAAAACACGAAATATAAACTAAAAATAAAACTATGCACTAATAGGAAATAAGCGCGTAATTATAAACACTAAAATGATAAATGAGATAAAGATGTTGATATTCCCGGTCTAACTCGTAGAGAGCTGCTGGTAGACCGGGAGGGGCGATTGTCCATTTAGGTAGCAGAGTTTTAGGAACTATCACTTCCCCCTGCCGTCATGTAAGGAGGCCGCCTGAGCTTCTAGCTACTTAATCCATCTTCAGCTCAGACGGGACTTGTATCCTTATGAGTCCGGTGATTACGTACCCTACCAGCGGGGAGTTGCCGCTTGATCTTACGGCGGTGGCATGGTGATGGTTGTGGCCCCTTTGTATTGGCAAGAGATAACAGGGTCGTAATCAGAGGCCTCCGTAGCAACTGGATTCGGTTATTCCTGGTCCCTGTTGAAAGTGTTGATAGCGGTACGACGAATGAATTCCTTTAGAGATTCCTATCTAGCGCTTTTGTGGAGAGCCACGTTCCTAACGAACTAACTGGCGTACGGAGTACCAGACTTTGGATGGACTACCCGGTCTGATGATCGTCTCTTCAACGGTTCATCATTCCATACATGACCGGGGACATTTTACAAGCACGATCGATTGAACCGCACATGCGGCTCTACGTTAGCCGGCCGTCAATGATAACTATTAGATACTTGTTCTGGGAGCGCTAGGGAACGATTCCTCGCGGGATGATAAGCTCCGTTGGTGCTTCACGTGGTATCCTTTGTTTCCTGGTTCTCGAGAAGTGCACTGCCGTGCTTTTCCCATTATGGATGGCGATTCTCCGTTGATTGTATCGCGTATTCAGTTAGTTCAAAGAATTTTGAAGTCGAGCTTCGACGATTTGTAGACTTCTGGAGCGGGAGAAGATGCAAACGTCAACCACGTACATCGCCAGGTTGACATGTTCTAGAGCAGGGGGAGAGAGTGGAACCTTGAGGAACATTTGCCGACATGGTCCTGGTGTGGGAGCGATTGTTAACAGGTATAACCCGGAAACTACGATTGCGGAGAAATCAACTGATGAAGCGAAATTATCTATAGAGCCTATTGAGCTGACATTTTAGATAGATCATTTTTTCATAAAATGGAACCAAACTTTGACAATAAGAATCTCCCTAGCCTACAGGCCTATAAGATGAAGTACTAAATGCGCCTCTCATATAACTTAATAAATACTTATGGCCGGTAGTGTACATATAATGAGCAAACATAAGTCGGCATTTATATTAGTTCACACTTGAATAGGTGGGAGGGCACCATTATATTTTTAGACAGAAATGGGATACTATTTTATATATACATATAATAGAGCGCGAAGAGCTGAATATTTTTATATATAATCGTGATGTATTTGTTCCATCCATTGCTGAGTTATTTTTAAAACACCGGAAATTAAGTAAACTAATTGTAAGCTCTTAAAGCAAGACATCGATAATTCTTCCATGGTAGCGTTTATTACATGGATGGGCGTGTAAAATACTAGAACGCTCAATATTAAAGAGAATTTTATATTTTATATTTCTTTATGTATTGTTTTCGTTGTGAAAAGCGGGTAGCGATATATACATATGTTGTGTGTAGATAAAAGTGGCCCCACGTTAAAAATAGGTAGTACAAGTTTAGCACTGGCGCCAAGATTACGGAGTATAGCGGACATATTGCGTCATATATTCGAAATGAAATAAGACGAGACTTGTATACTCAGTTTCTTGATTTTCATCTTTTCATCTGATAGCTATATTTAGAGCAATGTTTTGATAATCCGGATCTGGAGTAGTTTGGACTCAGCGGTGATCTCTATGAAGTTTCCTCTCATTATATACACTGATTGAAACAAGTCTTTAAATATACTGTTATAAAATGGGCAAAATTTAACCATAAACAATATCGTAGCAAAAATATATTCGACCACAAGTATTGAAAGTAATGTCGGCGTTAAAATAATGAAATGCGTCCGTATTGTCGCCATTGTTTGATATTTTGACAGGTACAGAATTAATATTCATCTTGTAACTTTGTTTAATTTTAAAATAACGGTTCGTTTTTCGTTTATTTCAACCATTTAATTAGTAACATATGGTTATGTTCACATAGGCAATAGGTAAACTAAAGTTAGATATAGGTTAATGGGGCGACTTATGTGGTGGGAATTGGATGTTTTGAGGGGAAAAATGATAGTTCTGGTAGTTATCAACATATGTCTCAACTGGTACGTGATCTACCCATAAATATCAATGCAATGCGTAGAATATTTTGCGATCTGAGTGAAACAAAATACAAGTGTCATCTCACTCTGAGAGACTGCTAAAAAATTCGCATTAGTCAAAATACAATCAAATTTTAGCGGCATTCGGGAATGTTATTTTCCTATAACTTGAATAACGTGACCTCAATTTATACATTTTGATGACATTTTATATCGATGTTTTCTATCACTTGGACAATTTTGGATGGAAATGTTAACGATGAATAAATTTGTTTTGTATTTATTTCCATTTTTTAGATTGAAAACTTTTTCTAGGTGTAATAAATATGTTCAGAAAAACGTAAATAATTTGCTTTCTAAATGTAATATTAAGGAACTATTATCTCTCTACGCGGAGTAGGATTTATAACAAGATAATACAAATCTAAAATCTAATTCTAGAAAATGTATATGTAAACCATCAAAATCTCAAAATGTTTCACAATACGAGTAAACCTAACTAAAAAAAGGAAACTAAAAATTAAACTAGCGATCTGGTGAAGGAAGAGTTACAAGACAAGACAATATTTAATACAAATTGGTACATATACACGTATTGATTATTAAATAAAATTAATTTAATATATTTATGCCATATGTTTGTATCTTTTTGTGATCATAATGCAGTCGCACAGTTAAATAACACTTGAATATTAATGTAACCAATTCCAGATTGTGATTATCCAACACATTCTGCAATAGAATACACTTTTGCATACTTTTTGTGTTAAACGTGGAAGCCATTCTTTTAATAATTATATTCATTAAGACATTTACTATGTTAGAAGTGATAGGCAATGCTGGAATATTTTAACTTAACCCTTTTTCTGCAATTGTGCAAATTCTAATAACTTCTGTACTTGGGATTATCAGTTTTCCTCTCTGCGCATTTGGACATCTGTAAAATCTGTCGTTCAATCGTTTCAAATCATCCTTTCTTTACAAACACAAAAACTCACTTGGGAAAACTGCTGTCTGTTTTTCCATTACAATACCGCCCATACATGTTTTGGTAAACATGAGACCTTAACATATAATTACCTAGAATACATCAGAATACAAGAACACCGGACTCGATTGGCTTTTATAACGCAAACGCACTTTTCTGTACTTTCTGTACAAGCGAAACAGATATCTTAGGTCTCCTTTTGTTAATCTGGACCCTTAGAACGAAATTCGATTCCGATCAAGGTATTCAAGAAATTCTTCGCACCAAACATATCGTTTATCATCACCAGCACGAATCGGTATACGAAAGTCGTTGTTCAAAATTGGGATTCGCTAAATTCTGATAAAAACAAAGAGTTTGGAAAGATCTAACTAGCATTGAATTACATGCATATATCGGAATAGTTGTAACCGCCGGTGTTTCATACAATAATAGGCAGAAATCAGACTTTGTTCCCAGGGAACTGATAAGACGCGCCCTAAAACTCTTTTGTGCAAACCTAGTATGCCAACAACATTCAAAAGTTGATTATATTTGTTTTAGTTGTATAAATAAAAATTAATAACAGAATTTCTATCGCACTCCATCATAGAATTGAAAATAAACTCTGAAATAAGACACAAAAATGAACGGAGAAAAAACTACTTTCCACCTTTAAAGAAATTCTTTTTTCAATAATCTCATCTGAGCAGGTAATTCAATGTTTATAAAAATCTCAGAACCAAAAAAGCCCGAAAATATATATCTGCATGGATAGTAATACGATGCAATTCTAATAACTGAATATTTCCATATGAATACGTGAAAATACATAGGGGTCTGGCCAGACCCTATTAGGTACGTTCAAGAACATGTTTCTCTTGCGCTTGCTGTTCCTTTTCTACAATTTTTCAATGAAACCTAAACAACAAACGAAACGATGCTTGCAATATTCTCACACAAATTCCTAAAAACGTTGCCAACCGTCAAACGCAATTTCGTTATATCAAAAATAATAATTTGAAGTTGAGGAGGTATTGGAAAATGCGTTCTAGTTTATTCAGGATATAACATACTATTGTAATGGCACATGTTATGAAATCATGTTCTGATTATGTATGTTCAGTTTTGTTAAATAGTGTCAGATGTATGTATGTAAGTTAATAATATGTCAGTCAAGGATGAATTCCCTAGTGTATTTGTCGATTAACAACATTCTTTTATTAGAGATTTCAAAGCTGAATTTAAAATAAAAGATGGTTTTAAACCTAAAGTGGAGGAAGAACTTTCAAAATGCTAAAATTCGGTGTTGTCTCACCACACACAGTAACTGCGCAAGTCCTATAGTGATTATCCCAAAAAGGATTCAAGTGATATTAGATTATGTGTAGATTTACATTCAAGGCCCTAACGTGTTGAAAGGGTGATGCACGCGCACTGCAACTCCATGGGGCAGTAATTGGCCTTTTGGCCACTTTACGTGGTTTATATTTTTCTTTCAAAAAAAAAAAAAAGTTCATAATTATCCGGTTAACGAAAATGGAAGAAGTCTAGATTTTGCGAAACAACTTTTAACGATAATGGCGACTTTCTAAAAGCAATTAAAATGATTTTCACATTTGATCCAGTTATACGAGCATATGTTAATCATGAAAAATCTCAAAAACATTATTTAGTACTTAATATTCCTTATTTATCTTTTGTGAGCGTGATGAGTGTTCGACGACCAAAAGTGAATCTGACATTGATGGCAAAAATCCTTTGATTTATTGCAATACATATTTTAAAGCAATTTATCACCAACCTTTCGCAATTTAACAATTTCTGTGAGAATTCTTTTTACTCTTCCGGTATCAGTAGTATCAACAGGACGTTCATTTTCTAAACTTTAACTGATCACAAATTATTTAAGCTCTACCATGTTGCAGGAAAGGTTATCTCACTTAGCAATTTTGTCTATAGAATATTAACTTTTAGACACTATTAATACAGAGGATATGTTAAAAGAATTTGCGGCAATCAAAGGTAGAAAAAAACAACTTCTGAAATTCTCAATTTTCATATATGCACGTATGGTATGCATAGGCTAAATTTTTCGCATTAAAAATGTAGATGCCGTACAATTAGGTAAAACAATAAATTATGTAAGCTACCGTCTTGATGTTTTGTATATAAAAACATTATTTTATATATGCAATTACATACATAACCTGCTTAATTTATTATTTTTCAATTATTAGAAGTTTCAAGTTCCTTTTGTTATTGTGATTTTTATTATACTTTTTCCTAATATTAATAATGTTTAAATAGCAAGGGCTTAAAAAACATATTTGCTTTAATTGATTATTGATAGGTTGTGGATTATGCGGTAGCAATTTGGCTAAATCTAGAGCCAGGGAGTGGACTCAATGATAGCATTTGGGACCAG
The DNA here is from genome assembly GCA_038088585.1 of Chrysina gloriosa. Classification (NCBI taxonomy): domain Eukaryota; kingdom Metazoa; phylum Arthropoda; class Insecta; order Coleoptera; family Scarabaeidae; genus Chrysina; species Chrysina gloriosa. Next base: position 27,529,022 of record CM076094.1, on the reverse strand, counting down.
GTTTGTAACTCCACTATTAATTGGTAATAAATTCGTAAGATGGCACAGTGCTCCTAATGTTTTTTGATTGGTTTGTCCCAATGACGTATAGATCACAGAAGGAACGTACTCAGTCAGTCATCTATGCAATTTATTACCTACTCGAAAATTACCGCGCTGAATATAAATGATTGGAGTTGCTGAGTTTGCGCCAACAGTACTACAACTATTGGAAACAACTGTACTAAAATAAAATAACATACGGCATACACGGTTTCAATGTAGAGTATGAAGTTATTTCAGCCTATCTGTATTCATATAGCGCGATGTTATTTTATTCTAGTACAATCGTTTCCAATAGTTGTATATACAGTATTGTTGGCGCAAACAGCAACACTATAAATTATTATAGATTGTAATATGGTCAATACTGAGAATATTGCACCAAAATAAGGCTTAATTATCAACTGAATAAACTTATTCGTTGGTAGTAGTAAGAAATATTCATGTGAGAATTGTAGTATTCCAGGTGCTAATTAATACAAACGCAAAATAAAGGTCATAAATAGTTAGGTACAGGTACAAAAAGATATATAAGTATAGTAATAGGATTTATTTTACTTACGTATCAAGAGATTAAAGACTGTTATGCAATACAGTTGTGTTACACAATTAATAAGCTAAATCTTATAACAGTAAACAAGACCAGCCAAAAATAATACTAAAATTCTATAAATGTAGGAATTAGATAGTTTACATTACGTTATAGTTATACAATATTACACAATTTTTATAGATTGGCTTAATTCAGTAATAAACAACATACTGTTTTAACTTTGAGAAACAAAATAAAAGTTCTGAAGCTTAGGTTTAAATTGATCAATAAACTAGTTTCGTTATTATTTCTATAATTACATTTACTCTACATATCAACAGATGTTATCACCGTATCGTTCAAGAGATATTGGAGATACGAAGGGGATTGTATCTGCTACATAGATTAAATTTTAAAATTTCCTTCTGTATTTGCGAAATAGATGCTTTGCATGCAAATATATTTTATCTATGCCCTGGTATCTTAAATCACGACCATTTAATAGTCTATTTAGTCCCAACGCCCAATTATGTGCCACAAGGACAGCAAATTGTTGTAAAATTGTATTCTGAATGCCGTCCATGTGATCGCACTTTGCTTGAAATTGAAACTCTACATGGCTATACAAGTAATGCAGCATTATGTTGCATCCATATTTTAAATGCACTACTTCCGGTAAGAGTATTTTTAAAATAAAATACGCAGTCCACAAACCCTTAATTAAATTTGGCGTTGCATACTTTAATTTTCGTGGCACTTTACACCAAATTCCTTAGCCTCAACAAATCCAGGCGATTCTTCCTCAATGTTGACGCATACTAAGTTCCTTTTGCAGATATCACAAGAGTACAGGCTTCTTATTTTTCGGCATAAAAAACACTGATGTATCCTAGTACATACCCGTCAATTTTGTTATAGTTTACATTTATAATTTTATTTAGGGCAATATCAGGAATGTTGCAAGTGGTTTATATTTTCGTTTGTTTTTTGACAAAGTCTTTCAATGTGGATAAAATTGTGGAGGTATCCTCTTCACAATTGGAACTAACTGTGTGCTTTGATAACAAGTTATTAATTATTAAACACTTGTAGTTGTTCTGAAATTGTTTTGATGTTGGATTTATATTTCTAACTCCTCTTTGCCTCATCTGCCCAAAAAGGTTTTCAAGAGGATCCTGATTTAAATTTCTCAACTGTAAAAACGGTACTTCATTCTCCACCATCTTAAAGATATCTTCAATGGCATAAATTGTATTCTGCCAATGTTACAAGGAAAGCGGAATGGATTTTATTCCATTCTTTTCAAAGTACATATTCCTCAACACTTTTTAGCTTTTACATAAAACTCTCTAAGCTTTGAAGTGTTTGAAAAAGCACATCTCAGTTCTTTACCCCCTTTAGGATACAGTGAGGTCCCATTTACGCTGTCGAAGAGGGAATCAAAGAATTTAATAACTCTTGCGGTACCTAACGCAGATGGATCGAAGGCACAATCACTTCCTGCATTTAAACCTAAAATAAATATATATATATATATATATATATATATATATATATATATATCTGTACCTTAGAGGTAAAGGATCGTAACTCCAGTTTTTGTCAATATCGAGTTAATATTTTTTACAACGTATCAGAAACGTAATAAAATAGTTGAATTAGTTACTTAATTAAATGTTTAAAAAACCAAATGAGAGGTTTATTCTATTTCTACTAAAAATATTCCTCTTTCTATATTATAAAGCTTTAAACCTTGTTTTCTCTAAATATACAATAATGGAGATACAATCATTTACCTCTAAGGTACAGATATATATATATACATATATTAAAGCATATGTAAATTGTTTATCCTGTGTAAGATAATACAATTAAAGAGTACCTGATTTTACTAGAAAGTTGATGGTTGCAGCAACAGTATGACTCAAAGTTTGTGCTGCTGCAGATACTTTCATTTTGCGAATTTTGTTGGGATTGCAATGATCTGTTAATTTAGGCATACAACGTAGTTCACCTGAAGCATTATCTATTAAATATGCGTTGTAAATGTCATTCCAGTTAGCAACATAGAAATAATTTGTATCCTTCCAAACTAAATTCTTGGTGAGGAGATTATTTCTAATTCCTTTGAGTAGATGTGGCGGATCAAAAATATGATATATCACTCGATCGTTGACCACAAAACATTTACGATGACAGTATTCCTCTTTTGGAACCAAAGTTTTCATTAAGTAATTGATGGCTGCCACATTGGAAGTGCCTTGGTCACTGATGGTACTAACTACCCGTATGTTAATATCTTGACATTTTTTATAATATTTTTTATTAATCTCACCAAATCCATTGATTTAATCGTATTATGTGTAAAGGCGAAAGCTACTGGTTGCTTCCAATTTCGAATTATTCCTCGTAACATAAAAACGATTACATGGTCTGCAACTTTATTAGAGAAAACATCACCAAAATCCTCAAATCCATCAAAACGCCTCTTATTTCTGTCGAATATTATGTGTGGTTGAATTGCCATTTCATCAAATAATAACACACATAATTTCTCATTATCTTTCATTTTTTCAACAGTTTTTTTAAAATATGCAAAGATATGTTCATTTATACCTGTCTCAACATTAACATTATGTAACAATGTAGTTAATGTTTCTCTGCTTGGGACAGAGAATAATTTAGAAAAAGTTCTGTACGCTTGTGGACTTTGTTTATAAAGTATTAGTCCCAAACATTTATCATTCATGGTATATCTTTTACCATGAGGATGTTTATCATGTAAACGTAGCTGGCTTTTTATAAAATCTGCCACATGAGAATTTAATGGAGCATTATTTTATCTGACATTTCGTATTCACTGTAGGATTTGATCTTTTGTTTGAATGCAAGAGTTCTTCTTTTCAATTTCCTATTCGATCTTGACAAAGTAACTGCCCTTTTATATATTTTTTCGCCTTTGGTGTTAAATCTGATCATCTTGCAGCACCTATATCTTTTAAAATGGTTCCACTTTCTAAAAAAATAATTATATTGAATATATCTTAAAATATTGCACATATAAAATATTAGCTTATGTAAGCCAACTTTCTCTGTTAGATTAGACTCATAATCATATTTATAATGAATAGAAGAAGTAAATATAAAATTACTTTTGCGTTTAGGTGTATGGATAATTGGATTTTGTTGCTCAACTTCAGGACTTTTTCTGCTACTGGTTGATGGCATATCTTCTTTGGACAGCTCTGTATCTGTAAAAATAAGTGCTCGTCATTCCTATGTTGAAATTTTATTACTACTACACATATTGCAAACATATAAGGCACAAGCCAAAGTAAGTTTAATGTACTTAAAAAATAAAACTTGATCACCACTAAATTATATATTTGCATTAACAAATTGTAAAGGTAATATCACCTCTTCCTTTGGGTAACGATTCAAATTCAGCTTCAGGCGTTTTCTCTTCCTCTGTTTTTCTATTATCCGTACTTGAAGACTGGACATCTATAACAAAAATTAATTAAAGTTGAATTACCTTAAAAAAGCTTATATTCTTAATGCAGTACTTTCTGGTTTTACTATTACTATTTAATAGTTGGACTGAATGATATGTAATAAATAAATACAATCTATCAGATTTTACATGTTATATGATAGATTTCTACCACTAATAGGTCAACAAAACAAGGCTGGTGGGAACGATAGCTATATTTTCAGAACGCTTACAAACGTTTTCGGAATACCTTCTTCAGTGAAAATATAACTAGATAAATATATAAACAAACATTTGTTTTTTATTTGGGAACTATCAATAAAATAACTAATGACGTAAACGTTCTGAAAATACAACTATCATTCAAACCAGCCTCGTTTTATTGATCTATTAGTGGTAGAGATCTATCATATAAGATAAGTATAAAAGGTCACGAAATATATATATATATATATATATATATACATTTATTTTACATGTTTACATATAATTAGAGAAAACAAATTACCAGTATCTAAAATATTTCTTTGTTCTACTCTTCCAAATGGTAACTTAAGAGATGGCACGACAACCCCTTTTTTCAAATAAATATTCGACGAAATGTCGTTGGGCGTAAAGTGGATATGGCATACCCTCTTCTTCTTGTACACTTCATTTGGATCCATCTTATCTATACTCGACTCGCCGAACAGATGCAGTAGCAAATTATGGCAACCTTGCAATGCAAATGTCCGACTCACACAGCATAAATCACATATAAACATATCAAAATAATAACCTCATTTTGTATTTGACATAAATAAAAATTGCAAAATAAGTACTAAAATAATTTTCTTATTTCTTCAAGTATGTTTTGTTGAATTAAATTATGCATCTCCAATATATAGAATTATATATAGTAAATAAAAATACACAATGGTTTTAAGATCTATGTAATATATAAATACAAAATAAGGAAACAAATAATTAATTTTTTTTTTTTGGTACGTATTTATATAAGAAACAGTATCCTAAAAAATTAACTCACTGTACAAATAGGTATAATCAAAAATAGTAAATTTTATACATATTACAAAAATTTAATACAGTAAAGGAATTAATTATGACACACTAAAACGTTCTTAACATGTATCTTCTTCGCTATTAGATGATGTAGACAAATCATCATTAATTGTAATGATTAACGGCTCTATGTGTATATCTATGAGATTGTCAAGTTCCCACATTTCCTTCTCTGTTTGAATAACACGTTTAATAGCATTTTGCCAATTTTCAACAGAAATATTGTCAATACCTCGTTGAAATAATTCTTTCACGTCTGCCAATTTAAATGTGGTGTTATGTCTCGCAACATACCCCTTCACTTGTGCCCATATTAGTTCGATCGGGTTTAATTCACAATGATAAGGGGGAGTCTAAGTACCTTTCTATTAGTGTTTTCTATTAATTCATTAACAGCATATTTCGGAGGGCCAGATAAATGTTCTTTAATCAAAGCTAACAATTCTGCTTTTACCATGTTTTCTTCATATGCAATACTATTTTCCCTCATCCAGTTTTGCATTTCTAATTTGCGACTATTAGTTGTAGGTGGCTTATTCAATTTACGACTATGGTACGGAGCATTGTCAAAAATTATAACGCAATTTTCTTTTAAATTGGGGAGAATACATCTCATCCACTCTTCAAACCTTTCTGCGTTCATGTCTTCATGATAATCTCCTGTTCTCTTTGATTCGAAGAGGAGTAAACCATTTTCTACAAATTCTTCATCCGAGCCAATGTGTGCAATTATAAATCTTTTGCCTTTGCCTGAAGGATTTTTAAGACCTGTACTTAAATCTTCTATAAATGCTTGTCTTGCAGTGACAACAGACATATCTGTCCATACTTTATTTACAGTATGTCCAGCATTTACCCAAGTTTCATCCAAGTAATATATCGGGGTACCATTTTCACGATATTTCTTAATTTCACGAAGGTATTTCCGTCTCCAGGTAATAATGTCATCTTTTTCTTTTAAAATACTATTTCGAGCTCGCTTATTATAACTACAAACATAATTATCTTATGATTAGTATATAGAATTTAAAGTAATAAATATTTGTACCCAAAGTTTAGTTCCTTTAATAATGATCTGAGAGTCGTAATTTTGAAATTAGGAATGTCATCTCTTTCATTTATCACTGTGAGAACTTTTTGAACTGTTGGAGGTTCATTTTTAAAAAAGAATGAATGTACAATTCTTCGTATAGCATTTTTCATTTCATCATCCACCATATCTAAAACAGCCCTTTTTCTATGATATTTTTTGGTGGTTGTAATTCGTGATTAGTGTTATATTCTTTCACAATATTGTAAACACTGCGTTCACTAATTCCTGTAAAAGATACTATAATAGTTACTATGATTTGGTTATCGTTTTTGGAAAGATACCTGCTGCTTTGGCTGTCATTTCAACACTAACAATTTTAGAAGTGCTAGGCTCTTCTTGAAATGTTTTAAATATATTCAAAACCTTCTGTTTATCTTCTACCGTAAATTGTTTTGAAACTCTCTTCTTAGGAGGTGAGTTTTCCATAATGTAAGTATATACGATAATATAGCAAGAAATAATGTATAACCTACAAAACAATAATGTATTATTGGTGCACTAGAACGATCGACAAATAGTCTTCAGAAACACTGGTTTATGAAATATAATACATAATGGATCATTTACAAAGAAAGCTAATAAAATCTAATATTCCAAATGCAATATGGACTCGATTTTTATTCTATTGTAAGCGGCCACCCTGATCGACCAATTACAAACGTTATTGGTTATATGACCTATTAAACACACATTGTTGCCATAATTTACTACTGCATTTGTTCGGCGAGTCGAGTATAGTTCTTTATTTCCGCATGCAGCTATCCATTGTTTTAAAACATCTGGATATTTGCAGGGATTCGGAAACAAATGTCTAGGAGATGATTTGTCCTCGCAGTTTTGTACCACACATGTATAGTATTTTACCATCATAAACTAAAAATACAGTTTCACATTGAAAATATATTGAAACCATATGCAAGTGATAATGTTATATCAAATACATTTCTTACCTGATTAGAGTAAAATTTTCAATCCCCTTATACTTGAAAAGTCTATTAATAAAAGAAAAAAAAAAAAATAAACCCGATAACAATATTAACTACAGTTAAAAACATCCGAACGACAACTTTGTAACAGTAAACACTGACTAAAGTCAGTATGACGCACTCGGTAGACGTCATTAGCGAGAAAACCAATCAAAAGATTTTAGGAAAAATGTGCCATCTTACGAGTTTATTACAGTGGAGTTACAAACCCGGTTCCAAATGCCGTCATATAAGTCCACTCCCCTGTTTAGAGCAAATGAAAATGAATATTACAAGTTTAAGTTTTTTTCCTTGGCATTTACTGTGATAAAAATATATTTCGCCATTTATCGGTAAATGGCTACACTTTTACCAGGATTTTGAGGACTCATAAGTCAACGTCGGTCGGTTCACTTTGCGGATACAAATTTTTCTTTATACATACCGAATTGTTCATATTCTTACAAATTTCACATGTAGAATATCGCGGCAAGGTTTTGCAATATTTTTGTGTGATTTTACCAATTTTTTTGTTCTTAATTTGCAATGTTTGGAACATGTTTTCTCAGAATATACGACATATTTAAGATTGATAATATAACCATACCCTAGTTTATTCCTTTCACTTTTGCTTAGTTAATGATTTTATTAAAAAGAATGCTTAATTTTCCAGATTTGTATCCTACAAATTAGTGCCGTTTTTCGATAGTGGTGCAATCTGTTGACTATGAACTCTCAAGCCGCCCTCTTAACCTTCCTATACTCACGCATACGGTCTGTGAGACCGACTTATATAGTATAGTATACGTCTTTCATTTTGACGTGAGTATAGGAAGGTTAATAGTAGTAATATAATTCTATTGTCCAACATAATTCTAATAACAAGACAATTATACAACTTTATATTATTTCTATACTCCATAGCTATACATACATACATACAAGAATAGCTTTTTCTTCAGTTTACTCTTTCTCAGTGAACTTGACAAGATCTTTCAAGGAGTTTGCACACAGGCATCTGAACTTAAGAAAACATAAAAGAAATATAAGGTGCAATTAAAATATATGGCAGTCACGTTGTTGAACTATCTACCTGTTATATTGATGTCTGTTTGTGAATCTGATTCGAGGAAGGATTTTGGTTTGTCATCCCCACATTCAGCCGCTTTCAATGTTGTGTGCGATGTTCCCTTGATTTGGACATATGTATAACGCCAACAAACTCACTGTTAATGGCAACCCCCATTTAGTTCAGAGGAGGTCGACTGTATTAGCTTTTCAGAACAGAATGATACCTGACAACGGAGTATTAGTTTTACAGAGAAGTCTAGAGGATAGGAATTATGTGATACTTAGCTAAGACGACAGAAAAATCTAGAGCATGTAAATTGTTTAATGATACCGGCCGTCTTTTTGCAAGTTGCTGTTTCACGCTTGCTGTTGTTGCTTCAGAGGAAACACATATTAATAAACCCTAATCGTTTTGGTTTCAGTCGCAGTATTCCTCCCTTTTGTTATACACTATACACATGCATATGTATATACGTATGAAAGCTAGTGCTGTAACATGGATAATTCCAAGTTCAGTGGATCAGGTTTCCACGATAAACCACTCTTCTAAACTTTTATTCAAAACAATGGAGTTCGAGCGTAAGCGGTCTTTAAAAGTAGTCCACTTGATGCGGAATTATCCAAGTAGTAATAAACAATATGACGTTGAGTTGATAAAATATTGAATTTCTTTTGTTATTATGATGTTCTCGATTTTCAAAGTGCTCGGCGCATCCTTTCCCTTTAGATTGAGCTAGAATTTTACACTGATCAGTTTCTTACAAAAGGAAATTAAAAGGGGGGGGAGGGGGTGAAGAAAATTCAACTTTTGAAAATACGAACAACTCTACTAAGCATGCTGCTAATGAAAAGAAATTTAACTCCGCAGAGGTCGCGCATAGTGTGATAGGCCACATCTTCATAAAAATTATTATACTTTAGAAACGATTGTAAATAGAGGTTCAGCGCTATCAAAACGTTCTTGAAGTAGTAATACGATCACTCTTTGATAATGTTAAAATTCTAGAAGCGTAACAGATTTACATTTTCTGAAAAATATTTAAAATTATGAAAGGGATCATATATGTACATACTGCAGAGTTAAATAAATGCTGTAAAAGAAATGGTTATTTATAAATGTGATAGTTAGAACGAGGAAAATCTAGAGAGGTAATGAGAAAACCACTAGTCAATGTTCCGTCACCAAACATGTATAGGGAGGTGCAAGAGATTTATTTATCATTATTTATTATCAATCTCCCTTCTAGTCCACAGTCTAGTTAACTGAAGAGCAAACAGTAGTAGGATTATGTTACAATCCCTATGAAATAAGTAGTAGATATGTACTGACGGAGACAAATTAAGGAATTTCTATGGTTCCGTAAGAAGCTTACAAACACGACTCTCGTCCTCGAATTGTTGTAAAATCTCTTCTAATGTCTTCACTGTCCGATCTGCCACGAGTAACGTTTTTAGTAGTACGACCTATACCCCCAAACACCCAAAGCGATGAACAGATAGCTTTCATCCACTTCGACCATGTCTGGTGCATCCCCAACCTTCGAGAATCGTGCCACGCCACCCCCTCGCAAGTACCCGACAGTATCGATACCATGCCACCACCGTAGGCGAACTAGCACCACACTCCGCGACTGTTTCCATGCTGGTTTGTTCTGCATGAAACAAAAGATAATGGGAAGCATTTTGTCCCCCAACCTGTCTAACATGCATTTTTAAAAAAAAATTGTGCACCGCACTGAATCGATGCTCCCGGCCGGATTGCGACAACGATAGATATACCCCAGTTTTCTCTGCGCGCACTTCCCGCGGAAAAGTACATACCCGCACGTACGACACCGACAATTAACGTTCTTTTCGTTCCGCGGCAACAACCCGAAGTGTTGCAACGTCCCTATCGACCTCCGGAACCTCACCTCTTTCGGCGGTTGTACACCACATACATGCCGCTCCAAAGTGGCAAGAGACGCAGCTGCCGTTAGTATATCTTGGGGTTGCATTTTGAAAATGTAGTCTAACCTGGCTGCACGAGGTTAACAGCTCTTTCAGGGCTAACATTAACTGCCTTCAACTGAATCACTTTGGATTTGGCTTCTAAAAAGAATGCACTCCTTTCCCAAATTAATGGGTTTTCAGTGAGAAATTTATTGTTTATTTTCAATCGACAAAATACCAATGGCTTTTTATTGTAACAAAATCATACCGTTTTCATCAATACCAAAAGGAAAAGAAAATTAATATCATGTCAAAAAAGTGTTAGAAAAAACTTACCAAACAATGAGCTACACATATCTTCTTTCGATGGAACATATCTCTTTGCATTGTCAAATTTACCTTCTTTGGTTAAACTAGCCACAATATTCTTTTTTGTTTCAATATCAACCATATCATCAAAAAGGGATAAAATGACGTCTTTCTCAGTTAACCTTCCTATACTCACGCATACGGTCTGTGAAACCGACTTATATAGTATAGTATACGTCTTTCATTTTGACGTGAGTATAGGAAGGTTAAATAATAGTACCTGGCGGACCGACCCTTGCTCGGAGTTTATTTTATTTTTAATATTTAATTTATATTGTATATTCCAAGTATATACCATATAGTAGCACATACATATTATAAATTTATAAGGTTAAAAGTATGTGAATTTACACGTTTAGACCGAAATTGGTGAAAACCTGGACTAAACGGATTGAATCGAGACCGGGACCATGCCAAACCGGTCTTTCGTCCCCAAAAACTCGCAAATACTAAATTGTAACAAAATCTTGAGAGTAATTTTCGATAACACATTTTATGTACCGCAGAAATAGGTAAACGCGGGACAAAAAATTTTTCTTGGGACTGGCACCATGCTAGATCAATTTTGTGTTCTCGAAAATCCCCAGATACTAAATTGCATAAAAATTGCTAGTCATTTTCTATAACCAATTTCATATACCGCACTACCATGAAATGTGTGTAAACCGGGTCAAAATGGATTTTCCCTGGACCGGGACCATGCTAGATCGATTTCTCTTCCCCGAAAACCCCCAGGTACTAAATTTCATCAAAATCGTTAGAGTCGTTTTCGAGAACTCAATTCTATATATACAGTCTGTTTCAGAGTAAGCGCCTTATTTTTTTAGCCACACTATGGGTACTACTTTCAAAATATTTGGCAGTAATATATTTCAGGACATTCTCTACACGATGGTGATGTCAGATTTTCAATTGGACGAATTATTTCAAAATGGCGATTTTCAACTTTTTTTTAATGGAATGCCATCATTTTTTTATTATTGAGATCCTAAAAACATTCTTTTTGCGATAGTATTTCGTTTTTCTTCAAAATTCATTTCTTTCCCTGTCAAAAAGCAAACTAACGTTTTAATCTAGTACATTAGTAGTAGTATTTTACACTCGATGTTATTTTTGTTCAAATATCAAGTAGCGGTAGACACAAAAGAAACAATTAAACTTTAATCTAGTACTCAAACGCCAATCAACTTGCTTGTGCTTATTAATCACAACTGTATTATTGAAAATTGTAATTGTTAATTTAAAATTAATTAATACGTTTTTAAAATGCCGTTAAGTTATACGAGAGACGAGTTAACTGATATGCTCCTACTATTTGGAAAAGCAGATGAAGATCCTTATGAAGCAGCCAGATTGTACCGAAATAAATATCCAAACAGAAGGCACCCTGAACATCGAACATTTACTAAATTATTGGAGAGAATGCGTGAAACGGGAACTGTGGATTATAAGAAACCGGTACATGCAAACCTACCTGCTTGCAATGTCGACAACGAAAACCAGGTAATGCTACACATTATTGAGAATACCCATATCAGTACTAGGGAGATTGCAAATTTGGTTGGAATATCGCATACTTCGGTCTGGAGGATAATAAAAAATAAATAAATTTCACCTATTCGAAATGATTCTTCACCAAGAATTAACCGAAAATGATTTTCTGTTGAAAATTATTTTTGCACAGTGGGGTTTGCAACAGATAGGACAAAATAAAACCTTTTTCAACAACGTTTTATTTTCGGACGAAGCAAGTTTTCGAAATGATGCTGTTGTTGTAACACATAACATGCATTAATACGCTGATGTAAATCCACACTGGGCCCGTGAGCGACGTTGTCAAGATCGATGGGGTTTAAACGTGTGGTGTGGAATTGTAGGACAGCACATTGTTGGGCCAATATTCATTAATAGACTTAATGGAGAGAATTATCTCAATTTATGATGAAATTCAAAATCATCTGAATGAACTCCCACAAGGTATCAAAAATAATCTGTGGAGGCAACAAGATGACGCTCCAGCACATTATGCCCTTCCAGTTAGGGAGTTTTTAAATAATCGATACGAGAACCGTTGGATTGGTCGTGGAGGACCAGTCGGTTGGCCACCTAGGTCACCTGATATGACACCACTGGACTTTTTTCTCTGGGGGTATGTAAAATCCCAGGTGTACATCGTTGAACCAACAACTATTGAAAATATGCAAGAGAGAATTCGTACTTGCATAAACGAAATTTCTCCGGAAATTGTCCTTCGATCTACTGGCTCCATTGGACGACGTTTCAATTTATGTATTGAAAAAGAAGGAAAACATTTCGAACATTCTTTGTAAATACCTAATTTTTCTTTGATGTAAATTTTTAATTTTGAGTTTAAAAAAGTAGGTGTTTATTACAAAATAAAGTTTGTTTCTTTTGTGTCTACCGCTACTTGATATTTGAACAAAAATAACAGCGAGTGTATTCATGCGCCACTAGATTAAAACATTAGTTTGCTTTTTGAAAGGGAAAGAAATGAATTTTGAAGAAAAACGAAATACTATCGTAAAAAGAATGTTTTTAGGATCTCAATAATAATAAAAAATGATGGCATTCCATTTAAACAAAAAGTTGAACGTCGCCATTTTGAAATAATTCGTCCAATTGAAAATCTAATATCACCATCGTGTAGAGAATGTCCTGAAACATATTACTGCCAAATATTTTGAAAGTAGTACCCATGGTGTGGCTAAAAAAATAAGGCGCTTACTCTGGCTGCTTCTTTTATAAAACACAAGTGTTGGTAGGGAGCTGTTACGGCCAAGTTGCATTGTATCCCTGGTTTAACGCAAGTTTTTGTTATGAATAGAGAAACTTCTTGCAAACCTTGGTTCTCTTTACTCGTTAAATTTTGCTGATCGCGCAATAAAGACATTTTTATTGCATAAATAGCTCTCGCCATCCATCGTGCTTAATGTATAGCCCCATGAGGTCTTATTTTAATTTTTTTTTTTTGTTTTCATTTCCGTTCAAAAATATAGGGAGCTCAATCAATTCACGGTAATCACAATTGTTTTTTCTAGCTCGGAAAAATAGAAGCTAACCCAGTTTACAATTTGCGAAGGTTGAAAATACTGACTCGCAATGGCCGTACAATTTTGAATATTGTTATAATTAATATTTCTGCAGTTATTTCTCAATTTTTGAAAAAACGGTATATCAGCGTAAATCCCCCAAGTTGCTGCAACTTGGAGGATTTTGGTTTCAAATACAGCTTTGAACACTAACTCGCACACATGATGCCTGTATCGAAATAAAAGTAGTTCCCTTTCTAGTGCGTTACAGCGACCCGTGTTAGAAGATGTGGGCTCATAGCAGATAATCTCTACTTTGTCAGAGGTTGCCAGCAATTTATTGCATTTACTATAGCAGTAGCTTGCTCTTTTCCATTTGCGGGATCTAATTTAGGCACTTCAGTTTCTCCTCATGTTCAAATGTTATTACAATTGGAATTCGTTCTTCTTTGCTACTTTGTGCATTTATTGCTGGCAATAACTTTCCATCCTAGTGTATGGTGACTATTTTGGGAACGTTAATTTGAAATCAGCTTTCATATTTTTTACTTTAGTTCTTATTCTATGAATCGAAGATTTATTTATTGTGTAATTGTCTACATCAGGTCCAACTGCCTCTAATGCAGCTTGTCGTATATAAACGGAGTCGCGAGTAATCAACTGGCATTTATCGGGAGCTCCTTTTTGCGAAGGCAATAAATTTCCTTTCAAAATTGTGGATGGTGATATTGTTTCTAAAGCATTAGCGTGCGCTATGTCGAAGAGATTATTCAAGGTATTCACAAAACCCTTTTCTTTCTCTTTCAGCACTTGACTGGTCGTCTTTGATTAATGTATTTGTATGTCTTCGCTTTATTTGAAGTTTCATGGTTAAAATCTGTTAAATACTGAATCTTCACTTCAGGTGATCGCTGGCGTGGACTCTTTCCCACGTTGACTCTAGAAAATTTTCTACATATTCTCGCAGGGTTGGAATACTTACATCCCGATGGAATCTGTGCATTCCTTACGTAATAGGCAACGTCGACTAGGATTTTGAGAGTTCGGTCCTGAAGAATCTCTGGTTTCTTCACATGCGTCGTGGTGGTTGAAGATCAGACCATAGCGCCGTGGGTCAACAGTGGCACAAGCGTCGTCTTGTAGAAGAGCAATTTACTTCCTAAGCGAAGGGGACTACTTCGCCCTAGAAAGGCGACCAGCATGTTGCGGGCAGTGATGAATAGGGGGCGGATCTAATCAACCTGCTTCTTGCAGAGAAGTTTCTGGTCGAAGTGTATTCCAAGATACCTAACGTCAGAGCTCCAGGGAAACACTGCGTTTTCCACCCGAATTGTCTTGCCGGAAGGCCTCAGTGTTCATGTGAATCTAACTGCTACGCATTTAGATTCGTTGATACCCAGTCTCGATCAAGCCGTCCACTTCAGGAACCATCCGGGGCTCTCCGGAGACACCTACTGATTAGTTTTCTCGTTTTTGTACGCTGTATAGATGACGGCATGGCGTTATCTGCATAGATTTCAATCTGACATGAAAATTGTCGAAAGGCGCGCGATCCCCGTGGGACAGCCGCTTGGATTCCGCAGGTACTCGACTTTACGGCTTTGTATTTGGTGCAGACGGACCTGCCAGATACGATCTAACAACATTGGGGGTTTATTCCAAATGTGAACATTTTGTACATCAGCCCGTCGTGCCAGACTGATGTTAAAAGCACTTGCTAAGTCGAAAAAAATGGCTCCTACGGTTTCTAATCTTTCGAGCTTGTTTCGAATGTACTCCGAGAGATAATGCCCAAGTCGTCGCGTCGCTGAGTTTTGTTAGTCGAATCAGGATGACCGCTCTCATTTTTTTTTCGACGGGTTGGAGTTGGAGTTTGGCCCGGACTCGGGGATATTAACGACCTCAGCGTGCTTCCAACCGGTGGGAAAATGCAAGTATTCCGTATTGCCTCCGCTTCTTAAAGCAATCTCTTCAGAAAGATTGGTGATACAATCCGACCCTGGAGACTGTCTATTTTTCTGGATATTGTCGAAGATAATAGGGTTAAGGAGTGCTCCGCAGCCCGTCTGCCAACCCATTACCAGCTCTTCCACTTCGCTACGGTAGTCCTCATCCTCGCCGTTATTTGTGGGGAGAATGCCGTGGAAAACCTCCAACTCCTCCTCTGTGGAAGTTTGGAGGGTTTTCGCCGACATTTCTGAGAGCCTCAAGGGCGTCCAGCGGCCGCACGATGACCTCGGAGTAGTACATTGAATTTTTGACGAGTACGGCTGTCCCTCTGCCGCGGCCCCTCAGGCGATCTCGACGGAGCTAGGTTTCACTTAGGAATGTAATCTCGATTTGGTTTTGTGAAAGAAATTATCTCAACTCAAGCATTCTGCCTTTGGTGCCGTTCGCGTTCTAGATGATCAATCTGGATCTAGCTCGTTGATTTGTATTCAACAAATAATTCATTGTTTATTCAATATAAATTTGGCGGCATGGTTCTAGGCCATCGAGAATTGCCCAAACAGCTGCAGTAGGGAAGATAGACCCCCAAAGCAGTTGGGATTGTTGTCCTCCTCCACCTCCTTACATTCTACAGCTCCTCTGAGGTAAGCTGGTATATACGGTAAGGGAGTCCTATCTTTTCGAGCTCCCTGACGGAAGCTCTGAAGTCGGTCTCGGTTCCGAGGAAGAAACGGATACCATCGCTGGTTTTCCACGCAGATTGGTCCCTAATGACGATGGGGGAGTCATCCTTGTCTCCTCAGAAACGTATAAGGGGCCTGCAAAACTGCGTACCCTTTCGATCTTTGGAGACTTTTGGGATTCGAGGCAGAGGGTCCTAATTTTAGAGACGAAGCTTGAGGAATAGTGACAAGGATCGTGATGGGTACGTCCCTGCAATTTTTTACACCGGATAGTAGGCGTATCTTTGCTTTTCATTTTTTGCCGGCCGATAACCAGTATTTTCCTTCTCCGGTCCGCAGTTGGATACCGACTCGTTGGATGCCGAGAGGTTGGAGTGCTGTTTACTCCATGCGCCTTCATCTCATTTCCTCCTCGATCTCCCAATACGCCCGTGTGAGGGTTTCGTTGGAGTAAGCTAGTTTAGGAAAGGACTTCGATGTCGATACTGGAGCCTCGAGAACCAAAGGACGCCGTAAAAATGGCGGCAACTGCAGCTGAGCAGCCATGGTTATCGAGAAACATATTTTGGACAATTACAAATTACACCGTTGAAAACTCCCTTTAATTGATAATTTTCTACCGCCTTATATTTTTTGTCAGCATAGTTAAATGTTTACTTTCGTCCATAATTTCCGGAATTAGAACTAAATTTCTCACCTCATACAGGCCCGTACCATTGGAGAACCGCCGCGTTGCTTTGGTGGTTTAGTGATTCTCCTTTTTCCTACATACTAGTTGCCGTCCATCCGACACAAAAACGTTACTTTAATCCGCAAAAATTGGTTTGTAAAAACTTTGAAGGCGCTTTTTCGCAAAATGCAGGCGTTTACTACTATTAATTTCATTAAGAAATGGCTTCTTTTGTACTACCTGAATGACCATAAATGAGGGTGGGGATATTTAGTTTGCATTATTAGAATTCAAGAAATTCACATTCCATTCAGTAATTGACGGCTCATTGTTAACGAATCACGTGTCACCGAATTTAATTAAATAATTGTGTGTTAAGAACTTTACCGATGTGATATTGTGTCAGTAACTACACTACAATCCTTCCAATCACTATCAAAAACTTTAAGGTATATAACAATGTGATTAACGTATGGAGATAAAATGAATGCTGCCATACTCCAGATTTACACCCACAGTATTCAGTCAGTATCGGCAACATAAATACCTATCTGCTGGCACACAGGACAGCTTTCGTGATGGAGCAATTTCGGCTTTTAGAGCATCTTTATTTAAGAAAAAATTAATGTTTGTGTATTGTTGCAGCAAAGTAATATCTTATATGATAGATCTCTACCACTAATAGGTCAATAAAACAAGGCTGGTTTGAACGATAGTTATATTTTCAGAACGTTTACAAACGTTTTCGGAATACCTTCTTCAGTGAAAATATAACTAAATAAATATATAAACAAACATTTGTTTTTTATTTGTGAACTATCAACAAAATGACTAATGACTAGGATTTCTTGATATAGAGGATGTGTAACCAACTTTTATATATATATAAATTATAAAAACTAAATTAATGTGTAAACATACATGCAAATTAAGTAAAACCTTATATCAAAAATCTTTGTCGAAACCTTAACAATTCTGTTCAAGGACTAGGGAAAACCAAATTTAAAAACCTAGCCAAAGGTTTCCTTCTTAAGAAATGCAAATGTCATTTTAACAAATTGCTATATACATTACTTAAATTTTGAATATCGGTTCTGAAATTAATAGTTTTAGTGTCTTTTTGTATATTTATCATTTCATATATTAGTCTTTTTTATAATTATTCTCTGTTTTTAATATAATTGTGTTTTCAAAATCAAAGTAATGCCCAAGATCTTTGTAATGCTTTGTTACAGCGGTCATTGCACCGAAATCATTATTTAAAGAATACTTATGGCTATACAACCTTTTCTTTAAATATTGTTTCGTCTGACCGATGTAACAACCATCACAGTCTTTACAGTCCTAGTCATTAGTCATTTTGTTGATAGTTCCCAAATAAAAAACAAATGTTTGTTTATATATTTATCTAGTTATATTTTCACTGAAGAAGGTATTCCGAAAACGTTTGTAAACGTTCTGAAAATATAACTATCGTTCAAACCAGCCTTGTTTTATTGACCTATTAGTGGTAGAGATCTATCATATAAGATAAGTATAAAAGGTCACGAAATATATATATATATGCAAAGTAATATATATAAAACTTTCTCAAAATATCTGAGAACGCCATTGTACGAGAACGGCAATTAAGTGGGTAATCAATATACTTGTTTTGATAAAAGCAGTTCCAAGAGAATGACAGTGACACAAAATCCCGCAGCCGGGTGTGTGCACCTGGTACAGGTGAAATCATGTAACGTCCACGTATTCTTCAGTGGCGACTCCCAAAAGTTAAATTTGATCCGTTCTATGTAAAAAATAATGAAATAAAATAAATAATAGATTATTTTTTTCTTTTTAGAGCAAAATTATTGTATGCTAATTTTTGGTTGTGGCATTTAAATGGAAATCGGTTTAATTTTTTTTTTTCCAAAAATTTTTATTTCATACTTTTTACTGTTTTGTTTGCATTCATATTTCTTTGGTAATATAATGCAGTTACCTCCAGTCAAGGGTCACTGGTGTTTCACGCAACCACCGTGGTGTTCAGCAGAGATAAACTTATGGCATCAATTCTCATTTTGCGAATTAACCGTTAATATGAGACAGCAAAATGATATGGACTTTGTTGATCTATTAAATAATTTACGCTTTTAAGACCTAACAACTCAGATGGAATTGTTATGTGAAAGGAAAAGAATACCATTAACCGGCGAATTTGCAGATGGTATAGCTGTTAGACTATACCCAACAATAAAATTAGTAGATGAATGTAATTCGAAAATCGACGAATAACGTGAGACATCTACATATGAGAAGAGACCGCCAAGTAATGTAATTCCTACAGACATCAACAAGTGTGGCGGTCTTCTACATAAAACACAGTTAGCCGAAGGATCACGAGTTATATTAAGGCGTAATCTATGTATTTGATGATTTAGTAAACGGTATCATGGGGATCATTTATAAATTTTAATGGCCAGCTTTTCGAAGAGATTAGTTAGAGGAGGGAGAATTGCCGGAGGCGGTTCTGATAAAATTTGATTACAGTAGAGTAGGTAGTAGATTAAAAGACTCCGATGGCTGTGTTGCAATATCTCCAGTAACTGCAGCATTTCAAGCAACTAAAGGATAGGGGGATGTTGAACGTCGAATGTTGCCTTTAATTTTAAGTTGGGCTGTAACAGTGCAGAAATTGCAGGGCATTATGTTGGATAAGGCCGTTATTGAACTTGGCAAACAAGTTTTCGCAAAGGCCAGATTTATGTAGCTCTAAATCGAGTTAAAACTTTAGATGGATTAGCCACATCAAATCTAGAGCCACGTAAGCTGTTGAACAGACCTCATGATGAGAACGCGTTTCAAGAACTGGAAAGTTAAGAGCTCTCGTAACTGAAAGCGACTCACAAGGTGAAAGCCTAGCTTGCAAAACTGAGTTTTTGATAAGAGTATCATCAATCGATAGTACGTCAAAAATAATTAGACACGTGTCTCGGCTACTTTGTAAGTGGGCCTTTGTTTAAGAAATATAAGGGTTTGAAAATCACAGTCGTCGAGGTGCGATACTTGTACAGAGTGGCGCGGTTTCATTGCCACTAATCGTTGCTGGTATAACGGTAAAGAGCCTGCCTAGCGACCACGCTACAGCTGGTTCGAATCTTTTGTCGACATTTTCTTTTTCATTTTTCGCATTGTAAACATATCAAATAATCATTTTTTGATGCTTCTCCAACAATGAAAAAGTTTTTTCTCAAAGATAGTCAAATTATCGGGAAATAAATATTATGCAGACACTCTTCGATTCATTTAATTCTATAATCGTGATTTATTGCTCTTTGTATGTTTGTGGATGATAGCCGTCATAAAAGCATTTGAAGGATAACGTTCCCTGATAACGAGCACATTTTATGAACGCAATCCCGTAGTAATCGCAGCTTTTACGAGTTAGGTTCAGAGGGAGACAAGCTTCTTTGATGTTCATGAATGAAATTCTGTGTGGTAATAATTTTGATCTATACCAAGCGTGTTTGATCATATCGTTAAATATCGGAGAACTTAATTAGTGGTGGATGATAGAATGTATTTCAATAGTATCCTCGCCAGCGCTTATTTCTCGTTCCTCTTGCAACAAATTTGATGCATTTTGCACTTTCCGGTAAAAATAAACGTCAAGAGGCTGACATAAAGGA
Organism: Chrysina gloriosa; assembly: GCA_038088585.1. Taxonomy (NCBI): domain Eukaryota; kingdom Metazoa; phylum Arthropoda; class Insecta; order Coleoptera; family Scarabaeidae; genus Chrysina; species Chrysina gloriosa. The sequence goes on along the minus strand of CM076094.1, from coordinate 27,508,439 downwards.
ATGCATTTTGGAGGAATAACTTTAACAGTGCAAGTTACTTGATTCGCTTGTGAAAATGTCATCGCAAATGAGTCAATCTGCCTGTCCTCCCCACGAATCCAGAAGTAACAGGAATTTGTTTTCACATGTGTATATAGGGTTTGAGGACTTTTTTAGGTAGTTGATGAACAGTTTCTTTTAGTTAATTTTTTGCGGATTTCAAGCACGTTAGGATGACATTTCCATAGTCTTCGGTTAAATCTTCCATTGTTTTTGAAACCCTAGGGCCAAATGTATTTCCCCTTTCTTGAGTGCATATAAAAGCGTGAGACAAAGGGGTAGCGGCAGTTAAACTGTCTTGAGCTGTATATGAATGAATGATTTTGTTCAAATTCTATTTTTGTACTAGCTCGGTCTTCGTGCCTTGGATATCGAGTGAACGATTCATGACCATTTCCTCTGGACAATCGGACTCCACTCTGTTGATCACGTATTCTAACGGATATTTTTCATCAATACTCGCGTTTGCCGTTGGAACTTTTCTGCGATTGCAAGAGTTTCGTCGAGGGAGGCAATATCATTTTTGCTAACCAACTTTGCAACTTTGCGTTGCTTTATTCTGTACTTCCTTTTGAAGTTTCTAGCCCAAGAATGACTAGCGATGAAATTGAAATTGGCATCCCAAAAGGTAACGTCACAGACATGGCCCAGTGCTGGAGAACTCTTGCGATGACCTATGAATTATGAATACCTTCTCTTCTTCCAACAAAGACCAGGCGACTGTTATCTAACTTATGAAACATGGAACGACATTGTTCCATTACGGAGAAAGAAAAAAAAAAAGAAGGGCGGGGTACAAAAAAAGAATCACTGGTATAGGTATATCTGTGTATGAATCTATATATCCAACTACAACGTCGATCAAACGATACAAATGAAACGGATCAAAATATACAATTGAATACCCGATGCTTATGTGAGCACCCTGTACAAAGACCACGCCGTGTCTCGGCTAAATGCTCGACTCTTTCTCAGGGGGCCACAATATTTTCAGCATGAACAGGCGGCCTTTAGATGTTATCCCTGTCAGGGAAATATTGAAACCTGACAGGCTATTGATGGAAAGTAGAATTGGCGACAAGTTGCTCACATAAACCACAACAATATATATATATATATATATATATATATATATATATATATAAGAAAACAAAAGAATCTTACTACTAAACGATAATTACTGAATTACCACTACGTTACTAAAGTTAATGCTGAAGGCTGGGAAGTTAAGAGATAAAAGAAAGTATTTATCTGAACGTGTCCTTGATCGGCGCCGGTGTAATGGCCGGGTGATGGTGGTGCCTGGTGTCGATAGCGTGATCTACAAATCCGGAGCTTCCGTGTTGTCACTCCCCTTTTCCTTCATGGATACATTATCCAAAATCCCTAAACAACTGGGGGATGACACGCGAGATAGGCCGCTAATCCTCGACAATCGAGAAATTACTTGAAATTTTGTCGGACCCACCTCGCTATCACTATTGCTTTTCTTGATGTCGATGTCGTTCGCCCTCTTTTCACCGCCTTCCCAACACTTAATCCCCGAGTCCCTCTTGCTTCTGCGCAAGTCACACTTTTCCCCTTTTCTATCATGGTTGCCAACTTCACTTAGAACGTCTACAACTTTTAACATTAATCGATAAACCAAACAATGTGACCGCTTTAAATCTATTATAAACTAAGTACTTTATGAACACTTCATACAGTTGTTTTTAATACGAATAGAAAGACAATAGGTAAGTAGGCAATTTTAACGTAGCGCCATCTGTAGGAGACTGGCACTTATTGAATGTAAATAACATAGAGCTTATAATTAAACACAGTACAGGATTATTATAGAAAACAAATTTAAAATAAAGGAAATAAAGGAAAGCAAAAATAAAGTGCAACAAATCCCCCTTCAATTTCCAGAGGAAATGCTCGCAGAACATTTCCGGTGTGAACCAGAAACAAAAATACAGGCATAAACAATGATAAATAAGAAAGGGTGAACTGATTAGGTAAGTCTAATTCTGAAAGGAGTTAGTTCTTGCGCGAATTCAACGTACGCAAGCACAGAAAAGTTTACTGGTTCCTATCACCAAACGGAATATACATCTCTTGGATGCGGACTTATGCCGAAGCTGCCCTCTGTCCCAAACTAAGATTTCCTGAAACCTACTCCACGAAATTATCGGCGGGGATAACAAAACTACTATATGTAACAAATGTGAAAGTATTGGTCGGAAACTCAAATGTCCATCGTTACTCAAAATAAAAACTTTTCTATGAAAATCCTGAACACTGACTCCAGAAGTGGGAGTAGAGCAAAATACCCTAATCTCAAAGATCAAAGCACAAGTAGACCAACCACACATGCACACGTGACGGCTTGAGGATGCAAGGGATAGGATACGGATAAATAAGGAAGGTGAAATGCCAATCACAAAATGTACAAATGCGCCTAATCCACCAGACCTCAAACGAAGAGAAAACGTAGGGTACCCACCCTCAAAAAGAAAGAAACGCGAACGTAGAACTGCGGCCAAATAAAACGAATAAGTGACAAAGTTTAAAGTCCAGGGTGGCCCACGCCAAGACTGAAAAGCTGAAGGTTAAAGGCAAAGTAACAAACACATATTAACGTCAAATCCTATGTCCGGAACAAAAAGAAACGCGAATCGAAAACGGGAAATGCCGGACTCAAAACCTTGAAGGCCCAAAGTGAAGCCGAATAGGCTTTATTTGACGACAACACAGCCTTCTGAAAAAGTCAAAATCAGGAAAGATATCGCGACGTTAAAATCGGGAACGATACGGAAAGTCAAAAGTCCCGGTGAACACAGAGTAACTCAAACGGTTGATGGTGGGCGTTCACTAAAGCTCTTCTGGCGTATTACTGCCCCAACCAGGCGGGCAAAGCGGAGCAACTCAAGCGATGGATGGTGGGAGCTCACTACCGATCTTCTGGCGTATTATCGCCCCAACCAGGTGGGCAGAACGGAGCAATTCAAGCGATGGATGGTGGGAACTCACTACTGATCTTTTGGCGTATTATCGCCCCAACCAGGTGGGCAGAACAATACGAACTTAATCGGAAGGATGAGCTTTTAGGTCCTTAATATGCCAGATGGAAGTTTTTCCATGAGGGTCTGTGAGTTCGTACGTCCAAGGTGAAACAACTCGACTTACTACAGAAGGTCCTACGAATTTAGGACGACGCGACGCATCTGATAATACCTGGTTTCTTCTCCAGACTTCTTGGCCTAGCTGCAGTTTCTCGTCACGTCGACGTAGGTTATATCGTTGGGCACTACGGACATGAGCTTTCTTTATTCGGTTTTGTACGTCCTTATAGAGTGCAGCGAATGCTAGTTTCCGGTGATCCACGTCAAAGGTTGGTCGTGGAGCTTCGCTCGCTCTGAAGTCTTCTTCATTGCCTTGCAAGGTCACCTCTCTTCGAAAGTTTACAAAGTTTGGAATCAATTTGGTTACTTCATGTTCGGAAGACCTGATGGCGAATCCTATCTTCGGCAGGTATCGATCCCAGGTTCGATGATCGTTCTTGACGTAAGCGGTCAGCATAGTCTTGATGAGCCTATTAACCCTCTCCGTGGGATTCGACTGAGGATGGTAGTATGTTGTAAAAGCGATCTCAATATTATAATTGTTTGCCATAATTTTTTAATAGGTTGCTTTTGAACTGGACTCCACTATCGACGATTATGGTTTTGGGAGCTCCGAAAAGAAGTATGACATGCTCCTCGATAATCCGAGTCACACTCGCCGCGGTAGCGGAACGTAACGGGAAGAGTAAGACCGCTTTACTAAATACATCACAAACCGCCAGGATATACGCATAACCTTTACTCGATCGGGGTAGGGGTCCCATTAAGTCAGCGCAAGCAATTTGCCATGGGCTGGTGGCTGTTGGAGTTTTGCTCAACAAATGTCCCGAAGGAGCTTTATTTTCAGGTTTTGTGCTGATACAAATGCGGCAGCGTCGCACATAATTGGCGACGTCATAAGCAAGTTTAGGCCACATATAATTACGAGTGACGCGAGCTACAGTTTTTACAACGCCAGGGTGTCCGCACGTGGGATCGTCATGACAAGCTCTAATAATATATGCGCGCTGCGCCTTAGGTGGTACAAGTTTCCACTCCTGATTGAAATCATTCAAATCAGGATAACGAGGTGTCACAAATTTAAATAGTTGATTATTCTCAACGCGCCACAACGGGTAGCGCTGAGGACTCTTCCGTACTTCGGTTATCATTTTGGTAAGCCAACGGTCGATAGGTAAAGAATCCTTGGCAACATGGACCGTGTCAGTCAAGACAGGTACAGATCGTGATGAAAAATCGGGGACGGCGTTCTCCGAACCCTTTCGGTGTATCATCTCAAAGTCGTACGGTTGGAGGCGTAAAGACCAACGGGCTAACCGACCATGGGGATCTTTAAGATTGTGCAGCCACAACAAGGAGTGGCAATCGGTGATTACTTTAAAGTGGTATCCTTCGAGATAGTGACGCGTATGCTCAATTGCCCAAATGACCGCCAGACACTCACGTTCGGTGGCACTATATTTCCTTTCTTGATGAGTCAAGGAACGCGACAAATAGCAAATCACATTTTCAGCGTCGTCACATTTCTGAGTTAGGACGGCCCCCAAACCATAGGCGGACGCGTCGGTCTGAAGGTAGAAAGTTTTTGAAAAATCAGGACCAACTAGTAGGGGCGAGGAGACAAGATATTCTTTGATTTTATTAAACGCAGAATTACATTCGGACGTCCAAGACCAAGTAACACTTTTCTTGGTCAAATGAGTAAGTGGTGCAAGGATACTTGAGAAATGTGGCACGAAACTACGGTACCACGAAGCAGTTCCAATAAATCTCCGTACCTCTCGGACGGTTTTCGGTGGTTGTATATCTAAGATAGCCTGGACTTTGGCCGGATCAGGTCTCAATCCTAACTCATCGACGACATATCCCAAATAAGTCAGCTGTGGCCGACAAAACTGGCTTTTACTAAAATTCACCGTAAGACCGGCGTCATGCAGACGATCAAAAACTATCCGCAAGGTGTCTAAATGCGACTGAAAATCTTGTGATACGACCACTATATCATCGAGGAAAGCTAGTACTGAAGGTTGGAGATCAGCACCTAACACGGAATTTATTAGACGTTGCCAAGTTGCAGGGGCATTGGTAAGTCCGAACGGCATGACGCTAAAGCGATAAAGTCCATTTTGGACGCAGAAAGCTGTATAGTCTTTGGAATTTTCAGCTATTGGCATTTGCCAATAAGCGCTCTTAATGTCCAGCGAACTTAAATACTTGGCGTCCCGCAATTGATCCAAAGTAGATGAAATATAAGGAAGGGGATAAGAATCTTTCCGCGTTACAGCATTGAGTTTCCTATAGTCTACACAAAAGCGATATGAGCTATCCTTTTTGTACCAGGCAGACGGAAGAAGCCCGTGGGCTTTTACATGGTTCAATAATACCTTCTTCTAACATCTTTGTCAGCTCCTGATCGATGACTTGTTGTTTAATAGGGGAGACAGGATAGTACCATTACTTGATGGGTCTAGTGCCAGGCAACAATTCGATTTCGTGATCAACCAAAAACGTACGACCCAAAGACTTACTCATCCTCTGTCTCTTTTCGTCTATTAGGTTATTCAAGGATGTATGCTCATCTGGCGTCAATGTGGTAACACTCGAAATACTATTAACGCTAACAACAGGACTCGTCTCACTGAAATGCCAAATCTTTTGCCGAATATCGGGAACGATATCCATGGCGATCCAAAAATCCACACCTAGAATGAGGGTGTGCGACAGCTCAGGCATAAATAATACGTCGATCAGTCTGATTTTATTACACAAGCAAAACGGAGTACTTACATATCCGGGACTACTGCACTTTTCTCCATTCGCGACAGTGCACTCAACGGAATCAACCTGTAGTGAAAGACCAATACGTCTCAAAATTTCTAAACCAGAGGGGCCAACCAACGTTCTGGAAGCTCCTGAGTCCAATAAACCTATAACACGATGCCCTAAAATGGTAACTTCTAGATACGGCCTTTGATCACCTGTCACTCGGGACATCACATAATCAAGGAAGATTCGATTTTTATCAGCAGCAACACTATCGGAAATAGTCGAGTTCGATGACATGGGAGAGCTTACTCGACTGTTCGGCTTCTCCAGTTCGAGTTTTCCGAACATGGGGGCAATTTCGAACTGAAACATCAGGATGACCACATCGATAACAAAATCGTTTTCGGGGCATTGTACAAACAGAAAACCTATGACCGGGTCGATGACAATTAAAACAATTTGTCTGGTTAGATTGACTTTCTGAGGGTCGTGAAGCATGAACAGCTGCTGCGGACGCTCTGACTGAGCTCGGGTTGGGTTGGGAAGCTTCAACAAAAGCAAAGTCAGGTTCCACATATGTATTTCGCTTACGAGTTGGAGGACGGTAGCTACCAGTACGGAACTTTTTTCTAATTTTAGACATTCGTTTTCCAACTGCGATAAGGTCGAAACGTCTGGTAACTGCATAGTATAAAAAGGTGACAAATTACGCGAAATGATCTCCAGCTGCACATCTTCTGATATGCCGCCGTGACGACGAAACATAGAAACTACACATGAAAAGAAATCGATAAATGATTCTGAAGGATCCTGAGTTCTAGATAATATGTCCTGGAATAAACGAGATTTGTAATCCGGCGCCTCATAGTGCTTCTGAAGCAGTTCGGCTAAAGATTGCCAATTTTGAAATCGATGACGGTTGGAGTGAAACCACAGTAAAGCTTTGCCTTCGAATAAGTCTATAGCCGACTCAAACAAATGCCGTTCAGAACAGCTGCGCGCAGTCATTAACTCATTAACACGCTCGAGGAAATTGTGAATAGAAAGTCCTTTAGACTCCCCACTGAACTTGAGATTCCATTTGTTGACTGGCGAAAAACGGTTTGAATTATGTGAAAAAACATGAGGGAGGTGCGCTGATGCTCCCTCAGCCGAATTGTCATTAACATCTGTACCGCGGTTACTGGTTTCACCTAAGGAAATATTTACAAAGGTTGTCGGAATGTTGGAGGTGTCTACGGTATCTAGTAGTTGAAGGAAACTCGATAACAAGATTGCACGTCGTGCCGATTGTTCGGTTGATAATGCTGTATGTAGCATGCGATTAATCCTGTTCAAACAATGATGGATTCTGGTTGGAAGCGACTGAAGATGTTTATCGGAATCTGAAACGTCGTCAACTAAGGACCTTAAATCGGAAAGTTTATGCTCGAGAACGTCGAATTCGTCGTTAATTTCGATCAAATATTCGGGGTACGTATAAGAACTATCTTGTCGTTCTAATTTGACTAACGGTCGTAAACATTTACGTAATTGATCGACAGTTTGTGATTCTTTAATTGACAAACCACGAAATTTCAATTCATAACTCAGTTTATCTTTTCTAAGATAATTGACTTCGATATGTGAGAACGACATCATAAAATTTAAAATTAACACTTGAAATTGCAAAACTTGCTTAAAATTGACACATGAAACAGCCAAAACGTATTTAAAATACTATCGTGAGGTAGCACTGATTCAAAAGAAAAATATATATATATATACATATCTTAAAGAGAGGAAAACAGAAAACAGTGGCAAAGCCACGTCACACCCCGTCCAAAATATAGTGAAACGGGTCAGAAAATAATTATGATACTACCTATATCAATGACATTTAAATTAATTTCCGTTGGGCGCCATTGTTATCTAATTTATGAAACAGAGAACGACATTGTTCCATTACGGAGAAAGAAGAAAAAAAAAAAGAAGGGAGGGGGTACAAAAAGAGAATCACTGATATAGGTATATCTGTGTATGAATTTATATATCCAACTACAACGTCGATCAAACGATACAAATAAAACGGATCAAAATATACAATTGAATACCCGATGCCTATGTGAGCACCTTGCTTGATCATCCTGTACAAAGACCACGCCGTGACTCGGCTAAATGCTCGACTCTTTCTCAGGGGGCCACAATATTTTCAACATGAACAGGCGGCCTTTAGATGTTATCCCTGTCAGGGAAATATTGAAACCTGACAGGCTATTGATGGAAAGTAGAATCGGCGACAAGTTGCTCACATAAACCACAACAAAATATATATATATATAAAAAAGGAAAACAAAAGAATCTTACTACTAAACGATAATTACTGAATTACCACTACGTTACTAAAGTTAATGCTGAAGGCTGGGAAGTTAAGAGATAAAAGAAAGTATTTATCTGAACGTGTCCTTGATCGGCGCCGGTGTAATGGCCGGGTGATGGTGGTGCCTGGTGTCGGTAGCGTGATCTACAAATCCGGAGCTTCCGTGTTGTCACTCCCCTTTTCCTTCATGGATACATTATCCAAAATCCCACATGGGCTAAACAACTGGGGGATGACACGCGAGATAGGCCGCTAATCCTCGACAATCGAGAAATTACTTGAAATTTTGTCGGACCCACCTCGCTATCACTACTACTTTTCTTGATGCCGATGTCGTTCGCCCCCTTTTCCCCGCCTTCCCAACACTTAATCCCCGAGTCCCTCTTGCTTCTGCGCAAGTCACACTTTTCCCCTTTTCTATCATGGTTCCCTACTTCACTTAGAACGTCTACAACTTTTAACATTAATCGATAAACCAAACAATGTGACCGCTTTAAATCTATTATAAACTAAGTACTTTATGAACACTTCATACAGTTGTTTTTAATACGAATAGAAAGACAATAGGTAAGTAGGCAATTTTAACGTAGCGCCATCTGTAGGAGACTGGCACTTATTGAATGTAAATAACATAGAGCTTATAATTAAACACAGTACATGATTATTATAGAAAACAAATTTAAAATAAAAGAAATAAAGGAAAGCAAAAATAAGGTGCAACACGACTTTCATCGAGTTCGTGACATTAGTGAGAGATAGAGTTTCATCGAACAAAATGATATAATTATTTTCACCGCTGGTACTCGCGGAATTATCTGTCATGTTCGCCATGATTATTTGACAGGTTTACAATGTGAGAAATGAAAAAGGAAATGTCGACAAAAAGATTCGAACCACCACCAGCGTGGTCGCTAAGCAGGCCGTTTACCACTGCACCAACAGCGATTAGTGGCAACTAAAACGCGAGACTCGATACAAGTACGGCGCTTGCGGCGACCGTGATTTTCAAACCCTTATATTTCTTAAACAAGGGCCCACTTACAAAGAAGCTGAGACACGTGTCTAATTATTTTTGACGTACTATCGATTGATGATAGTCTCATCGAGAAGTCAATGTCGCACGCTAGGCCTTCCCCTTCTCAGCACTTTGACTATGTACTATAGACATGAGCTGTGTCTAACTAAACAATTTTCGCGTTCTTTTTCATTTTTCGGAGCTACGAACAAGTTAGTGTGGGAGCCTTTGGTCATGGGGTGCGTCGATTTACTTTTCCACATTTTTAGGTTAGAATTAGTAATAACCGCGTCAGAGCTCCCTCCGAACAAAAAAGGTAACGCACCTACAATGAAACCTTAGCTGTTTTAAAAGCAATATGATGCGGAATATCATTCTTTCTCTTATAACTTGGATATTATATATTAAGAAAATATAGTAATATGTAGTAAATGCACATGTACCATACATTGCAGTTTTAATTCTTCGATTCCTTTGTCATTCAAAATTAACTTATTTGCTTTTTGCATAACCTATGAATAAATTAGATACCAATTTTGAATTGAACACATTTTATAAGTAGAACAGGAAAAATAATAATACCGATTCTCCTGTCGTAAACCTCAATTTCTGTATTAATCTTTTTCTTTGGTTAACTAGGATTACCAGTATTCTAATTACGACTTTGGATTTATTAAAATCAAAGTATATATTTTTTATTTTTGTCCCCGAAACGTCAAATTAATTAGTGTACAAATAACAACTTTTGCATGAAATATATTTGAAACTACTTCTTTTTAGTCGGCTCTGTTCTCATAATGCTAGCGAACATATTTTTCGATGGTAAAATTGACTATAGTTTACATTATGTGACCTCCGATAACATTAAATAAAATAACACGACCAACCCTTACGAGATCACTCAACAATCACCACTTGGTTGTGCCTGATTCTTCCCGTCGGGCATCGCCTGCTTCTTGGGTTGCTAACACCGATATACCACAAATATAATAAGAAGTCGGTTATTGTTGGTTTTTTGTTAATCTTAGCCCAGCACTAATGCGATATCAGCTCAGGATGATATGGCACCATCCTGGATGTACGCTCTATTAAATGCACCCAGAAACATTAAAATCGGTCAACCCGTTGAGTAGTTATGCGCGAACAAACAAAAAAGCACACAGGAAGTCGGACGTCGGTTAAAATGCAAGACAGGTTTTAGAAATAAGAAATATAAACACACAGAATTAATTCAATTAGAGCCAAACTAACTTCACATGTGTTGTGCATATAAGGAATGTCAGCTAGACATGCGTTTGATGTATTCCACGCGACCTTGCTGTATCAATTCGATTCGTGTTTTCCTGAAATAACAAAATGAACCAATAATAAAAAAGGAAACTCTAGAAATATACTATGGAATACTCCTGAACTAGAACAATCTTTGAATATATTGGATGTGTACAATTGCGACAGCGACAAAACATGAAAATTTGTACCAATTATATAGAAGCTACAAGAAAGATTATCTTATCCAAGTGTAAGGAGCAAAACAAAGTGTCAATCAAAGATATATAGGTGAGGTGGACATCAAGCAAAAAGCAATATGGACAGTTATCAGCGGCGAAACAAATAAACCTAATAAAACTATCCAAGTGGAAACAGCTTTAACAGCAAATGATATGAACGATCATTTTACGGGTATTGGTAGTCAAAGTGCGCGGTTGTCTATAGTTGATATTGATCCAGTTATCTATGTAAACAACATGAAAATAAATAATAAAAACCTTTCTATTTCCGCCCAATATAGGAAAATGAAATAATCAGGGTGACCGACCGCATAAAAACTAAATACACAAAGGATAACTTGTGAGTGCGTTGCGTACACTCGTACACTCGTTCCGTTGCTCCGTAAAACATGTGCTCTTTTGGTTATATATTTTACATTTTAATTGCTAAATTTGTACAGTATAGTTGTTATATCAAATACTTGAAAATTGGGGAATATGACGGTCGCTTTCTGAGAACAAAGAACTTACTAAGTTATGTGTAACCGAATTACGGCAAGAGGACACAATTTTATCATCGGTTATAAAAAAGGTTGTTGACAGAGTGGACGAACTATTGAATAGAAAAATAGAAAAATTAAAGATGGGAAAGATTTAGAAGACCGGTAGATGGGTACTACATGAGTTGAACGGCAGGCAACTGTTAAAGCGCAAAAATATATGTGACATTTTGAAAAATCATGGGTAAACCCAGCCGTACCATCTGATGCTTTGTGTTTGGTGGGACCAGAGGGGCGTGGTCTATTAATTGCTGTTAAAACCTGGGGAAACAGTTAATACTAAACATTACCAACAACAATTGACCGATTTAAATCGTTCGCTGCTTGGAAGAGGGCCAGAATACCGAAAGAGGCAACACAAAGTCATTTTTCTTCATGACAATGTTACATCACATACGGCAAAATTGGTTCGCGACACATTGGGAGCATTCAGCTGGGAAATTCGACACCATGCGGCTTACTCATGAGACGTGGCTCCTTCCGATTACTACTTGTTTGCATCGATGGGTCACGTACTTGCTGAGCAGCGCTCTTGTTCCTATGAAGATGTAAAAAAATGGCCTGATGAATGGCTCGCAACAAAAGGGGTAGATCTTACAGGTATGGAGCATACTTTGAATAAGGCGCTCTTTATCATTCTTCCGAATTTAACATGTTTTTTTAGAAAAAATCCGCGTTTCATACTTGTACACCTGGTATATTGGATACTATTTAGTGGTTTAGGAAGAATAGCACACTTTTTTGGATCCTACACCTATTTATCTGTCCGCGTATGTTTTTTTAATGGGAACTTGTTAATTTTGTTCTATCGTTTGATAGAGAATATTTTTCTCTTTACAATAGTATTTTTTTGTTTTTTAATTTATTGAATAACATTTGTACAAGAAAACATCGGTTCAAGTATTTAATAAATGTTAGGTACATCGTAAGATAAACAAAATTATTTTCAATAAAGTTATCGCTTACAATCGTATTATTAAAAACAAATTAATTACTAAGTTTGAAGGGAGAAAAGTACATATGTATGTCGCGCGACGATATTCGAAAGAGCGATCTCATGAGTACCGGCCTAGAACGTTACCGACTAGGCCAATGATTTTTCCTAAAAATGTTATTAAATGAGTTAAAAAAGAAAAACAAATATACTATTGTAAAGAGAAAAAGTTCCCTATCCAATGTTAAAATAAAATTAACAAGTTCCCTTTTAAAAAGTTACGTGGACAGGCGTAACTTAAAAATAATTGAAGAAAAAAATGGAATTTTCATAAAAAAGTTTTGTATCGAATATAATTTCCCAAAATGAATATTAACGCCGATAAATCATCGTCTCTAGGCCGATTGTTATCTTGTCGTCATTATCTAAAGTATTAGAACAAATAATAGCAAATAGATTAATCGAATATTTGGAAAGAAATAATTTTATAACCGAGAAACAACATGGGTGTAGAAAAAGAAAATCAACTACTACAACAATTCTAGACATCGATCAAGCTGTCCTCAATGCGTACAAAAGTCAGGATTTTCTGCTGTAAAGCATTCGATATGTTTAGCCACAATATATTATTTCTAAAACTCTATTGTGGTATTAGAGGTACACCGCATGGCATCGTGGAATCGTTTTTGAGCAATAGATATCAGGTTGTGGACATTAAGGCTCGATTCACACTGTGATGCCGTTCATGGTTCAATCTCGCTTCGATCCCGGCCCGGTGAAATATTCTTAACCTTCCTATACTCACGCATACGGTCTGTGAGACCGATTTATATAGTATAGTATACGTCTTTCATTTTAACGTGAGTATAGGAAGGTTAAACACGAAAGAATCAGAGAATTCTCACTATTGTATCGGTCTAGTTCCGATACGATATCGCGCGGCACCGGTTCGTCCAAAAGAATATTTGACTGAAACGAGATTGGACCTGTCATGATTTGTACCGATAGTGTGAATACGCTTTTGTTTCAACCCCAGTCTTTCATCGGTTGCGCAGCGACATGTTAATTGTTTCTTCTAATTATGGCCAGTAATAAATCGTGAAAATCTGAAAAGTATTTATGGGTGTAAATTATAACATATGATTATAAATAGTAAATAATTATACTATTATTTTTGCCAACTTTTGAATATAAATTTGTATTTATTATTTCCAGATGAAATACTTATTGAATTAGTAAAAGGTAAATGCGTCTTCGTCGTCTATGAAATGACGATATAAAATGTGATATTCGCTTTCTTCTTTTCTTCTTAATAAACTGGGATGTATCCACATTTTTCTTCTCTTCATTTTACGTTGTAATTTTCTTTTATTTATATCCTGTTCATCCCAAATATTAGCTACCATCGCTAACTCTTCAACGGAAAAATTAAATGCCATTTTTTGGCGAGTCAAATTTATCTGGCTATTTGAAAAAACGTCCTATGTCGACTATGGATCGAGACAGACTGATTGTGGGACTAATAGTGTAGATGCAGCGAGATTTGATCAGACCGAGATCGGAACGAGATTGAATCGTGAACGGCATCATAGTGTGAATCGAACCTAACGGAGAAAGATCAAGTTTTCTGCCAATAGCGGGATCTACAGGGATCTATTTTAAGACCTTTGCTCTTTATGGTATATGTAAATGGCGTCGTCTACAGTACAACAAGCGACCAGTGCTGCCTGTATGCAGATGACACATCCTTTCTTGTAGTTGGGAAAACTAGCAGAAGTATCCGAGGAGCTATTAAACCAGGCAAGATCATGATTTCAGAGTACCGATCTCTTACGAGAATAAAGCACAAAATCTTACATTTTGTGCAAAAATCAAAAGTATCGGGTGAAATACAGTGTCTGGGCATCACGTTGAAACAGCAAACTGAGTTGGAACTATAATGTATCAAATCTAGCTTAAAAATTGACATCTGCGATATACAGTATAAGACGGCTAAATAATATAGCAACGCACGGGGCTACCAGGATTGCCTGCTTTTTTAGCTTTTATAGCAAAATAAGTTATTTTCCTCCGGGAAACATGTTGATCTGCAGAAAGAATTTTTCGGTTCCAGAAAAAAAGCAGTGCAGGCACTTTACAGCTTAGGATAAGGTGTTAGCTGCAGAAAGAAAGAAAATATATTTACTTTAGCATGTTATTATTATTACTAATTATTATAGGACAAAAACAATGTCAGGATGTTATAATTACTGCTAAGCGGCTGTATAATTACCATGAATTTTTAGAATCTGATAACAAATCAAAACCAACGTGGAGAATAATAAACGATAACACTTGTAACAAACGTGGCTATAACGATATATCTGAAATTGAATTTAATAATGTGAGGATTATAGATCTACATAAAATTTCTGATGTTTTCGCTGATTACTACAGTACCATTGCGACAGGGCCTTCAGGCATGTTGTAGAATCAGTCTAGGTTTGCCGATGAGTGGTATTAATACAGCCGCTTTTGCAGTGTATGTTTCCTCCATAACCGAGTATCGCCCTTACAACGCCATTATGAAGTTACAGATGTCTAGGTCATGTGGAATAGATGGTATCTATCCGGATGTGATTAAACTGTGTGGTCGTCTAATAGCTGGTGCCTTAACGTTATTATTTAAGAACTCCATTGATACATGTGTATTTTCAAAGACATTGAAAATTGCTAAAGTGGCGCCTATTTATGTCCGGTAATAGATTATCGGCACAGAATTATCGACCGATATCTTTGCTGCCGGCTCTTTCTAAAGTCTTCTAACGACTAATAATAGGAAAGGTAATAGATTTTACCATGAGACATAAAATTATTAGGCAAGAACAATACGGATTTCAGAAACGTAAATCCACAACAGAAATCTTGCAATTTATCGAAGAACTCTACCGGCATCTAGACAACGAAACCAAATGCATAGGTGTGTTCATAGAGTTCATTAAGTAAGATATTTGGTTTGGTAGACTACGCCTTATTACTGAAGAAATTGAAGTCTTACAGGGTGCGTTGAAGCATAGATTTATGAATAAAATCTTATTTACAAAGTAGGCTGCAAATTATAGAGGTAAATGGTATCTAATCTGAAGCATACAATGTGAATCGTGGTGTACCATAGGGGTCGGTGCTTGGACCACGTTTCTTTGTTTTGTTTATAAATGACTTAGCTGATATCAATTCCAGTGGTAGGTACGATTACTATGTATACTACCTATTTAAAGAGCAATTCAAAACATAGTCGTTAATATCACACAATGTATGTTGGACAGATGGTGGTTTAATCGAAATCAATTACTACGCAACAAGGGTAAAACAGTTTGTTAATTTCTCAATTTATATTGCCTAAAGAATATTACTTGATTTAATCTTCAGTAACCTAAATTGTAGTATCACTCTGACTTTCTAGATCCACAGGTGGCGGACTATGTGTACCATTCAACGCTAAATATTCGCCTAGACTTTTGTGACAACCTATCGATTCCTATTTTTCAATCAAATAACAACTAAAGATACAATTTTCGCGAATGCTAATTACTGTAACCTTTACAATGATGCATGCGTTTCTTTTTATTATAAAGTTTATACAATCGTGGATCGCTCTGTTAAAAAGTAAAATCATCCAAGTCAATGTTTCCGTCAATATTAAAAAAATTATAAGGCTTACAGAGCACTATTTTGACGATGGGAAACAATCAAAGTCAACAGTTTATCATCATGAATGCAGCAAATCTGCATAGCACGTAATCACTATGGTATGGTAATATTTTGTTTTTACGATAAATACCATCCGCAGTTCTGTTCTGCCATGCCAAGCGATTCGAGCGATAGCGAGTAAGATGATTTTGTAATAATTGATTTAAAAATGAAATTACTTCGACAAAATTGAATATTCCTCAATAATTTTCCATAAGCTTTACTATTCGTTGATATCCTGTAAAATAAAATTGAAAAAGAAAGTCACGGGAAGGAATCAAACACGATACCTCCAGCGTGGTAGCCGTGAACCCTAACCGTTGCGCTACTCTCACTTACTTGGAACATACCTACAGTTACAGTTATAAGTATATAAAGTGCTTTCAAAACTTAAAATCGATTTTTTCGAAAACCAAGGCCCGTCGCCTGAAAAGCGGATAGCCAGGTACTCAGGGTAGGTACGATACCTCCAGCGTGGTAGCCGTGAACTCTAACCGTTGCGCTACTCTCGCTTACTTGGAACATACCTACAGTTACAGTTATAAGTATATAAAGTGCTTTCAAAACTTCAAAATCGATTTTTTCGAAAACCAAGGCCCGTCGCCTGAAAAGCGGATAGCCAGGTACTCAGGGTAGGTACCCCTACAATATATTTGAAGTGCATTAAAATCCGTGATTTACAGGTTTGATGGTCCCCTTCTCAGTCTAAATCTTTGCCTTACCTACATGTGCATAAAATATCTCTCCGTGTGTTTTCGCAATTTATTGACTTTCAAGACAATATTAATTGTTTTGATTTATATCATCTTGTAGTGAAAAGTGATTGTCGGTTGCTTGTTGCAATTGTGCTACTTGTACGTATATTTTGAATTTTATTTAAGAGATATAACCTTCAATATTCAGATATAATACTTTTTATTGTCCTTTTTGCTGGTCCAAATTTGCATGAGTTCTTATAGTGGCGCCGATGTGTGTATTTATACGTTACTATTTTGCCTCTCTATCTTTACACCTCACCGTGGTCTAGCTTGTCTCTGTCTGTTAGTCATAGCGAACGACCATGCTCGTGTGAAGAGTTTATCTCGATCCTTTCCTTATTTGCGCCCGCGGCGTGTATTTGTCTATTAGTGTCATATAGGAAGAAACAGACATAGATACATATATAATGCCTATTTGTGCCTGATATAATAAGGAGGATAACCCTCATAGGATCGTCTTTTGCTGTGTTTGTAAGAATGACTATATAATTTATAGATGGGCAACCTCCGGCCCGCGGGCCACATGCAGCCTCGAGTAAGATTTGCCCGGCCCGCTACTGAATTCTTTGGTTGCATATTAGCACGGCCAGTCTAAACTTAATTCATAATGTATAAGGATACCACAAAAATGTATATTTTTCAAGATTACTCGCAGCATAAAACTTCTACAAATAAAGGTTGCCCATGCCTGTAATAATTGATTGCGTATTGGTGACCAGTGCTGTTGCGCGCCAGATTTGCTCTGACTCCGGTATTTCCTGGACATGTAGGAATTGTAATGCTACAAGCTCAGATTTGAATACTCTTAAAGCGTTGATTATCCACCTCCGATTAAATCTGCGTCGTCCTCTGCTCCCTCCTCGATCGACATGGAAAAGATTATTCAAGAAATTAATAGCCGAGAAATGCGAAAAACTAATATCATTGTTTATCATGTACCGGAATTGGCTGGTAGTTGGTCGAATAAGGAACCCGTGGGGCATAATATGCAGTATGTCAAAAATGTCCTGGCATTTTTGGGTTCGGAAACAAACGATAATTTAAATATAGGCAGATTGGGAAAATATGATCCTACCGTGAGCGTCCTTTAAAAGTTCGATTTCAGACGGAATCAATTGTTATTAATATATTACGCAGTGTAAGTTAAGAGGCTCTCCTTGGTCCTCTATTGCCATTACTCGGGATAACACATCTATGCAGAGTGAAATGTATCGACAACCTCGGAACGAATTTGCAGGATAGGACTGCAAAGGGCGAAACAAACTTGTCTGTTAAATACAAAATGGGTATACCCACAATTATTAGACTACACACGGAAAACTGAGAGAACCTAACAGTATAACGGATTCCGGGAATAAATCTTTAGTTCCTTTTTTAACTTTAAATATATTTCATCAGAATGTTCGCGGTCTGCGTTCCAAGACGCACATGTACAGGATTATTTAATTGTGAATACGATATTATAGTTTTTACTGAGTCTTGGCTTAACTCGTCGGTATTGAATAGTGAGAATTTTCCTACTACTTTCTTTGTAATTCGATGTGATAGAAACTTCGAGCTACTTCGTCTGAGTACTGGTGGCGGGGTGTTAATCGGTCTGCGTGATAATATTAAGCATGAAAATATCGACTGTACATATCTACGAAATACTTTTCCTCTTATTGATGTGATTATTTGTAAATGTTTATTTGCTGATTATGTTGCTTATATTGTTTGCCTCTATATTCCACCTAAGGTAACCTCTGATGACCTCGGTATGTTTTTGGAAGCACTGGAGGCGTTGGTTCTTGATTTGCCTGTGCTGTTGATTGGTGATTTCAATGTTCCGGAGTATATCAATTTATCACCAAATGATCGGTATGTGTCCTCTATTATTCACTTTTCTAATATACTTAATTTGTATCAATATAATTCAGTTTTAAACGATGATGGTAGACTTCTCGATCTTGTCCTTTCGAATACGGCATCCGATATGTCTGGCGAGCATTGTAGCTGTTCACTTGTTCCAGAGGACATGCATCATCCAGCTCTCGCTATATCATATAGCGTGCCTTCATCTTCATCTCAGTATCGTTTTCCTTCAAAACACCAACCCACACTTCAATTTTCGGCGAGCTAATCTCATGGCATTATATCGGGATGTATAGAATATTGACTGGGCATCTCTGTATGCTTGTTGCAATGTTGACGAATCTGTAAGCGTTTTGTATGTGGTGCTGCATGAGGTTTTCTGAGATCGGTCCCTATGCATGTTGCGTTGACGACTAATACATTTCCACCATGGTTTACGTCTGAAATTCGGCAAAACAAAATACTATCACAGGAGATGGAGAAGTACTAGCCGATTATGTTTCTATGGGGAATTTTATGGAGGAATATATGAAATTTGTTACACAAGCTGAATTAAACCTAAACAATAACCCCCATAGTTTTTGACAATACATACATTTTGGACAGGGGTCCTCCCGAATTACCGCTTCCGTGCATTGTGAAAGTGTGATATTTGAATATCCTCAAGAGATTATTGATCGTTTTGCGGACAATTTTTTTGCCGTTTACTCTGAGGATTCCAATCGTGACATGCAAATATTTTGCGACTATGGCCTCAGTTATTCAGCAGCAGTTTTGAAGGTTGCGGAAGAGGATATTTTGTGGAATATTTCTAAATTAAATTCTAATTCGAGTTCTGGTGACGATCAAATACCATCCTTTTTATCAAGGATTGTGGAATGGCATTTGTAGAACCACTGATATTTACATCTCGCTCTTGGGACACGCACAATGGAGATAAACCTAATACTTATTAAAAATTATCGACCAATTGTAATTTTGTGTATTTTTGCTAAGTTCTTCGAACAGATTTTGTACAGCGCAATATATAAAAACATATGTACGAAAATATCACAGACTCAACATCGATTTGTGTATGGTATGTCTACGGTCACACATTTGGTTTGTCTTACACAGTATTTGTGCAGTGTCCTGAACATGCGGGGACAGGTAGATGTGATTTACTTAGACTCTTCTAAGGCCTTTGATAAAATAAGCCACGAATTATTATTGAGAGAATTGGAGTTAATTCTGAATATGAATCTACTTCCATTGATAAAATCTTATCTTACTGGGAAAATAAACTACGTGCACTACAACGGGTTTAGTTCATGCGAATTTACATCATTGAGCGGTGTGCCTCAAGGCTCTAATCTGGGACGCTTATTTTTCTTAGTATTCATAAACGACTTGCTTGATAAGTTTACATATCACGCACTCGTCTACGCTGATGATATTAAGATATACACCAAAATTGATAGCAAATGTGATGCACTGCAACTTCAGCAAGATATTAACAAGATCTGGTTATGGAATAAAAACAATGGTTTAGATATTAATATTGGGAAATGCTCTGTTATTCGATTCTTAAAAAGAAGTAATCCTGTTCTTTATGATTACTGCACTAATGGAGAACCGCTGAAATCAAATAACACTGTTAAGGACTTGGGTGTTTTGTTTGATAGTGGATTAACTTTTATACAGCGCATATGTCAACCTACAATTAGATCCTTAAGATTTATATTACGAAGTTCGCACTATTTCGTCAATACTGACGTCATCAAGTGTTTGTACTTCTCTATAGTTCGAAGTAGACTTGAGTATGGGTCGAGTGTTTGGAGCCCTATGTATACATATCAAAAGCTTCAGATTGAAAGGGTGCAAAGACGTTGCCTAAAATATCTAATTTTTAAACGCGATGGAGAGTGCCCACTACGCAACACAGTGCATGTAGAACTATTGGCCCAGAATAACGTATGTTCCCTGGATGTCCGCAGAGAGATAATTAGTGCTAATACTCTTCGCGATCTCTTAGTAACAGCGTGAATTGTACAGAACTTTTGCAGCAGATTTATTTCAATGTACCTAGGTTGACTGCTAGAGATGTGGTGACGTTTGTTTACCAAAGTGTGGAACCAATGTGCTACTGAGAAGTCCATTATACCAAATGTGTTTAAATGCTAATGAACTTTACGACATTTTCTTTGAGCCGCGAATTAAATTTTGATATTTCTTCCTTTGGCGTTTCATTTTCGTTTTATTTTTTCTAATGTCTTTTTTTTTTTTTTTTTTAAGAATATGTATTGCACATGTATGTGTATACTTTGTTGTAGTGTCTATTAAGGTTATAACTAGAGATGGGACGAATCCAAATTTTCTCGAATCCGAATCCGAATCCGAATCCTAAAGGATTCTCGAATCTCTCGAATCCTTCGAATCTCGAATCTCTCGAATCCATCATATAATTACAATAATAAGAAAGGACAGAGAGGAAAAACAATTTTACAGGAAAATTTTAAAGCTACTTTAATTAAAAACGATACAGTTTTTAAAAATATTTATTAAAAAGATTTTTTTTTGAACATATTTATATTACAAATGAAATTAAAAAAAAACAAATTACACAATATTAAAAGATAAATTATGTTAAAATCTTGATGATTATGCAACAAGTTTTTATTTATATTTAATTTCCTTAGCATATGGAAATTAATATATCAATAACAGTACCGATATCTTTTCAGAAACTTTTGTGAATGAGAATAAGGGAGAGCTAACATAGATAAACAGCAAATATTGCACATGAAAATCTAAACACATATTTTAGTATATAAAAGAAAGCACTCAACCTAAAAGAAATAAGTGAGAATTTTAATTCAGATTTTTATTTAAGAAAACCAGCTTTCGAACTCGCTCTGGATCCAACCGACTACGTTTTTATCCACTATGATGCCTGATGTGCTGAATAGTCTTTCTGAAATCACTGTTGATGGTGGTGTAATTAAGAATTTTTTGCTAGTTTCATCAAATTTTGGTATTTTGTGTTGCCCTTCCAGTATTTAAAGATGTCTGCAGTTGGTGGGAGCAGTGGTTCTGCTAAATAGGCATTTATTTCTTCTTCAGGAGATGAACTGTAATCCACATCACTGCAGGTAGCTGGGGTCATCAACTGAGAATAGTAACTCCACATACTATGACCTTGTTCAGTTAAAGATATATCTTTGGCATTTGCTTGAGTTTTCTCTGATGACTGCAGATCACCATTTGTTTGCATATAGATGGATGAAATTTCATTAGCCAGTGTCAATTTAGCTTCCTCAACGTTTTCTTTATTCAAAAATACATTCCCTTTGAATCGGGGATCCAGTAAAGTACCAATAGTATACAATTTCTCTGTCTCAACAGAATGGTAGCGCCTTTTAGTGACGCAAGCAAATCATTTCGGAAACCCTGTACTGAACCTAATTTTGGTTTGAAATTTTCTAGAGCACGAATGGTGCTATTCACTAAAGGAATTATTTCTGAAATTGTCACTTTACTTGAGCTGGCCACAAATGTAGCTTTATCAAACACTTCTAATATTCGTATAATATCTTCAATAAGTTTCCACTGTCGAGGACAAAGGTCTATCTGAATATTCAAGTCAGAAGCAGACAATAAAATGGCTTGCTTTTTGTTCCACAAGTCGATTGAGCATGTGAAGCTGAGAGTTCCATCTAGTCGGCTCGTCTTGTATTAAACGACGACCTTTAAGACCTAACTTAGCTTGAGCAGTTTTTAACATTTTTGTCGCTTTAGAAGAGTGTTTGTAATGTCCCACAATATTCCGACAGGATATCATTATTTCCTTAATTTCATTCTTATTCAGTAAACCATCTTTTATAACTAACTGAAACGTATGGGCTAGGCAAGGCAAGTGGGTGAAGATGCTACGCTCTAAAGCTGCAACCATATTAGGACCATTGTCTCTCATGAAACATACAACTTTTTCTGTAAGATGCCATTCTTTTATTATGTTGCTAATGAAAGTTTCTATAGCAGATGCTGTATGTGAAACCTCTAAAAAGGAATACATTCTAAGCGCAAATGATGGTACTCAAAGTTTTCATCTACAAAGTGCACTGTCAGGCTTAGGTAGTCATCAGATGATGTTGATGTCCACATATCTGTTGTGACTCCAATGTATTCAGTATTTTTTAAAAGTTCCTCGACTTTCATTTTTTCTTCTTCATACATATCTGGAATTACCTTTTCAGAAAAATGTTTCCTACATAGGATGACATATCTTGGTTCAAGATGGTTAATCAATTTTTTAAACCCCTTATCTTCCACTATGGACAGTGGTTGATTATCTGTACATATCATTTCAGCAACCAATCTGGTAATTGTTTTGCCTCTTTTGTCCCCAGGCTTAAAACTTTGCATTTTATCAAAAAAATTTTTCAGAGTAGGTTGGTTGAAAGGTTCTGCTTTGCGTTTCACTGCGCATTGTTTCAAAGACCTTTGTTCGCCATAAGAACAAATTTTTGAACCTGGACTAGGAGTTGAACTAATTGACACAGGACTCCCAAAAGTAGTTATATCATCTGGATTATTTTCTTCAAATGAAGAATCAACATTGACAGTCAAAGGGCTTAAGGGTGAAGTTGGAATTAGTAATGAGTTTGATGAACTTGTACCTTTCAGTTCTTGATATTTGGATAAATGCCTGGTTTTCAAATGTTTCCACATAGCTGAAGTAGTGTGCGACTTTTTCCCTCTAGATATTTTTTCAGAGCACAGATTGCAATTTGCATAGTTTTCATTTTCTGAAATTTGGAAATAGTTCCAAATATCAGAAGTTGCCTGAGGACACAAAGCCATTTCATAGGTTGCTATTGAATGCAACAAATATGATGTAACAGTGACAGTTGTGCAACTTCAGAACTCCCCTGAAAAAGAAAAAAATTAAGTTTTCATGTTAAAATCCTAAAATCCTTGTAATTTTATTATTAGCTGTAATAATTGCGCGAAAATACGGTATGCAACAGTAATAATAAAACTGCAATAAATGTACAAAATTACTATGCCGTGAATAATTAATTAATAATGCAGTTGACAGACATCTGAAATGGCCTTTGACAACAATTAACAAGTTATTTATTTTTTTAATTCTTATACTTAACAATTACATTTATATAACATCCCAATTTGATTTCCAACTAACACCGCATGCAATGTAATATAACTTAATATGTGCAAAAAAATTATATATCAATACAGTATAAATGAAAATAAGTAACTTACCTCATATATCGTATAAACCACGCATATCCACTCTCAAACGTCACAGACTGAACAGTACTGCACTATAAAGTGGTCGTTGCGATCTGAAGTTTACTCGCACCACGCACCTTTTATATATCATATATCAAGAGTTTCGAGAATAATCCAGTATTAGAGCTCAGTCATCCAGAACCGACGAGACTATTCAAGACGAGATAGTTGCTAGAATTTACGAGAGAGCGCAGGATGTTAATTAGAATCACATAAAGAGCGATAGATGGTATTAGTGTAGCATATATGGTGTTTAAAATATAAAACTTGACTGAACTGACTTAACATGATATAGTCTTAGCTAGTTATTAGAACTAAATGTACATAAGTTAATAAGTTTTCATAATTTTTGTAATTAGATTAGTTATATTATTTGCTGTCTGTATTTGACATGTTCCATACCTTTTCTGGTCTCAGGAATAAAGATATTTATTTATTAAAATACCACAAACATTAGGAAAGCATGCCAGCTTATAA
Organism: Chrysina gloriosa; assembly: GCA_038088585.1. NCBI lineage: Eukaryota > Metazoa > Arthropoda > Insecta > Coleoptera > Scarabaeidae > Chrysina > Chrysina gloriosa. Next base: position 27,484,062 of record CM076094.1, on the reverse strand, counting down.
ATACTTTGTGGCTGAAAGAACGAGAACCGAAGAGAATCGTCGAGATCTTTCTAGTCAGTGATTCATATGTGTCGTGATTACATGAGTCATCATTATTATTATTATTTTTTTTTTGGATTCGAAAGATTCGAATTACGAAAATCGTGCGAAGATTCGAGTTTTCGAATCTCGAATCTTTTTCAGGATTCGATGGATTCGAGGATTCGCGGATTCGAATGTCCCATCTCTAGTTATAACTGTTGCGCACTTAATCAAATTATTATTATTATTACCTTCAACAATTTTGCGAAGCCTTTTGTAAGTGTCGTCAATTAACAAATCTTTTACAAGTGTAAGCCAATGTATGCATTACAGGCAGATCCACGATTAGTAACCTCTTACTCAGTACTCAGCATATTAGTGAAGCTTTGGATATTCTATTACAAGTAGATGCTAAATCAAATCCTTAGGCTTTCTCATTAGATCTGGGCAGACAATTTACTAATCCCTAATCCCTAATCCCTAATCTAAAAGGTCTTACTTTTTGATTTTTAACTCCTCTAATACACTAACAGAAGTCGTTAGAAAGTGTTTATTTGGGACGTTCTAATTCTCATACCCATTTGTAATTTTTTAAATACATTAACGCAACAAGCATAACCAAAATATTTGAAGAGTGTCGGGTTAGAGTGGAACGATGTGCCGATCGTGGAGGAACTCACATTGAATAATTGTCATGTATTTTCTTTTTTTAATAAAATACTTTATTAGAAACATACATGTTTTTGACAACTTATTACAGAATACATAGTTGACACATCAAATACTGATTTAATCAAAGTGTTCCAATATTTGTGAAATTTTGCATATGGACACAATTTCCTATTCTGAACAACTTTTCTTAATAACAATTTGCCGTATTATTGACCGAAATGGCGCTTTACTTCAACATAAAATGAGTTTTTCTCAGTTGTCACGGCCATATTGGATTTTAAAAAGTAAAAAATGTGCATGAAATTCTTTTCAGACCAAGCAGGCCGGGATCCCAAAACATCAAAACGAAATTCCAAAATTTTGGATTAATTATACCTATAGTGAAGTCAATCCGGGGACACACGGTATATATGTATATATGCGCACAACGGCTACCCCAGACCAATATTACATAAACTCATTTATAATTCGAATACTTATGATGGGCCGACAGAAGAGAATCCTGCTATCTTTAAATATACAGGCTTACCCTACATCAAGGATCTCATAGAAAAGTTAACCAAAATCTTTGAGCCCTTTCCACAAATAATAATGGCAAAATACAATCCTATAAAAATAAAAAAATTGTTCACAACTTTAAAGGATAAAACACCCACACCGTTCATTAGTCATGCCATCTAACATCGCTTGTGCTGATTGTGAGGGCTGTTATATTGGTCAAACATCTCAGTGGATGAAATACAGAATCGCTCAGCATAAGAGTGACTGTCGAATCAAAAAAGATCATGTGCCTTAGTTAAACACTCTCTCGAACAAGGCCATTCTTCCCACGGCGGGCTAGCCGAGTGCGCGATTGCAGCTACTACGGGAGTTTGTGGCAAAACAAGTTGTCTGCTTCTGTAGAATCAAAATAGCTGCAAAACTGTGTAATTAGTACATTATGGCCGAATTTCGTAGTTGAACTCTTATATGTACGAACATCTAACAAGGCCATTCATTTGATTTTGACTAACCAAAAATCCTTGAAGTCAACAGTAATTATACAAAAAGATTGTTTTTAGGAATGTACCAATTTTAAAACTGACACTAATCAAGTCAGCAATATCTATTGTAAGTTTATGGATCTGCCCACATAAGTTTTCTTTCCTGTTTTTTGATTCAACTTCTCTTGATTGTTTAAAACATATAAATTTTCGTATCCTTTACACCATCTTGGAAGAGTCAGCCTGTATATATTTTCAGAAACACATTCGTATTAAAACATAGTTTTTTCTGTTATTTCGTCGCTTGTTTTTTATTCTCATTAGTACGGCGATCCTTTTGCAAGCAGAAAAATTTTATATTTTCCTGGTCAGAATAAAATTGATTCTCAACCAGTACATGTTTAAAAATTTTCAAAAGACTTTTTAATTAATTTTAATATGCCAATTTGGCCTTTTTATTTTTTGTAAAAGAATTTTATTGATTATAGACCCTGTTTTATAACCTAAACCTCCAGTTGTGAGTATTTTCAATTGTTTGTTGATTTTTCCTTGCTGACTTGTACTTTTTAGTATTTCTCATGAATAAGTTCAAAATAAAGGACGAAATATTGAGAATTTTAAACAAAGGAGTTCGTTTTTTCATTCTCTGAAGACCACTACAGACCGCTGACCCGATTAATCTTCTTCTTACTTCCTATATATATATATAATTGTATAGTTAAGATTCACATTATTAACTCTTCAATACTTTATATTTTATATAGTTTAATGATATGAATGTTTAACTGTTTCGGAATGAGGTAATGAGGTTTCGAAAAGGTTATTGTGACATTAGTGTTCAGTCTAACTAACAAGCTTATGTAGTTAAATGTGACGAAAAGCATACCTCTGCTTTTAATTAGTCTTTCACTTCCAACAAGCAATTACATATTGTACTGAGAATTTAGTTAACTTGTTTTTAAAGTAAATTGCACCGGTCTAGCTCGTAGATAAAATATAAAAGCATAAATTATAACAATTTATATTTATAACTTTTTCGAAATATTGAACATAAAATCAAAAAAGTTTACCTATTTTAGTGTGTGAATGTATGTGTGTGAATTTTTCGTTGACGGTTCTTCCTGTATTTCCTTCACTTCACTTCTTTTCTCGACGCAGCTTATGGATTCCTCCTTTTATCAATTCTTTCTTCTTTTGTATGGTAATACTTCTTTTTCTTACTAATACTTCTACTTAAAACCTTTTCTTTTGGAAATATATTTTAGACTTCTTTATTGACTTTTCGAAATTGTCAATTTTTCGTCGTTCACCGAACAAAAACTTCATTTCTTTTCCTCGCCACGTCATTATAGCAATTTGGAATTCTAGATCTTGAAATGTTTCAAGTGTTTGTGTGTGGTATATATTTACAACGCTTTTCTATTTCATAAAGAATGCTTTCTATAAAATTTACACTTTTTATTGGTAATTTTACTAATGGAGTATTACCGTACTACAATTATACTACCGCCCGCCTTAAAAAATTTTTTGTTACTTGTAACAGAAAATTTTAATTATCATTTAAGAAATCCATGTTTTATTAATGTAAATGAAACTATAAGACAATCATTAAAAGAAATTAGTGTCTTATTGTAGATTGTAGTGTAGACAAATGGTAAGTGTAAAATGGTACTGAAGAAGAGAACAATTTTAAATAAACAAGATAAGTACTTAACACGACTTCAATCTCTAAAATGTACTATTCTATTTATTTATTATTCTAGATCTTGAAATGTCTCAAGTGTTTGTGTGGGGTATATATTTACAACGCTTTTCTATTTCTTAAAGAAAGCTTTCTATAAAGTTTACATCTTTTTATTGGTAATTTTACTAATGGAGTATTACCATACTACAATATACTTAATGCTTCTGTTTCGTAAGGAGAAGTCTCCCTGTTCAACAAAATCTATTAATCCTAAATTAAACTATTATATAAAAAAGTCTTAAATATGGCGACTGATATTGCTGCGTGCAATTTTAATGATGGTCCGACAAATATTCTACGAATCATGAAAATATTGGAGATGGATATTGGCGTCCAATCATACCATTTTTAGAGGCGCGCTCTAGAAGCTAATCTTCGAGGAATGAGAACGAGGAAGAATATTTGAACCTGGAAGGGCAGCTTTATGGTCCTGGGATATCAGATTAGTGGTAAAATATTATAAACAGTCGAATTTTTCATTTGTTCATGTCTATAACACATTTCAAAACTTTGAACGCGTTTTTCTCGAAACACGATTTTTCAAAATGACACGCAGCATAACTGCAACAATTTTTATTCTATTCACTTCAATTTTTGACCACATCTTTAGCATAAGAATATCTAATGACATACATATGGGATTTTTGATAAGTTAATTTAAACATTAGTTATTACCAAATGAATACCTTCTTCATGGCCTAAAATTGAATGTTTTATTTCAAATACTCGTCAATTGCACAAAAATCAATATTTTTAAAAATCCCCTATGTATTTTATTAGCTATAACCATGTAGATTAGGTGAATTTTTGTTTATTATTCTGAATTAAAATTTGCACCAGTTACACTGCGGAGGACAAAGTAATGCCTATCTGCTCCTATTAAGTATAATTCAAAATAGAATATAGTAGATTTTCCATCTGAACTGCTTGAACTAAATATTCATGTTGCAGCATACCCAACACGTTCTTATTAAAATTTGCACCAGTTACACTGCGGAGGACAAAGTAATTCCAAGCTCCAATTAAGTATAATTCAAAATAGAATATAGTAGATTTTCCATCTCTACTGCTTCAAGTAAATATTCATGTTCCAGCATACCCAACACGTTCTGCAGATACTTTTCTTCTTTCCAAAAGCGAGAATTAATACATCAATAGAGTTTCTTCTGTCTCATATGATGTTGCATCCAAATAAATTTTACCCTGGCCCTTTCTCGGTATAACTTTTTCTTTTTGGTTCTTCCTTGACGGAAATTAAATTATCTCATGTCCAAATTATGAGTTTCATTGGGTTTGCTAATAGAACATCAATTTCATTGTTATTAATTTTTGTTTAGTATTATTTTGTTATAAACAGCTTTTGTTAAGTTTGGTCTCTTTGTTTTTTATTTTACTTCTAATTTATTTACGGTACCTAGCATAGTGGTTCTAATTATTGTAATTGCAGTATTGCATTTTTAATGTATATTTTGTCCTGTTATTGGGACTATGTAATTTTATTGGGCAATAACGACTATTATTATTATTAGTATTATTATTGCACTCTATTCTATATCGGCACTGGCAAGCAAGTGTTCTCGGTTCGCCTGCAACTTTACCACTATAACCGAACAATTGAATGTCTTTTTTTATAATTATTCTTTGTTTTTAATATAATTGTGTTTTCAAAATCAAAGTAATGCCCCAGATCTTTGTAATGTTTTGTTACAGCGGTCATTGCACCAATATCATCAATTAAAGAATACCTATGGTTATACAATCTTTTCTTTAAATATTGTATTGTCTGACCTATGTAACAACCATCGCGGTATTCACAGTTTAATTTATAAACTACATTACTTTGCTTTTGTTTATTTATTTTAGATTTAGTGTTAGTAAAAAGAGATCTGTTACTATAATTGGGAATGAAAGTTATGTTTATACTGTTTTTATTAAATTATTTTTTATTTGTTCGCTTAATACCTCTATTATATAATTTATTAATTCTATTCTTTATTATTTTTTCATAAAAACTATTTGGATAATTATTTTTATCTAAGATTTCTTTAACCTTATTTAAATTCTTTTCCCTAAATTAAGGATTAGCGAATCTAACCGCTTGCTCAACTAATCCGGTAAGTACATTAATTTTATGTAATTTTGCGATTTTTGAAAAATAATTTAGATGTCCTTTTTCGTTTAGATTTTATATGCCAATTCGTTGTTACAATGCCGTTATTGTGCATGACTGTCTCGTTAAGAAAATTTAATGGGCTATTAGATCCCCTTCATATGTAAATTTTAGTCTATTATAACTATTAAATGAATCCAATATCTCATCAACACTATCCTTTCTTACGGAACAAAAGCAGTCATCTACATAACACATAACATAACATTATTATTGTTTTCTTTATTTTTGTAATTTATCAAAACTTGTTCAATTGTGATTTACAAATAGTTCCCAGCACACATTTCTTCCTCTCTTTATTTCTTCGAATATCTTTTTAATTTTCAACTTTACAAAAAATGTTATCAGAATATTCGATAGAAGTTTTAGGGTTCTAGCGGGAACTGCGATCAGAACTGTTGCGCGGTTTTTTCTTTTCACTTTATAGACGAGCTTTATTTCTTCGGATATCTTTTTAATTTTCAACTTTACAAAAAGGTTTTATCAGGATTTTCGATAAAGCTCTTAGGGTTCTAACGGGAATTGCGATCAGAACTGTAGCGCGATTTCTTTTTTTCACTGTATAAACGAGCTTTATTTCTTGGAATATCTTTTAAATTTTCAACTTTACAAAAAATGTTATCAGGATTTTCGATAGAAGTCTTAGGCCCGTTTGCACTGGTTACGCTTAAAAGTTAAGGGGTACTTAAATTCTTAAGGGCATTGCACCGTCGCTCAAAAACGTTAACGGACGCTTAAAGTCTTCCTTAACTCGTCTAATTTCAAGGGTCAGAAATTGTACCGCTTAGTGACATGACATAGGTGCGTATGCGTTGGTATGTGTACAAGAAGCGTGAACGTTTGTTGTAATTATAAATGAACTAATACAGCTTAGGTTTTAAATTAGAACATCATTTATAATTTTGCAAATAGAAAAACAATGGATTTATTAGACGGCATTGATATAATGGTCGATAATATATTTGATAATAATGATTTAGAAGTACTAGATTTTATTAATTTTGGAATTCCTCGACAATTATATATTCGGCAAGATCATTTTAGTAATTATGATGATGCAAATTTCCAACGTCGATTCCGTATGTCCAAGCAGTGCGCGGTTAGATTCCTTGAATTAATTGAAAATCGACTAGAATGTGCATATGATTTGTAAGTATGTTTATTTATAATGTGTAGTTTAATTTGTTAGGAACAATTGTACTTAATTAATAATCATCATTATCTTTTACCCTTTCTACCTTTTTGGTGTAAGTAAGTAAGGGTTTTGAGTCACCATATGTTTGTACTTAATAATACAAATAATTTCTAGAAACAATTGTGTATCACCGATGAATTAGTTACTGGTGTGCCTAAGATTTTATTCAACGGGAGGACATTTACAAACAATTGCGGATTTTGCTGGAATGCATATTTCTACAGTCTCACGGATAATAGCACGTGTGTCGTTTGTAATAGCCAGCTTAAGTAGAAGATTAATTAAATTCCCTGAAACACAGGAAGCTATTAAACGTACACAAAGGGCATTTTATGACATAGCTTCTTTTCCAAAAGTTATTGGTGCTATTGATTGCACCTATGTAAAAATAGATTTACCAGGTACACATTTAAATTAGTATTACACATACACATATTTGACGCTGAATTTTGTAGGTGGAAATGAAGGTGAATTATACAGAAATAGAAAGTCATACTTTTATTTAAATGTTCAAATGGTGTGCGATGCAAATTTAAAAATAATGAATGTAGTTGCGAAATGGCCTGGTGCAACACATGACTCAACAATTTTTAATAATAGTAGATAATATGCAGAATTGGAAAATAATCAATATCCTCAATGCATTCTATTAGGTATATTTATATATTCTTGAATAAATATCAATATGTTCAAGGTATTCAATGTTTTAGGTGAAAGTGGTTATCCTAATAAAAATACTTATTTACTCCTGTTTTGAATCCAGCATCTGCTTGCATATGGTTGCCGCTTAAAAATGCAAACAGTGCAAGCAATTATTGTGGCTACTGGTGTTCTTCATAATTTTATGAAAGGGCAGATAGATGAGGAAGATATACCTCCTCTTCCTGAAGAAGTTGAACAACATGCACTGGATAGACTAATTGCCAATAGCCAAATACCAGAAGCGCCTATAGTCGAAGCAAACATCGGGGAGTTTAGAAGAGAACTAATAAATTCTTACTTTAAAAATGTAATTTAAAATTATTTAATCAATACATTAAATATAAATTAAAAATGTGTATATGCATAGCAAAGGCACACATGTATATTATTTAGCTCTCTTCATTGTGGAGATTTCAGAGTGATTGATACCGAAGTTGTTGTGTTGTGTTACATCATTCGAATCCATATTGATTGCTGAATCTAACCATATGATTTGCTAGTAGATATTAGCGTCAATAACATTGCAATTTATATTAAATGTAAGTACCACGCTGCTATTCGTATCTATTTCAAATCTTTTTATTCATTCTTTTTCTAAGGCCGTATTTCCTCTACTTTTTTCCTCTTTTCTATACCGTGGTCTGTTTTGTTGTGTGTGCTATTGTTAGACACCTTGACGGACTCCTGGGTGCGGAAGAATTGTATCCCCGTTTAATTCCTCTTTCCTTGTGTTTCTTGTAAACCAGACCCTCAGAATATATACAGTATGTCTAAACCGATCAACTGCGAATGTGGTTGTAAATCAGCAGATTTAGAACACAAAATGATTGAATGTATTGTGTGCAAAAAGTTCTTTAAGCACACATGCGTGGATTTGTCCGCGACTGACGTTCGCATAATTAAAACCAAAAAGGGCCTTTCTTGGACGTGTCGAAACTGCAGTTCCTTGGGTAACAGTATTAATGATTTGAGGGCGGCGATAGTGAGTTTGAAAAATGAGATTCAGTCACAGAAGATGGGGTCTATCAGCGACACAGTATTCGAGGAACTATTGCAGGAGTTGGAGAGTAGGAATGAACGTAAAAACAATCTTGTCGTGTTTAATTGCCTTGAATCCGGGTCGCAAAAGCCAGATGAGCGCAAAGCGCATGATCAGTCGGTAGCTCGCGAAATCATTAACTACTTACCGGTTAATGTTGACTTGGAGGGTATGGAAGTGTTTCGTGTGGGTCGAAATAATCTTAATCAGGATCGCCCCCGTCCGTTGAAAATTAGATTACGTCATGCAAAGGACCTTCACAAAATTATACAGAACGCTAAACAACTCCATGATAGTCCTGATTTCCGAAATATGTCTGTGGCTCTTGATCGTACGCCGCGTCAAGTCCAATATTTCAAATTGATTAAATCGGAGTTGGAGACTCGGGTTGCTGCTGGTGAGACAAATTTGAAGTTGAAGTACAAGCGAGGGTTTCCGACCATCGTCTCCGTACAGAATTTAAACTGAGTGCGCCCAACAGCGACGAAACCAATCAGGCCTCGAGTGAAGTGGTTGTTTGTTATCAAAATGTACGGGGACTTAGAACAAAAACCGATATATTTTATTCAAATGTATGTGTATTTGATAATGATTTTATATGTGTCACTGAAACCTGGCTATCTGATGACATTCAATCGAGTGAACTCTTTCCACCTAATTATACAATTATCAGGCAAGATAGGCAGTTTGGTACAGTCAACAAAAAGCGTGGTGGTGGAGTATTATTCGCTTACAAATCGCAATACCATATTGAACAAATTAACATTTCTCATATTCTCTTCGAAATTCCAAATATAGACATCATTGGCTGTAAATTGTTTTTGAATTTGCTGACAATTTACATATTTCTTGTTTATATACCTCCAGATGTTAATAATCTTGTATTCGAATCATTTATGAATGCAGTAGATGTTTTTAATATTGATCATGATAACAAGATTCTAATTATTGGTGACTTCAATGCCCCTCATTTTAATACTAATGATATTAATGATCATAAATCTCAAGCTATTAACAACTCTATTAATATCCTAAATCTTCATCAAACCAATACCATATGCAATTCTAATGGACGTGTATTAGATCTTTGCCTAACAAATATCGAGAATCTAAATGTTCGTAGAAATGACATTCCTCTCGTGAGCGAAGATGCATTTCACCCATCTCTGATACTTTCTTTTTCTGCCTATATCAAGCATATAAGTAATATGGCTGCAAATTCTCGTAATAAAGTATATGATTTTCGAAAGGCTAACTATATTAGTTTATATAATGCACTACTCCACACAAACTGGTCATTTCTCTACACCATCAAAAATATCAATGATGCTTGTGATTCGTTTTACAAAAAATTTACAACATTTTCGATGATTTTATTCCTCTCAAAAACAATAGTCGTTCATTATATCCAATTTGGTTTACAAAATCACATATTCACAATATAAAACTTAAAGATAAATATCGCAAAAAATATTTTAAATTTAAGCATCCCCAAGACTTCACCAAATACAGAGAATTGCGCCGAATTGTTAAACATGACTGTTCAGCTTTATCAAAACTATGTATCAAATATTCAACAAGAACTCAAAACCGATCCAAAGAAATTTTGGTCTTTTATATCATCCAAGAAAGCAGCGGCAGGAATACCGAGCACAATGGGGAATATGAAGGGGGAGACGTTTACTACTTCTTCCACCATTGTCGATGGATTTAAGAATTTTTTTAAATCAGTTTATATCAGTAACAAAACAGCATCAAGTATTAATTCCGTCTCCACCACAAATGCCTCAACGATATCTGTAACATTTATATGCGAAGCAGACATCTTTCATGCCTTGAAAACACTTAATAACTAAAACACAATGGGTCATGACAACATACCAAGTTTTCTTCTTAGGGACTGCGTCAAAGTTTTTACTACACCATTGCATTATTTATTTAACTTGGCAATATCTACATCCACTTTCCCTGGCTGCTGGAAAATAACTAGACTCTGTCCCGTTCATAAGAAAGGCGACACATCTAAGGTGGAAAATTACAGACCTATAGCAATAATAAACAACTTCGCAAAAGTATTTGAGAAGTGTCTGTATAAATGTATCTTCCCTCAATTTAAACTTCTCCTCTCGGAAGACCAACACGGATTTGTCAATAAACGATCTATCATTATTAATCTATCTACTATTACCGAATACATATCTCAATGCTTAGACAACAACACTCAAGTTGACGTCATATATAGAACACAATCTCCTTTTATCTAAATTACATGATATCGGCTTTACGTCAAGTATGGTGTCTTTTTTCTATACGTACTTAACAAATAGAAAGCAGTACGTTTCTTACATGGGTCATCGATCTGAAATCTTTACTGCAGTCTCTGGCGTCGCGCAGGGTAGCAACCTTGGGCCACTACTGTTCCTTATTTTTATGAATGATCTATGCTACGAACTATCTTGCAACAGATTATTGTTTGCAGATGATCTTAAATTATATGGTATGGTTAATAACTTAAGTGATTGTTATGAACTGCAACAACAGCTCTACGTTCTTCATTCTTGGTGTATCAGAAACAAACTTACACTGAATATCTCCAAATGTAATGTACTAACTTTTACACGCAAACCCAATCCGATAATTTTTATCTATCACATCAATAATAGTACCATCCCTCGTTGTACTTCTGTCAAGGATTTGGGAGTGACATTCGATGCTAAACTCACCTTCATAGATCATATTTTCAATATTGCATCTGCCTCTCTTCGCGTTTTGGGGTTTGTAATTAGGAACGCAAGACAATTTTCCAGTACCGATGTGATTCTACAATTATATTTTGCTTTTGTGCGTTCCAAACTAGAGTATGCCTTCATTATTTGGTCTCCCGTTTATAAGGAACACATCGCTTTGCTTGAAAAAGTCCAACGTAGATTTCTTAAATATATTTATTTTAAGTGTAATGGTGTATATTCCCCACAAGGGTTTGATCATAATACTCTTTTGAGCATATGTCAAATTGAGTCACTAGCTCTTCGTCGCAGGAGAACAGAAATTAAATTTTTATACGATATTCTTCATTTTAATGTGGATGCGCCGAAACTGCTAAATGATATACGATTTTTTATACCGCATCATCAAACACGTGTTCACAAAACGTTTTACTGCAGAGCAGCCAAAACGAACATGTTGAAATCTCCGCTCCATAGAATGTGTTCATATTATAACGTTATAGCAGACAACTCAATGGACATTAATTTTTCACCGCGCCATATTTATTGAACAAATGTACTCTTTAACTGTCACTTTGCTAGAATAATTAGAACTAAGTACTGGATACTTTTTATTTTTATATTTAATTATTACTCCTTTGGTATGTATATATAATTGACTATGTTTCACACTATTGTCCTGTAATTGGATCGTTATCTGTTGGGCAATAAATACATTATTATTATTATTATATTATTATTATTAATAATTTTGCAACGCCTTCAGCTGTTCATTTTTAAGTTTAATGTCCAGCCGTAATGCTTCTTTTCTTAAATTAAACTCCTCTTCTTCTCTAGTTGCCTTCATTTGCAAATTTTCCATTTCCTCCTTTAATATTTGGATTTGTAGTTGACCTAGTTCTTTTTTAAATATGCCAAATCCTCATACTTCGTAGCTAATGAAGAGCTGGTGGTACAAGAACGCTGTCTGTTACTGCTACTTTTATTATTGCTCTGTAATTTTTTGAAATGTGAGTTTTCAAGTAGTCCACTTTGAAATTTCCCCAATCTGCATTTTCTTCAGGTTTAACCTATAACAATATAAAATGTAAAATTTAATGTTTTAATAAAATTCTTAAAGGAACTCTGTTATAACGTGAAATTAAGTTAACACGGTAAAATATCAAGACTGTACAACAATAATGCACTTTCATAGATCACCAAATGATTGGTATTAACTGAATATTATGCATGTTTCAAGCTGAAATCAATTAAAGAGCATAATTGCTTCCAGTGCCCAACATAATTAATAGAATAATCACTTATATAAACTTGTTCACTTCAGTTTATGCAATTTGTAGTATGATGGAAATGTATAAAAGAATTAGGTAGATATATAAAATTATTCAACTTACATATGTCTGTGGTAACGTCTCCTCTGGTGCAGTATCCTCATTATCCTTTAATATAAATAAAAAAATGGTAAAACAAATTGAAAACTGATAAACTTAGAACTTACATTGACAATTTTAATAATGATATTTTCCGCATCAGCATCCCCATCAAAAGTGCTAGGTAAGCCAGACACTGATTTTTTATTCAATATTGACATTGTCAAATCAAAAGCTGGGTCCTCCAGTTTAGACGTAGAAGGACCACCACCCGTTTTGAAACGATCTAACCTGTCTGCTGCAGCCACCTTCCGAGTTTCCTTTTTTGTTTTCATACATTTTCTTCAAAATTTCTTTAGTTCTCTTAGGAAAAACAGTGTTGCTTGCATTAAATCTCGTGGTAATATCTTCCCACGCAGATTCTTTGTCTTTCCATGTGACAGAATCACTCTTTTTACATTCAATAATGCTCTTATATTCCTTTATAAGTTCTAGTACAGCAATTTTTTCGTCAGCTGTAAAATTACTGCACCTCTTACGACTTTCCATTTTCAATATATAAAATATATAAATCAGGTTGAAGACGTACACTGCAGTACACTGTAAAGCGAGGTACAGCCCGTCAACTTTCTTCGGAATGCGATTGAATGCGATCTGACTAGTGACAATAGTATAAGTGCAAAATTATGTAGTAACATTCGCATTGCCAACATAATTCTCAGGCTTAACTAAGTGGGAGTAATATTGTGTTGGTGCAATACAATCTGCCGCTTAGCGTTAAGTGCCGCTTACTTAAGCAAACAAGTTAAGGGTGACCGGTGCAAATGGGCCTTAGGGTTCTAGCGAGAACCGCGATCGAAGCTGTTGCGGGATTTTCGTTTATTTTTTCATCCAGAACTATGGGTCCTATACTATTGCAAATATCTTTCAAAATAAGATTTTGATAAAAAAATGTTGTAAGGGTTTTCGATAGAACTCTTAGGGTGTTATTCATTGTCAGATTCGCGAATACAACTGTTTTTGCGGTTTTCAAAATCAACAATTTCTTGCAATAGCTCAATTTTTGCAGAAATTTTCGCAAGATTGGTCAAGAACTCTAGAACTGTGGTCGAGGTGCAGAGATAGGTCCAAATCGCACGGTTTTTCTCGAAAACGGTTGTTACGTTCATGTTCGGTATTCTCCATTTTTTCGTGCAATCTTGCAGGACTCTTGAAATTTTCCGTAAAGTATTCTAGAACTATTTCATATCTACGAGGAACTCCAATGAATTTTAGAATTTTCACAAATTCGCTTGCCAATTTCACGAGACTGTCGGTAACTAAAATTGGGCTGCTCCATTGTGACGTGCTGGGGCGGATGATATATTGGTCAAGCATTGATGGAATTTGTTTCTGCACTTCTGCTTTGTGTACTGTGAATATTGATATGATTTTGTAAATATATGGGATTTTTCATCTTTTAGATTGATTTTATGTTTAAAAGCGTTGTTGAATGTTAGCGGTAGTTTTTCATTATAGTGTATATCTTTATATACGTAACAGGGCGTTTCTATTGCTTTTCTTTTTTCATTCTTCATGTGATCTAAACGGAGTAATCAACACCAGTTGCAATAAATGGGTAAGCTAAAGTTAGTCTTTCTTTATGTAGAGTTCCCATATATTGTTCTCATGACCTTGGTTTACATTTAAAACATTGAATACATTTGTGTACTATTTTCTTAGCTAAGTTTCCTTCACTCATAGACCGATAGTTTGATCTATTTGAAGCTAACATTAGTTGTAGACCAGCATGTAATAGGTTTAGATGCTCATTTTCCATTATCAATTATAAATTACAAAATTTTGATCTTCTCTTGCCATCCGTAGACGTACGTTTCGCGGTTATACCGCTCGTCAGTACAGCTTTGTATAACCGCGAAACGTACGTCTACGGATGGCAAGAGAAGATCAAAATTTTGTAATTTGCAATTCTCCCACGGCGGGTAGCCGAAGAGCGCGACTGCAGTTACTGCAGGAGGCTGTGGCAACGCAAGTTGTCCACTTCTGTAATAATAAAAACTGAAAAAAATGCGCAATACGTGCATTGTGAGAGAATTCATATCGAATCCCTCTCACATGTACAAACATCAATTATCAATTATGTTAGTAGATGCTTTCCACTTAGCAGTAATCGATGTTTTTTTATTAATTTTAAAATCTGAATTTTGACCGCCAACTCGTATCATCCATTTTCATCTATAAATGGTGACAATTACTTAAAATTTAGTTTCGAGTTAAAAACATTTTGTCGATTGTCCTTTGTAACCTTGCATTTTTTATAGATGTCAAGCAGTAAGCCGTTATTCACTTTAATTTGTCAAATGATGAGTAACAACAAAATGGAGAACTGTCTTTTCCAGTATTGGAGAAACCTTTAATTTGTCAAGTGTTATATGTAACTAATTTAAAAGTATAGTGGAATCACCTATTTACTTACTTACTTACTTACTTAGTTAATCCCGAAACCCGTTCGACCGTGAAGTGTCGGGTTGTGTGGAATTGAGTTTCCTGGCTCTCTCTTCCATATTTGTTTCCATTCTTCTCTCTGCCTGCATGTTCCTCTCATGCCCTCCCACTTCTCTCCCCTTGCCTCGTATGCCCTTTTCACTTCTTGCTCCCATATCTTCCTTGGTCTTCATCTTCTCATTTTTCCTATTTCTCTTGAAACATACATTTTTCTTGGCAATCTTGCTTCTCTTTTTCTTCTTCCTCTTCTTCTTCTTTCACCTTATCCTTCTGCCCATCTAGGGCGTCGCATCTGGAGTCCCGCTGTCCTTTACCCATCTTTTCCATTCTTTCCTATTTTAGATTAGTTCCTGCATACGCCTCATTTCTTTGCCTCTTTTCTCCCCTATCCTGCGGATCTGGTCCATCCATGTCTTCCTCGGTCTTTCCCTTCTTCTATTCTTTCCCAATCCCGCCTCGCCATTCTCCGATATTACGTTTCTAAGGTATTCGAATGAGGAAACCTGTTCTATTTCTCGGTTGTTTATTGTTGTATGCTTAGTTTCCTCCTCCCTCTTTTTTTGATTTATTATCATATATTTTATCTTATCTACGTTAATTTCCATCTTTAGCCTTTCAATCTCCTTCAGCCATATGTTCATTAGTTTTTGTAATTTGTCTCTCGTTTCAGCCATTAGGATGATGTCATCTGAGATGTCATCTGCATACAGTAGTGAATTAATTTCTATCGGCGCTAGGTTCTTGTACCCTACTGTGCACTGGTACTTACTCGTTTGCTCTCTTGTATTCTTGATTAGCATGTCCATTACCGTAATAAACAAAAGCGGGCTTAGGCCATCCCCTTGTTTGATACCGAACTTCTTCCTTTTACTCTAACCTGAGCATATACCTCCTCATATACAGACTTGATCACTTTTATTAATTTTCCTGGTATCGTATATTTATTCAGAGTATTTCAGATTATTTTCCTGTTTATTGAATCGAATGCTCCCTTTAGGTCAACAAATGTTAGACATAGTTCCTCGTCTTTCCGAAACTGTCTATCTATAATGTTTCGTACTATGTGTGTGTCGTTCGTCTCTATCCTTTTCCTCACTCTCTTTTGGATGATTCTGGTATACATTTGAAAACTAGTTGATGACACGCATATTGCTCTATAATTGTCACATTCGCATTTCTTTCCTTTCTTATAGATTGGCAATATTATGTTCTTCTTCCAATCTTCCGGTATTTTTTCATTGTCCCATGCTTCTTTATATACATGGAGTAGCTATTTCTTTCCCATCTCTCCCATCCATTCTATCATTTATGGCTCGATTTGGTCTTCTTCCGCTGGTTTCCCACTCTTGATATTTCTTAGGGCTTCTTCTATTTCCTCCATTGTGATTCCTTCCATTGCCTTCACTTCCTCTTGTGCTTCTCCAGTTTGTTCTACGTCTAGTATTTCTTCCTGTCTAAACTTCTCTTCAAAATGTTCTTTCCAGGTCTTTACAATCTCGGATTTTTCTGTCCTTAGATTCCCATGTTTATCCTCAATTCCACCATCTTCCTTCTACTGTTTTCCTCTGAAATTTCTTACCTTGTTCCAAAATTTCCTATTGTCCGTCTTATAGTTTTCCTCCAGCTCCTTTCCAAAGTCTTCCCACCTCTTCATTTTTGCTTCCCTTATAGCCTTCTTTGCTATGTCGCGTTTCTCCACATATTCTACTCTGTTTCTCTCATTAGTCATTTGTAGTTCCTTCCAGGCTTGCTTCTTCTCCCTATTTTTTCTAAACCTCGATATTCCACCATTCAGTTCTTTTATGATTTTTCTTATCTTCGTTATACTACATACCTTCGCTGCTGCTTTAATAATCGTATTTTTAAGGATATTCCATATTTCTTCCATATTCCAATCATTCCTTCCTTTTTCCTTTCTCCCCAATTCATAGTCTATTTCTTTCCCATACTTCCTTCACTTTGCTATCCTTCATTTTCTTGATGTTAGTCCTCGTGTACGCTTTCTTTGTTTCGTATATTTCCTTCCTTATATTCATTTCCGCTATAATTAGTCTGTGTTGTGTATTCAGTTCTGCAAACTTCTCCGTTCTCATATTCTTGATGTTATTCATTTCCGAGGGGACACCAGGTAGTCGGCCATACTCTTGGCGCTTCTTTCTGGAGCTAAAAAGGTATACATATCTTCCTCTGTTTGATACCAAAAACTATTTCCAAACTTTAAGTCATTTACCACACAGAATTGTATCATCTTCAACTTCTACTGTTGAGCATCTTTTCTCCATATGCTCCAGTGCATCATATTCCCCTAGTTGTATCATTGCCCACTCTCGTATTCCAGTCCCCCATAATTACTACCTTCATACTGTCTTCGCGCAACTCGTTCGATACATCTTGTAGGGTCCCATAGAATTCTGAAGTTTTCTGTTCTTCCGCACTCTCAACTGGGCCATATATGTACTTGTACAATGCTCAATACCTTGCTACGCGCAGGCAATAAATTTTGAGACCATTCAAACAACGAGGAAGGAATAAAAGGAATCAACAAAATAATTAAAATAATGGATAGTATAAACTACCGCGGTTGGTCTACGTTCCTGTTGGCCTTCAGCCCCGATAACTAAACAGATTGAAAAGAGGGCGCCACCACGTTACGGCCTCTCGCCCGGGACTTCCAAACGCAGAAGGAAGTGGGGAGCAGGTACTCACCAAATTAACTACTATCCTTCTTATGATCAGGGAATATCTAATCAAAGAAACTAGATGTGTACTATTAATTCCTCTGACGAGCGTCGTTTATTATTAAATTCAGCTAACAGTAAATTTAGCTAACAGTCGACGCAACAACAAGAAAAAAACTATATTATATCTTCAATCACGAAATTCAAATATGGTATGTTTAAACAATTTAAAATTCTCATATAAACCTGATAGTCGTCGACATCGAGACGTTCGCGTTGTACAAAAGTTCTTTACAATTATTATTCTATTGAATTGAAACCAACAACAAAAAACAACAAATGGCGTTCTTACAATGTAAGCCTTATTCTGTGTGAAATAGGATGTTTAGTTTCCTCGTTTTCAAGAAAAATAAAATAAATGGAGAGGGAAGAAAAAGGGAAAAGGAAAAAAAAATACGTAGGCGAAGCTGGTACTTAGCTGCGTGACGCTGTGAGGCGCTGCGGAACGGATGAACGGGTAGCTCCTTCTCGCCCTCGACACGGCCGGTCTCTCCAAAAATACTTCCAGCCTCCCTACTTCTGCTAGGATAGGTAACGAAAACGTAGACGTAGACGAAAGCGGAAACGAAACAAAAAAGGTAGACGAAAATCCTAAACGGAAAGCCTAAACGAAAACGATAAAAAAACAAAATCACCAATCAGGAAAACAGTATTAAAATAACTCGAAACATACCTAAGATCTTGGGCGGCTAAAGGATATTCTCCCCGCCATTCAAAAAAAAAAGGAGTATCGAGACACCAGAAAATCGAGAAATGCAGACATGGTCAAAAATAACGTAACAATTCCTCCTCCCCCTACTAAACGAAGAAATTTACTCAGTAAATTTCTGATCTGGGACACCAACTTGAGAATCACGACAATCATGGCGGAGGCGCCAGGAATGTTGTACCAAGGAAAGGAGAAGGAAAGGAGGAAAGGAAAGAAGAAAAAATATATATACAACTCTCGGATGCGGTCTTACGACAAGCTGCCCTCTATGACGAGGTCGAAACCTAAACCAAAAGTCTCTAAAGAAAGCAACCTTGAACAAAAAAGACGCAAAAGGCATTAGCCTAATCCATGTAAATGTCGTTGAAACGGGGATTACAGAACTACCATAAATACAAAATTATACTTATTCGACCAAAACCATATTCCTGATGTTACGCCAAATGAAAAGTCTTCCAAAAAGAAAAAGAGGTAGAGAACAATACTATAAGAACTAAAACTCGAAGTTCGGAACCCATAGGGCGAAAGTAAAAATACAGCCAAGTGAAAACCCAATAAAATCCCAAACGAAAATCCCAGACGAAACACTGTTCTCAACGATTAAAGTACAAGTGGACCAACCACACCTGCACACGTGACGGCTTGATCCAACTACCACGGGATCCTTCGGCAAATCGGCCGGCAAACAAGGAAATAAAGGAACCAAAAGAAATCAAGAGGAATAAATGGGATAAAGGAACGTTACTAAATCAAAGGAAGCACGGGAATGGAGTATGGATAAATAAGGAAAGGTTACTTGCCAATCACAAAGTACAACTGCAACCAATCCACCAGACCTCAAACGAAGAGAAAACGTAGGGTACTCACCCCTAAACAAACAAAAAACGCGCCTGTAGAAATTGTGGCCAAACAAAACGAAATAGTGACAAGGTTTATAGTCCAGGGTGACCCACACCCAGACTGAAAAGCTGAAGGCTAAGGCAAAAGAATAAACACCAATGAATATCAAATTCTACATCCGGAACAAAAAGAAACGCGAGTCAAAACGAGGTAATGCCGGATTCAGAACCTTGAAGACCCTAAGTGAAGCAGAACGGGCTTTATTGGACTGCAACACGGCCTTCAAAAAAGGTCAAAATCGGTAAGAATAAGTCAAAGTCGGTAAAAAAGATATCAAAACGTCACCATCGCAAGTCCTAAATTCATAAGTATCGGACGACAGCCACCTACTTATTCGAAAAGGCCCAAAAAACTTGTCCGCGAGTTTCGCTGAGAAATACATCGACGCGTCGGACAACACAGAATTCCTACAACATAATATGCGGAACGGCGTTTAAGATGGTAACGCTGTTTCGCGCGTTCATAAGCGGCTTGAAGACGAGACTATCTTTATACAAACGGGAGAAATGGACGCTACGCTCCAACACAGCGTCGGAATCCCTATTGAATTCGACGCGATCCTCATCAGAGATGTTGGGGTATTCCATATTACGTTCGCCAGAAACCGTCATTTCCCGACCGAAATTAACAAAGTAGGGAGTAAAACCGGTAACATCGTGCTTTGCAGTGCGAATAGCACACGATACCTTTGGAAGCAACAAATCCCACTTACGCTGATTGTCAGAAACATACGATATTAACATGGTCTTAAGGACCCTATTCACCCATTCGACGGGGTTCGCCTGAGGATGGTACCTAATACGATGTATACGCAGTTCTGACCTTATAGGTACGCATAAGCTGTTGGTATTCCCTTGACCGAAATTGGACTCCATTATCCGAAATGATAGTGCGGGGAACACCAAAAATGAGGAAAACGTTATCCTCGAGAAGACGCACAATAGATGCAGCGGAGGCCTTCCGTAAAGCAAACGTTAAAGTGAACTTACTGAAGCAATCAACTACAACAAGAATGTAACTAAAACCTCTCTTAGTCAGTGGCAAAGGACCGACAATATCAACGCTCAATACTTCCCATGGTTTATCTATACGACTATGGCCGCCCATGCGTCCAGGTGGCTTACGCTGTTCGGGTTTAGACTTGATACAGGTTGAACACTGCCTAACATACTTCATAACGTCATACGACATCTTAAGCCAATAATGGTTTTCTGCGATACGGCCGAGAGTTTTTGTATTCCGAGGTGACCGCTAGTCGGAACATCATGACAAGAATGAATGAGCTGTTGACGTTGATCTTTAGGAACTACAATTTTCCACGCGTCACAATCTTTGAGGAAATAATTGCGAGATGGTTTGACATACTTGTAGAGTCGATTGTTAATTATCTGGTAGGCCGGATATTTATTGGGCTCAGCGGTAACGCGACGACACATGTTAAGATACCATTTATCGGTAGTCGTTGTCCGAAATATTATCTACAACGGGAACAGATCGAGAGAGAGCATCCGGAACCACATGATCTTTGCCGTTACGATGGACAATATTGAAATCGTACTGCTGTAATCGCACGGACCAACGAGCTAATCGACCACTAGGAGCGTTCAGCTTATTCCGCCAACACAACGAATAATGGTCGGTAACGACAGTGAAAGAAGAACATTCGATATATGGTCTTCACCTTTCGATCGCTCACAAGACAGCTAAACATTCCCTCTCAGTCGTCGAATATTTTCGCTCCTGAGGGGTTAGGGAACGGCTAAGATAACAGATAACTTTCTCGACACCTGTATATTCTGCGTACGTACAGCACCCAAACCAAAATCTGAAGCGTCTGTCTGAACGGTAAACTTCTCCTTGAAATCGGGACACGACAAAACCGGCCCGGACACCAAACGGCCCCTAATATCTTGCCACGCCTTCACACAAACTTCGTCCCAACGGAAAACCTTATTCTTGCGTAGAAGACTGTGTAACTATGATAACGTCATCCAAGTAAACAAGAACGTGGCGTTCTAGCTCTGGGCCAAGAACTTGATCGATAAAACGTTGCCAGGTGGCGGGTGCAACATGTAAGCCAAACGGCATGCGAGGGAACTGGAATAAGCCACGTTTCGATATGGTAAAGGCGGTATACTGCTTAGACGATTCAGCGACGGGGATCTGTCAATACGCCGACTTGATATCTAACGACGTCAAATACTTGGCGTCACGAAGTTTATCAAGAGTATTCGTTAAATACGGCAACTAATACGCGTCGCGTTCGGTAACTTGATTTAGCTTACGATAATCGACGCAAAAACGGTAAGTTTTGTCTTTCTTGGGAACCAAAAGGATCGGGGAAGACCAAGGACTAGTAGATCTTTCTACAACACCCAACCTGAGCATCGTGTCCAACTCACAATCGACAACCTCCTGTAATGCGGGAGAAATCTGGTAATAACGTTGTTTAATCGGGCTACTTTTCGTCAAGATTCGATGTTCAACTTGAGATGCACAACCTAACTCATTTTCACGACCTTTCGGGAAAGCTTGATCGACTAATAACTCCAAACGCACAGTTTGTTGCGCCGTAAGATGCGCCAAATGTTCCACACCATTCACGACAACACCTGCCGAAAACACCTATTCGCCTCTACGGAGATCAGGAACAATACCCATGATTCTCCAAAAATCCAAACTAAGAATAAGCAAATGCGGTAAGTCCGGTATAACCAAAATATCAAACACTTTTTCCCGATCACGTAAACGGATTGGTACAGAAACTTCACCCAAAGAGGAAAATTTCGCCCCATTCGCGACAATACACGTCAATAACCTAGGTTTCAAACAAACTACCAGACGCTGTAAAATCTCCCAACCAGGTCTGCCTACGATTGTGGGTGACGCACCAGAATCTAATAAGCCTAGAAAGGTACGGCCAAAAATACTAACAGAAAGATATGGACGTTCGTCGCCCATAGCATTCGCAAAAACAAAATGTAACCGGGCACGGTATTTCGAATCGACCGAGTCAGAACGAACTATTCGGTCGCCTAGTGCGCTCGTCTCTCGTTTTCCCGAACAATTCGGATAATTATACACGGTCACACCTGGTGTACCACAACGATAAGAATGCCTACGACGATTCTGTTGACACTGAACGGAACGATGACCAAAACATTGGCAATTCCAGCACTTGATGCTCGTGTTCGAGGAAACGGAAGTTTCAGCGATAGTAGGTATTTGAGAAGGACGCATCAGCTCTTCCTGAACAGTACTACAACTTGGGAACGTTGCGGAATTCATATCAACGTACGCGAGATCAGGTTTCATAACCTTATTACGACTAGGCGGCGGGCGATAAGCATCAGAAGATACACGACTAGACTCAAGTTTACGACCGCACTGTAGCAGTTGATTAACCGAAATCACATCTAATAACCCAAATTGGTTCTGATAGAAAGGCGTAAGATCTTTTCGCAGAATTTTGAGCAGAGCTGCCTCGCTAATCGGCTCAGACAGCCGGGACACCAAATTACGCATGACCGAAACATACATCCCTATCGATTCTTGGGGACCTTGCGTTCTATTTTTGATCTCTTCCAGAAGCCTATCATCGTAATCGGAGGATTGAAATTCCTCGCGAAGTCCCTGCGTTAACTCCTTCCAATTTGACAACATACTACGGTTTGCACGGTACCATATGAGGGCGTCACCCTTAAATAAGTCCACTGCCGAATCAAAAAGGGCATTGGCAGAACAGTGGCGAGCGAGTTTCAACTCTTCCACACGTTCCAAGAACGCGTTGACCGACATGTCCCTAGGATTGCCCGAAAAGGTAATACCCCATGCAGATACTGGCACAGGTTTGCCTCTAAATGCCAGTCTGTTGGACGTACCAGCCGAAGGAATCTCGTCATCACTTGTGTCAGACAAAGGCGGGTCGGCCTCTGCTAAGCTCGTGGCGGACATCTCGAGAACAGAAACAGGCCGTTGAGTGGATGCACGATTATGAGCTTTTGTTTTAGAAACTAATCGCGTGGATATATTAACTAATTCCGCTAGACACTTAGAACGATCAGCCTGCTCGGCTTCACTAGTAGTTGCGAACGATTCGCGCGACCTATCGTGAACGCAATGCGAGTCGAAATTCGGTTAAATAAGGCGGATGACCTCGGGCCATCAAAGTCTCTAACCAGGTCTTCAATTTCGCACTGCTCTAATAAGATTGCTTCGAGATCTTTCTCGAAAGTGAATGGATTTTCGGGGAATGCGAAAGGAACGCTTGACGCTAACCGACGTAATTCGCACAGAGTTCGACGCACTTTGCTTACGGACGCAGTCTTAGTAACGCCGCGTATTTGCAATTCATATTCTAGTTCAGAGGGAGTCAAAAAGAAATGTTAACTTTCGAATCCATGACGAAAGGATATCTAATAACAACAAAATTCCGTACAAACTGTTTCAAAATACCGAACCGTAAACTGATGGAAGGAAGGGAAAAAACTTCCTTAAAAACCAAACGGGCCCCACGTTACGGGCGAAGGAATAAAAGGAATCAACAAAATAATTAAAATAATGGATACGTTGCTGTTGACCTTCAGCCCCAAAGGTTCCTCCGGGCGGCCGGACTAGACGGGAGACGGGGTAGGTCCCGATAACTAAACAGATTGAAAAGAGGGCGCCACCACGTTACAGCCTCTCGCCCGGGACTTCCAAACGCAGAAGGAAGTGGGGAGCAGGAACTCACCAAATAAACTACTATCCTTCTTATGCGTTCCTTATCCTATCCAATTTAGCTTTATTTTTTGTTCGTCTTAGAAATCTCATTTCTACGCTGTTCATCCTCCTTCTTTGTCTCTCGTTTGTAGTCCATGACTCGCATGAGTGTGTCAGTACTGGTTTCACTACCCTGCGGATCACTTCTGCCTTTGCTGTTTCTGGTATTTCTTTTTTGTTTAACAATGAAGTTTTTATCATGTTGTAGAGTTTTGCAGTTTTTGATATTTTTTCATTAATTTCGTCTTCCAAGGACCCATCGCTGTTAATAATCCCTCCCAAGTATTTAAATGTGCTAGTTGTTCTATTCTATATCCTTCTATTTTTATAGTATGTGTTAGGCTTTCTTTGCTTACTATCATTGTTTTTGTTTTGTCTATATTAACTTTCATGTCTATTTCTTATAGTTGTTCAGTTACATATACGAGAGATGGTGGCGGTGTAGTACGATGTCTGTCCGGCTTGCTATTATCAGGTGAATTAAGTTGTATTAAGTGCTGTTTGGGTCCAGAGTTCTGCTGATTGGGATAATTAATTGTCTGATTGACATACTGGCGCTGATTTCGGTTGGTTGCCGATCGAGTTTAAGTGATTAAATTTATATTATCCAATAACATTATAGTGACTGTCATCGACGATTGATCTTTGACCTGTGCCCGGTGCGTTTGACTGGACGTAGCGCGTTGTTTTCTTTACACCGGTGCTTTGGTATCACAGTGGTTCACGATTTATTTATATACATTTAAAATATAACAAAACATGAATAGCAGTAGTGTATTAACTTCTCTTGAGAAGGATTTTACTAAAAGAATGCAAGAATTCGAAGCGAGACTTTCTGATGCGAGTAAACATAGTGGGCTTGTGTGTAAATTATCATCATATATAACACTGGATACTCTCATTAAAGATTTTTTAATTTTAAACAGTATATGATGGCATGCATCGGTGACATTAAACAGCTGCTTCAAAACATTGATGATATGTTGGATGATGCTGAAACCAACTCTAGGCGTAATTGACTCATTTTTCATGGCGTTCCCGAAAGTAGAGGTGAAAATACAGATAGTACCATTGTTGATATTATTAAAAAGAAGTTAAAAATCGATGATTTATCTGTACGTGAAATTGATAGATCTTACCGCCTCGGTAGGTTTAAAGAAACAGCAAATAAACTTAGGGCTATACATGTGAAACTTATTAAATATTCACATCGATCTAGGACATGGAATCAGAAACAGAATTTTAAAGGTACTTCATTATTATTATTGATATTTTTAAATAATTGCTGCTTTGTGTACAAGCTTAGTGTTTAGTTATTTTTGCCTGAGTATTGGCAGTTGGCTCACATAAATTGTATAACTTTTTGGCTTACTATTTGCTGCTCACTCTCAACTATTGACTCTGTATGTGCTCACACTCTCATATTTTGTATATACTGCTTGCGTATTATATAGGTTTATATTAATATTTATTTATCTTTTTGTGCGGAAACGTTTACTAAATTTTATTTGTTTGTTTTATTGATAATTTTCTTTTTTCTCTTTTTTCTGTTTATGGGTACATGATGTCACATACATTTAAGCTGTCACACCTGAACATTAGATCTTTATTCAGTTCTTTTGTTCCTTTCCGGGACATATTGTTCGTACTGTAATAACTTGTATTTACTTATTGTACTTTGTTTTATTTTGATTTGTTTCAACGCAAATAATACTCCATTTTTCTTAACTTATTTATTACTCTGTGTAATTAGACATACCTCTACAACTATCTCTAAAATACTAACTAACTACTCCTTATCTTTCTTTCGCTACCGGACAGACACGACGCCAATACCGGACACTGGGTGTCAGGTTTTATTACACGTAAAGACGAGTGGCCTCGCACTGCAAGACGCCGTGTCATCTATTTCTATACATACATTAGATAATTCCACTACACCTTCCCCGTAACAAAAGAAAAATTTTATTAACTCTATTAGTAAAATTTTTAAAGAATTCATATAACCTAATTACCTAGAAATTAATTTTAAATTTTAAATGTTTAAACTAATTATAATTTTCATCTTGATATTTACACACCTTGATATAACATATAAAATCAAATTTCCACATCTTACTATAACATATAAAATCATATTTATATAAACAGATAAAATCATGATCATGATCCTATTTTTAACCTATATGTAAATACATGTGTAACCTTAATTAACAAAATACAATACTCTGTCACGCCTTCGTTTTTGGGTTTTTTTTTAGGGCGTACCACTAAATTCACTTATTGGTAATACTTTTTCACTCTATTTTTATGCACTTGCACTAGTTTGTTATTTATTTTTAGTGTCACATTTGGTGTCTCTTCTTTTATCACTTTATATGGTCCTTTATACACTGGTCCTAATTTATTTGTTGGTTCATTTTTAATAAAACCTTATCATTAAACTTATAACTAACAGTAGCGCTATTTTTACTTAGTTTTTGTGATCTTTTAGTTTTAGATTCGATCAAATTTCTTGCATCATTCCATGCAGATTTAAGTTTATATTTTAATTCGGTGGGATAACTAAAAAAATTATATATCGGGTCTGTATTGTGTATTATATTACTTGGTAAAATACATTGTTTTCCAAAAACTAGCTCGTACGATGTATATTTAGTTTCAGTATGTACTGTATTGTTAAATGCAAAGCTCCAAAAAGGTACCCAAACGCTCCAAGTGTATGGAAATTTTGCTGTCTGCATTCGCAAATATGATCATAAATTTTTATGAGTGTTTTCTAATGAACCTAAGGTTTCATGATGGTAAGCGGTTGAACTTAATTGTTTAATGCCTAACGTTTTTGACGTTTCTTTAAAAACTTTTGCTAAACATTCTGTGCTTTGATCCGTAGTGATCTCTTTTGGGATCCCGAATTTTAAAATAAAATTGTTAACAAAAGATCTGGCTACGGTCTCAGCTTCTTTGTTCTTAATTGGATACACTTCAATAAATTTACTGAGTTCACATTGAATAGTTAGAATGTACCTGTTATCTTCATCGTCTTGACTTAAAGGACCTACAAGGTCTAAATAAATTTTCTGAAAGGCAGATGAAGCCGTTGTAGTAACTGTTAACGGTTCTTTATGAGGTTTTGAATGTTTGTATCGCTGGCAATTGTTACATTTTAGAATGAATTTGGATATATCATCTTTCAAATTTCCCCAAAAATAGTTTCTTTTTATATTAGCATACATGCGGTTAATGCCCGCGTGTCCACCTGTTGGAAGTACATGAAAATCATTTAGGATTAATTGGCGCGTTTGTTTACAATCAATTCTCATTGCCTTACTTATAATGCATATTTTAATATTCAAGTCTTTGAGCATAGGAAGCTCTTTTGACAATCGTGTTATTAAATCTTCATTTTCTTTCTCTTTAAAAGTGCATAATTGTGGAATTCCATATTTATAACATATTTCTTGCAAACATCTCAACTCTGCGTCGAAGGCAAGTGTTGATCGATTATTTTGCTTAATAAAAATTATCTGGGACCCTATATCATATATTATGTTACCCGATTTTATTATATTTTTCTGAAAAAAAGTTGGGCGCATTATTATTTAATTGTCTAAGTTCTACTGAATTTGAAGGTTGTTTTAACAATTCAACAATTCCAGGGTGGCCAGTCCTTTCATTGTTTTCATTATTGAAACTCAACCTTGTTTTAACATCCTGTTGTATACCCTTTCTTTTTCGCGATCTAGTAATAGCGTAAATATTATGGGACATATCTTTAAGGTCCTTTGAGTCGATTTCAATTCTTGACAGAGCATCAGCTGCTACATTCTTATATCCTTTTATGTAATTTATTGTGAAATCAAATTCCTCGAGTATAAGTCTGAATTTTGCTAGTCTAGATGAAGGATTATTCATGCCAAATAGATACACAAGAGGTCGGTGATCAGTAAAAATTTGGAATTTTCGTCCATATAAATACGATCTAAAATGTTTTACGGGCCAAACAATCGCTAAAAGTTCTTTTTCAATCGTACTGTAATTTAGTTCTGATCCGCACTGGAAAGAACGCATCTGTTTTAAGAATAAACTTATTATTTGGTGAAAAGTTTGGGTATTGTAAAATGGGTGGGCTAGCTAATGATTTCTTTAATGTTTGAAATGATTTTTGACAATTTTCATCCCACGAAAATTCAATCGATTTCCGAGTTAGTTTATTTAAAGGGTTTGCGATTTGTGCGAAATTTGGAATAAATTTACGGTAATAATTACTAAAAGCAACAAATCGTTTCGTTTCCTCTGCATTTGTAGGAGTTGGATAATTTTGAATGGCATCAAATTTACTCGGATCAGGAGAAATACTCTCCGAAGAAATTACATGACCTAAATACAAAATCTCTCCTCAAAAATTGACGTTTTATCGGATTTAGTTTTAAATTAACTTGCCGTAGTCTATTAAAAACCTTTACCAAATTTTGATTATGATGTTGCAAACTGTTTCCAAATACAATTAAATCATCTAGATATACGAAACATGATTCAAAATTTAATCGAGACATAGCTATTGTCATCACTCTCGAAAAGGAACTAGGACTAGTTTTTAGACCCATTAGTAATTGTGTCATTTGAAACTGACCTTTATTGGTAGTAAATGCTGTGCACTTTCTACTGGAAGGCTCTAATTCAACCTGATAATAGCCTTGCGAAAGATCTAGATGGGAAAAATAAATTGCACCAGATAAGGAATCTTAGATTTCTGTTATATTAGGTAATGGAAATCGGTCATCCTCTATGACTTTATTTAAAAGTCTGTAATCAATAACGATTCTAGAATTTTTAGTTGCATGTGGACCAGCTTTCTTGGGTACCATTAATAAGGGTGAAGACCAATTTGATTTTGTTTCTTCAATGATGCCGTCACTTAACATTTTATCTATATGTTTTTCTATTTCGATTTTCTGTGATTGAGGTACTCGATAAGGTTTAACATATACCGGGTGGGCATCGTTTTTTAACGAAATCGATTCTTTAAGAATATTGGTAACTGTTACGGGATCATTTTCTAATAGAAAAATATCAGCATACTTTGCGCAAAGTTTGTGAACAGAAGTCTTTTCTTCCTTATTTAAATCTTTGGTATTAATCAAATCTAATAATTTGTTAACTCTGTTTAAAGAATTTTGATTACTTTCGAATTTATGTAATTCAAAGTTTGATAATTTAGTTGTTTCGGGTTGAAAATTTCTGATATTTACTTCTTTGTCATTTGTATTTAGTATACGAACGGGAATCATGTGGGATCGTGGCCTTGCTATAATGCCTGCTGTGAAAACACCTTCAGACACTTCACATGGCAGAACCAGACAGGGTCGTCTACCCAAAAATATTTAATAATTTCGCATCGGGGAATTTTGGTAAAACAATCATATTGAGATTCTAAAGGGATAGTGATTTTCTGGCTGCCATTCCAAAAAGAAAACGAAAATTTTTCAAAATCAATAGTTGCGTTATAATTTACAAAGAAATCAGATCCAATAATTCCATGCATACTACATTTCAAATCTTTCACAACCAAGAAGTCATGCTGTATTGGATGATTATCTAAAAGTAACGACATATTAACTGAACCAATTGATGTTGTCGAGCCCGCAATTCCATTTATAGTTACCTTTCTACTTGTATAGATAAATTCGTGCTCATCTAGAAATTTTGAAAAAATACACTAATTGTTGCACCTGTATCTAAAAGAAATAATAAATCATTCATTCCGTATCGCATTCTGACATAATTCATGCCGTTCATGCTTAAAATTATGGGGTCTTCAGTCACGAAAAAAACGATTCTCCGTAACTGGCGCTTCTACAGATTCAGCACAAACTGCATTACCGCGGTTAGTCGTGCGACCACGGCTAATTACTCTACCTCAATTCGATCTGTGTCTTGAATGATTTTGACCTCTATTTACATTATTATGTATGTTTGGGCGCGTGTTCCTAAAATTTTGATTATGATTATGATTATGACTATTTAAATTTGTTGAGTTTCTAAAGTTATGCGATCTCGAGTTATATGATGAATAATTTCTATTATAGTGCGATCTATAATTACCTCGAAAATATTGGGAATTTTTGGACCTTCCGGGTTTATTAAAATAGTATACGTTATTCGAAGTAGACGGTTTGTTTCTTTCTTCATCTTTTGCTGCACTAATTGCAGCCTTAAGAGTTACACAGTTTCTAGCTTTAAGAATTGTTCTTAAATCATGATTCCCTACACCATTGCAAAAAGAACTGATTGCAATTTTTTCGTTTACGGGGCGCAAAGAATGTAATATATTTTCATAACCTCCCGCTTGTGCTAGCGTTAATTCGCTGAGCAACTGTTCAATTTCCTGAGCAAACTCGTCGATCGATTTATTTAATTGTTTGCATTGATGTAATTGAGTTGACAAAGTCGTTGCAGATTTTTAGTTATGAAATGAGCTTCTATGTCTTTAACAATGGAGTCGTAATTTTTATTTAAGCGTATTTTGGCATTCTCTGATAATCGTGTTTTTAAAACATAATTTATTAAATGTTTTCTATCATCATGACTGAGTAAATCTGCGTACAATATGATTGAATCTATGAGTTTTTGTGATATCCTCTGCTCCATCCATCGATGGTAACAGGCTACCAGCCGTTTTCAAATCGAAAGATTCCGGCATTTTGATATAATTTAACCTATCTTCTAGTACATTATGAACATAACTAATTATATTTTCTATTGCCTTAATATGATGCTTTATTTGTATAACTAAGTTTACGTCTATTTTTGAAGCATTAGTGCTAAATTCTATTTTTAAAGTATTTAGTCTTATAGAAAATATTTGTACCTCTTTAAGCTTTTTCTCTACTAATTCTAAATTTGTTCGCCTTTCCTGATTGTCCTTTATTAATTCAATTTTAAATGATTTCACCTCATCATACAGTTTTGTAAAATTGGAAATATCCATTAATGTCTACGATTGTTAACTAACCTTATTATTATTATTATTATTATTTTATAATTATGTACCTGCACTTCACTTTTGTAAACCCAGCGAAAGTAATTCGTGGCTTCTCGTGATTTCCTTTCGTATCTTTTTCTCCCATATTCTGCGGCATCGATTCCAAATCAGATATCCGATTATTGTGACTGCTATCAGGACGGCTAGACCTCCTCCCAATTCCCTTAGGGTGAAGCCTTGGGCCGAGGTACCTCCGCTGTTACCTGCCTGAGTGATGATGATGTCCTTTTCCTCTTGGGATTGATCGATCCCATTTTATAAGTTCACTAGTACATCTAGAATTCTGGAATCTTCTAAACCTTGCAGCTTCAAATCCCGAGATCTTCTGATCCTGGAATATCCATGTTCTATTTCGAAAACCGGCACCAAAAGCGGAAACAATAAATTGAACACGATCGATTTAACAGAACCAACTCGATTCTCGCCATACAATCGGATCCATTCTTCGATCTTTCGATCCGTATTTTCGCTGAAATTCGCGCGCGACAACTGGCAGGATCGCCATGTAATAACTTGTAT
The DNA here is from genome assembly GCA_038088585.1 of Chrysina gloriosa. Classification (NCBI taxonomy): domain Eukaryota; kingdom Metazoa; phylum Arthropoda; class Insecta; order Coleoptera; family Scarabaeidae; genus Chrysina; species Chrysina gloriosa. The sequence continues at coordinate 27,452,263 of CM076094.1, read as the reverse complement.
TTACTTATTGTACTTTGTTTTATTTTGATTTGTTTCAACGCAAATAATACTCCATTTTTCTTAACTTATTTATTACTCTGTGTAATTAGACATACCTCTACAACTATCTCTAAAATACTAACTTACTACTCCTTATCTTTCTTTCGCTACGGGACAGACACGACGCCAATACCGGACACTGGGTGTCAGGTTGTATTACACGTAAAGACGAGTGGCCTCGCACTGCAAGACGCCGTGTCATCTATTTCTATACATACATTAGATAATTCCACTACAGTACAGCAGTATGATTTAATTGGTTTGACTGAGACTTGGTTGTCGGAAAATGTGGATTCACGTAATTTGGCCATAAATGGCTATAAACTTATACGTATAGATAGGGGGTCCAGGGGTGGAGGAGTTGCCTTTTATGTCCGAACTAGTATGAAGTGTGTATGTGTGTATGAGTTGTGCCTACTGTGGGTTGTATTGAGCAGTTGTGGTTGCTGATGAGTGAGGGGGTGGGGTGACGATATCTGTAGGTGTTGTTTATCGGCCCTCGTATATTAACTTCGTTTCTTTTATTGATAATTTAGAGAGTACACTCTCACAAATAGTACCAATGTGCGATCATTTGGTCCTCTTAGGAGACTTTAATATAGATTTGTTGGGCGCCTGCAGCGGATCTGCGGCTGCTTTTGTGGATATGTTTGATTCGGTAGGACTTACACAAATTGTTGATAAACCCACGAGGATTACACGATCTTCTTCTACACTGCTTGATTTGGTGTTGATCTCTGCTGTTGACATTGAGGTTATTGGTGTGCCTGCTATTTTGGATCGTGAATTGGTGCATTTTTCTCTGTGGAATCTGCGGATCACTAATAGCGTGATTACTAAAACATATAGATGTTACAGAAATTTCTCCAGCGATGATATTTTAACTGACTTTTGTCAATTTCCTTTCTCTGCAATCTATGTTATTACTGATGTTAACTCTAAATTAGAAATTTTGTGTACCAATTTGCTCATCTTATTTAGCATTTATGCACCTGTTGTCACTAAAAGATTTTCAAAACCTGCAACACCATGGATAACCGATGCTATCAGGACTGTACAAAAACTTAGGGATAGGGCGCTTAAGGATTTTCGTTCCTCAGGTTCTGCTGGTAAATCTGCAATAAACAAAGAACGTAAAGCGTATCTTGAACATCAGCTGCGGGCTGGAGGCACTAGGGGAACGTGGAGTGCCTTGAGGCAATCGGGACTGAGTTATTCAAAATTTGTATCAATACCAAACAATTTAAAAAACTTAAATGATATAAATAACTATTTCGTAAATACTTCTTCAGGGTCTTTTCCCCACAGTATTGACCTGTTCAGTTTCTATTCATCAAATACGTTGCTCACGAGTTCTTTTTCATTTTCTTTAGTTACAGAACTTACCATTTTCAAAATAATTAGCTCGATCTCTACTAAGGCTAGTGGTTGGGATGGTTTAGACATTGTAATGGTTAGATTGGCGTGCCGTTACCTAGTGCCCTACATTACTCATATTATCAATACATGCATATTGGAAAATGTATTTCCATCTTACTGGAAATAAGCAGTGGTTAGGCCACTTCCTAAAAATAATAATCCACTGAATTTCTGTGACCTACGCCCAATTAATATTCTGCCGGTTTTATCGAAAGTTTTCGAGAGGGTAATAGCTGATGAACTTTTTATCCATCTGAATAAACACCACATTTTGCCGTTTACGCAGAGCCGTTTCAGAACAGGCTTCAGTTGTACCACTGCTCTTTTAAAAATAGTAGACGATATAATTCGTGAAACCAATCGTGGTAATTTGACAATTTTGTGTCTACTTGATTACTCTAAGGCCTTTGACACTATTAATCATGAATTGTTACAAGCGATACTGCACTATATAGGCTTGAAGGATGATGCTATTTCTCTCTTAACTAGTTATGTAACTGATAGACAACAACTGGTTAGCTTGGATGGGCGGGAGTCTGAGTTGTTAACATTGTCTTCTGGTGTGCGCAGGGTTCTGTTATTGGTCCATTGCTGTACGTCACATATACGTCTCAACTTTATAAGGCATTGCAATATTGTCAGTACCATTTTTACGCCGATGACACGCAGCTTTATTATTCTTTTCCGGTCGATGGTATGGTGGATGCTTTCAAAAGCATAAATTCTGATCTCGAAAGTTTAGTGTCCACCTCGCGTGATCATGCGCTGTTCATCAATGCCTCAAAAACCGAATTAATTCTTTTTGGGCCGCAGAATAAAAAGCAGCGGGTTCTTTCGTCGGATTTGAGTGTATGTGTTGGCGGTACCAAGATTGAATTTAAGTCTGCAGTGAAAATCTAGGTGTCATTATAGACGAAAAATTCAAACTTAACGATTACATAAATAAATGTACGCAAAGAGCTTGCGCTTCATTGAAGTTGATCTACAATAACAGATGTTACTTAAATAAGAAATTGAAAATTTTGTTATGTGAATCGTTGGTGGTCTTTGTTTAACTATTGCGATGTCTTGTGCGGCACCTGCATTGATTCTTTTTGTTGTCGTAAGATCCGAAAAGTTCAGAATTCATGCCTGAGACTCATATTTGGTATACGTAAGTATTGTCATATAAGTCATAAGTTGGAGGACATTAAATAGTTAAATATGCGCAACCGAAGGTTGCTGCATTCTGCATGTCTATTTTATAAAATTTTAAATACCGGCAAACCAGAATATTTATATAATAAAATAACTTTCAGAACGGATGTGCATAATCTTAATATTAGGTTTAGGGGCACTCTCACACCTCCAAAACACAGGACCGAGTTCTTTAAAAGGTCATACAGTTATCAAATGTTGGGAACCTTGAAGAAACTACACTATTTTGTTTCGTAGCGTTTATTGATGGACTGTGTAGGGGTGAGTATAAGGACTGTCGCAAGAGCTATATGACCGACATTTAAAGCCTTGATATACAAAGACAGGGTACAATGTCCAAGAAGCATGTTCATATAGGAAATTTTACAGTACGAAATACAAATGAGAGAGTTTACATTTTAGTTGATAAGATATTGGGATGTTCAAACATGAATACAATAGAAAATAACACTAACAATAATCAATAACCAGAATTAAGATGAATAATGCAGAATGTTTATAATCTTCCAACAATTTTACTACAAATAAAGTATCGACAGTTTAAACACACGGTCAAGTGCATGAATAATATAATTAGATACATACAGGCTATACAATATTTTATTGTTACAGTATTTTTATAATTACTGATCATTAAAAAGGCGGCGGTAGGTACTTTACATAATAGGTTCGTTCAAGCAGCATGCAAATCTAGTTCCAAACTGGACGACGCATGCGCACTTATTCTTGAGCGTTCAAGCAAGCCAAACTAACTTTCAATACTGTTCTATGACCAGTAGTTTGATGTTCAAACAAGTAATGTGGATGATTTGAGAACTAATTGCAAACTGTCAATACGTTCCGCAAAATTTTTAACGTACTGGTAGTCCCAGACATGCGCATTTTTATTTTGTTTAATGTTTGAGACGAAGGTTATAATCATATTTTTAACTATTTACCTATTTTTTTTTTGTAACAGTGAAGGTAAGTGTATTAGTAATTAATGTTTTTATCAAAATTTTCATTGAAATACATATATATTATGTACATGTACAAGAAAGAAAACATAATTTATTTTTATTGTAGCAATGGAAAGGTCTAGTTCAACTTCGTCAAGCGACTTTAGTTCAAGTGATGAGAGTGATTTGAAAATAATTTTGAACATTCGAGAAAAACCGAAAAATAAAAAGTACATACAAGAAACTGTTCAACTTTACAATGAGACGGAATTTATGGAACATTTCCGCTTAAGTCGAAATGTAGTGGACAACCTTAGTGCAAAGTTCGAAGAGAGTGATTTCTACAAAACCCAGAAAGGAGGTTATGGAAAAATATCTGCCCTAGATCACCTTCTCATTTTCTTGTGGTTTGCTGGCCACCAAACGGCCTCATTTAGAGATGTTGCAGACAGTTTTGATGTATCTATAAGTAGTCTGTTTAATATAATACGAAGGGTTACAAATTTTGTGAGTAATTTATCAGGAGACATAATTAAGTGGCCTACAAACAACGAAAAGATAGAAATAGAAGCGTTTTTCGAGAAAATGGCTTTCCAGGTGTTATAGGCATTATCGATGGAAGTCATATACGGATAGACAAACCAAATGTAGATCCAGATTCCTATTATAATAGAAAAAAATATCATTCTATACAGGTAAGCAACTGTCGGCCAAACTGCTAATAACAAATAGTAGTAGTAGCAGTAGCTTATCAATTTATGTTTGTGATTTTGTTTTGATATTACTGAGTTGCATTTTCTAATGTTTACATAATTTTTACAGATACAAGTTGTATGTGACAACACTTAAAATAAGAAATGTGTTTATTGGTTACCCTGGTTCTGTGCATGATAGTAGAGTTTTACGAACATCTCCCTTTTTGAAGATCTGCCTAACAAATGTGGCGATAAATATTTGCTAGGGGATAGTGGATATCCCTGTCTTCGACATCTAATAACTCCATACCCTGATCGAGGACAATTAACAAGAAGGCATAGAAGCTTCAATTCAAAGTTGTGTCGAAACAGATATTTTATAGAACATTGCTTTGGAGTTTTGAAACAAAAATTTAGGCAGTTGTATCATATCAAATTAACAAAAATTGCCGACATTGTGCATTTCATTAGAGCATGCTGTGTTTTACATAATTTGGGTATTGAGCCTGCAAACTTTGAGGGAAATATTTTCAACGAAGTTGAAATTGGTAATAATTACATGAACCAAGAAGAAGAGGAGGAAGTTTTTGAAGACAGAGAGGGTGTTGAATATCGAGACTTTCTTTTAAGAAATGTTATAATATAAATTATTCTTTATAAATATATACAAGTTCCTTTATATTTTCTTGTTTTATTTTTAATGATGCAATAAACTTAATATACATATATAAAAGAAAAAGGTTGAGAAACAGTAAGTAATAAGCAATTTTAGAAAAACATTTATTGTATGTAAAGTATACCCAAAAATAAATAAAAAAGTACTATAATAAGGATAAAAATTCTGGCTTATCACATTTCCCCATTATCTTTTAGTTCAATCATCTTCATCTGGTATTTTTTTCTGTCATTTCTTATTTCTTCTAAAATATTCTTTTTTGTCTTCAGATTTCTTTTGTGTTATATGCTTCTTTTCTTTTTCATAGTTTTCAACGCCAGTGCTACTTTGTGCTTCATTCTCATTCAAAATGACTATGTCATTCTCAACATTTACAGTAGCAGTGATGCTACTTGTAGCAGTATTCTCCCTCTCAGAACTCGGGCCAGGCTTCATTACAGCTGACGACGAAAGCAATATTTCTGGAAATATTTTCTTTTTCGTAGAAAAACTTTCATCAAATTCATCGGCAAATTCAGAACAACGTCTGCCCCTACCAGTTTTGTTATTATTATCTACATATTTTTTGTAATTACGTTCTAAAACCCGCCACTTGTTTTCACAATTCATTGCAGTATAATGTAGATTATACTGTCTTTAAATAATTCACTATTACCTCCCACATCCTTTTCAAATTCCTCATTTCTAATTTTCCAACTTTAGTTCTGTGCATTTTATATGCATGTATTAACGCTTTAGTGGAATCAATACTCCACATTGCAGGGGTTAGATTGGTTGAAATATTAGGAATAGTAGAAGTATTCTGCTCTTCCTGGGTATAGATATATCATTTGGTTTCAAAATAAGATACTGCGGTAAAACTGAAAAATTAACAAACGTAAGTTAATAATTTACAAGGTTTGAAGTAAATGAGTATACTTACGATCCATGCTTAAAAACGTTTTTGACAATACACTAATTAATAACCTCAAAAATAGTATAGCATGCGTTTAGTAACCGTTTTAGTTTGCGTTCAAGCAGAATTAAATTTTCATATGGTTTGATGCCAGTTCTGTGATTGACATGCGCAATAACATCCAACTATCAGTGCTACAAACCGTTCTCAAACTATCCGAGAAATGCTTGCTTGAACAAACCTAATAGTTATCCAACAAAATTACGAGAGTCTGGAATGCTATTCCGTCTGATGCTGGGCGAGCGCGGTCCCTGGAGGTTTTCAGAAGAAAATATTTCTGTTTATTGTTCGGGTTGCAGGTGAGGCAGTAATTATTTCATATGTATGTTTGTGTGTGTGTATGTATGTTGTTGAAGTTGGGGATTAGGGGTGTGAGCTTTTGTCAGAGTGTGGGTCTATGTATGTTTGTTTGTGTACAGGTCACATGGGAGATCGATTTTTAATTGAATGTGATCCTTTTTCTTCCATTGTCATGTTTTTGTTGTTGTAATTTATGTATTTGTATAATTTTGGGGGAAATAAACGTATATATTATATTATATTATTATGATATTATTATATTGACATTTTCTTGCAGATGTATCTCCGTGTTTCCTAATATCACCATATCGTCCGCATAGCTTAGCTCAGTTATTTGTATTTTCTCCATTTTCCAGTATCATACATTATATGGCTTCAGTTGTTTTTACATTTCTTAATCGCTTCGTCTAATATTATATTAAATAGTAAGGAGCTCAGCGCGCAGCCTTGCTTTAGTCAATTTTTATTCTGTGATTTTTCGTTTCTTACTCTAACGTAGTTTATTATTGTATAGAATGTGCTCTTTATACACTCTATTAAGTCTTCATGCACACCTCTTGTCTCTAACGTTCTCCACACATCATTTCTCTTTATACGGTCAAATGCTTTTACTATACCGATGAAGCATATATGTATTTCCCTGTCTGTTTTTATTGCTTTTTCTATTGCTTGCCTTAAAATGAATATTTGATCTTGAGTCCCTCGCCCCTGCCTAAATCCGGAGTGTGTTTTTCTAATGTGTGCTCTATTTCTTTCAAAAGTCTACTTTCTAATATTCTTGCATATAATTTCCCTACTGTGCTACCCAGGGTTATGCCTCTGTAAGTTGAACACTGTTGACTATCTCCCTTTTTGTAAATTGGACATATAATTCCTATTCTCCAATCTTTGGGTGTCATTTTCTCCACACTGACATCGTTTAGTATTTCCAGTAATTGTTCTAATCCCAGCTCACTAAGTTCCTTTATCATTTCCACAGTAATTTTGTTGTGTCCCGGTGCCTTTCCGTTCTTCATCAGCTGTATAACTTTTCTTAATTCTTCCCTTGGTATGTCCTGTACCTACCCTTCTATAGAATTCTTTTCTTGATATATTCGCTTTAGTTGTGTATTTTACTCTCCTTTTGTTTGTAGTTGTGTCTGGAAGTATCTTTTTCATACTTTCATTATCCTGTCTTCTTCAGTCACTACCTTACCGTTTTCATCCTTCATGTTCTTCAATGCATATTGTTTTGGTTCGTTCATATTTTTTATCACTCCATAGAAGAGCGTTTGATTTTCTTCGTATTTACTAGTAATTTATTCCCCGAATTTTCTCTAATTGTTTTTGCTTACCTTTATTAATCCTTTCACCCTTTTCCTCTTCTTCTTGTATTTCTCGTAATTTCTTCCATCTTTTGCGTTTATGTGAGCTTTCCATGCTGCTTCTTTATCCTTTACTGCTTCTTTTATATCTTCTGTCCACCATGCCGTTCTTTTTCTTTTCTGTTTGTTAGTTTTGTTACTCCGCAACTTCCTCTTGCTGCTTCTATCATGCCTTCTTTAAGCTTTTTCCACTTTTCTTCTATGCTTCTTATCGTCTGCGTCTTCCCAAACTCTGTATCTTGTATTTCCTAGTATTTCCTTTCTATTTGCGGCACTCTTAGTTTACAGCAATTAATATTTCCTTTACTATTTTTCTCTTTGTGTCCTCTTTTTCCTTTAGTGTTATTTTCCATTTGCTCATCAATAGATAGTGGTCGCTTCCGATTTCCGCTTCTCTATTTACCTTAAGATCTCTCACATATAGTCTAATACCCCTGTTAATCATTATGTGGTCTATAATAGACGTTTCATTTGGAGATGGTTCCTCCCTTGTATATTTATGTATCCATTTGTGTTTAAATGTTGTGTTCATTATTATGAGATCATTTTCGTTGCAGAAATCTATTATTCTCCACCCGTTTTCATTTTTTATTTTTCGCCCTCTTGATCTAGTAATTTTTTCTTTCCTTTGTTCTGGTTCCCCAGTCTACCATTCATATCGCCCACTAATATTTTGTTGTTGCTTTGTGTATCATCCACAGTCTTTTGCAGATCGTCATAGAATTGTTCTTTTTCATCTTTGCTTGCATCTTCGCTTGGTGCACATATCGTTATTATATAGAATACTTCTTTCTCAAGGGTTATTTGAGCATATATGATTCCTTCGTTTACGTCTTAAACGTTCACAATCTCTCTAATTCTAGTTCCAGGTTCCTATTTTTATCTCTTTTGATTCTTGCCCTAATTTCTTAGACTTTGTATTTATTTTTCTCCTATTCGTAATCTTACTCACGTCCTTCATCGTCGCCTGGTCGCTCCCCTTTCTCCCTTCCTTTTTTCCTTTCGTTGTTAGTTTTTGGTGAGCTACTTGTTGTTTTTATCGGTTTCCTCCTTCAAGCCTCCCGCATGTTCATCCCATTTCCATTCTTTACCGTATATGTAGGCCTTTTGATGCCCTACTCTTACTTGTTTTCCCCTTCTTCGCTGCTCTTCTGCCATATGTTTTATCTTTCCTTGTATCCCTCGCTCTTTTCTCGTCATCTCATTGTTTATGTAAATCTTTTCCGGTAACTTTCTCAACTTTTTATCTTCTATTATATATTCATTTGCACTCGAATCATCTAATTGTGCTTTATACACCTTCATCCCAATTTTTGTGACTTCCTTAATTTGTATTTTTGCTCCCATATTCCCCTTTAAAAAGTTTTCCAATAACATTGTTTCGTATTTGATCTACTCTTTTCATTCTTGCTTTCCTCCATCATCTCTGTTAGTTTATCTATCTTTTCTGTATTATCCCTTAATTTTTGTGGTGTTCTTCCTGTTTTTCTTGATTTTTTAAACATGTCCTCCAATTCCCCCCCTCTCTCCTCCTCTGTCCTACTTCTGATGTGTAATCATCAGTATCCATCCTTTTATATTGTTGTTTATTAATATTGACTCAATGTCACTCAAGCGCCCACTCCGCGTTATCCTCACTCGGCGTTCGACCTCTCTCACACGCTTATTAGCATTCAAAAATTAATTCTGATTTCTTTTGCCAATCCTAAATTAATTTCATCTATCTTCTTTCCACCTCAACCGTCTTCTCCTCGCTACTTAGTACGTTCGGTTTTCCATGATAAGGCTCGTACAGTTTACTTATCGCCTCACCGCACCTGTTTTACGTACCATCACGGTTATGTCCGGTTTTTTGAGGCACAGCCTGTGCTCCTGTTATTTTATCGGTTTTAGCGTTAAGCAAATTTCGCATATACAAGGCCGGGCGTACGTCTTGCTCGCCGTCCGAAACTCAACTAGTGGAATCACACCAATAATAAATTTGATTAAACGTAATGGGTAGTGCAGTTTTAATCTTATTTACTAATCTGGTAGATAATCCAGTAGCACACAGTTCAAGTTTTGGAATAGTTAATTCTTTTAATGGCGTTACCTTGGATTGTGCACATAAAGATTTACTTTAATGTCGCCAGTAGTAGTTATGGTATATATATATATATATACATACAGGCACCATAAATAGTCTGGGCGCGCAGCGGTAACAGCGCCCGCTGCACGGCAGCGATAAAATGCGTCCGTTGCGGCGAAAACCATCGCGCCGCTGACTGCCCCCCATCCAAAGTGAAAGGCGACCCTGCCAAATGCGCCAATTGTATTGGCCCCATAAGGCAAAGTACAAGGGATCCCCCACTTCGGCAAAAAAGACCCCGACTCAAGCGCCCCCCAGGTCGCCAATCCTCGCAGGCGACTTCCTCTGGCAAGAAATATTCCGACGCCACAAAAGGGAAATCTTCTCCCGCCCCCCTCTAAGGTGCAGCGTGCAGACGTGCCCAGCCAGTCCCTGCTGGGTGCAAGCCCCCGCCAACAGCATCGACTTCGGCGCCGTGACCGCCCTCTTACAGCTGGTCGGACAATTTTCGTCCGCGCTACAGCAGGTCCAGGGATCCATCCCACGAAACCTATATTAACCGACTTATGAGTACGTCGGTAAATACAAACTCCCAAGGCATTTTCAGAATAGTAGCCTGGAATGCGAACGGCATCAGAACTCGTATGCCTGAGCTAAGAGACTTTCTTCAAGAGAACCAAATCGACGTTGCCCTTCTCAATGAGACCTGCCTCCGCCCGGGGGTCAGTCTCAAGGTCGTGAATTACAAAACCTACCTTCGAGATCGTTTGACGCGCCGCGGCGGTGGGACAGCTGTACTCGTCAACAATTCAATCCGCCACTCCGAGGTCGTAGTGCCGCCGCTGAATTCTCTGGAGGCGGCGGCAGTCATCATCTGGACCGATTTCGGTCCGCTCAAATTCTGCGCGACGTATAGGCCCCCCTCTGGCGGGGTTTCGCGCCAGGATTTCGACCAAATCTTCACCGACCCAAACGCGGTGTTGATGGCGGGCGATCTGAACGCGAAGCACCACGTTCTTCCGTACTGGCGCGCAATCAGACCCTCGACTTCGCCCTACCCAAAGATATCCCGGTAAACGTGACCGTGGAAAGTATCGCTGACCTTTCTTAAGATCACAATCCCATTCTAATCACCCTAGGTAGCGAACTACTTCATCTGGGGGAAAAGGGTCGGCGGCGTACGAACTGGAACCTTTTCTCCTCCAAAATTCTCACCAACAGTGTCAACGAAAATCTTCAGGAAGCAGCCCTCTTAGAAGACGCCGCTAACAACTTCACTAAGGCGATCTCTCAGGCCCTCGAAGAATCTTCCACCATTAGACCCCGCAGATACTTTCGACAACTCCCACCTGATCTAAGGGAGCTAATTAGGGAAAGGCGACGAGCCAAGAAAAGGGCCCAAACCGCCCTCAACCCCGCTGACAGCCTCCGAGCGAATCATCCTGCTCGACAGCTCCGAGAGGCTCTCAAAACCTTCGAGCAGGAGAACTGGGACGACAAGGTTAAGTCTCTCACGACGGAGGATGGCTCCCTATGGAAGCTAGCCAAAGCCTTGAGAAACCCTTCAAAAAGACCCCCAAACCGGCCCCATCACGCCACCCACGCTTTAGGCTTCTCCCCGAGGAGAAAATTGAAGTCCACGTTGACCACCTCGAAGAAGTATTCCGCGGCATTTCGACCCCTATCAGCGACGACGAAATAAACTTCCGAAGAGAAGTGGAAACGGTGGTGCACGGGATCCCCGAGCGCATCGGAACCCCACTTGACCCCGCCTCCTCCCGACGAAGTCCGAGCCCTCATCAAAAGGCGCAACAACAGAAAGGCCCCAGGGTCGGATTGTATCACAAATCTGGCCCTAAAGTGGTTACCTCCCGAAGCTACGGAGCATCTTTGCGAAATCATCAACGCAATGCTCCGAATCCAGTACTTCCCCTCCTGTTGGAAGCACGCCGAAGTTTGCAACATCCCCAAGTCCGGGAAAGATCACAATTTCCCACAAAACTTCCGACCGATCAGCTTTCTTTCCAACATTTCGAAAATAGCCGAGGCAATCATCCTGTCTCGGCTGAAAGACCTCAGCGACGATGTTATCCAGGATGAACAGTTCGGCTTCCGAGCCGGACTGTCCACCGAACTACAACTATTCCGTTTTTCGGAATACATCCGAAACGGGCTCGAAAGGCGAGTACCCGTAGGAGCAGTTTTCTTCGACTTAAAGAATGCCTTTGACACAGTCTGGCATAACGGGCTGATCTACAAGATGATCGTTTCGGGAGTTAACCCCTCGATGGTAAAACTCGTCAGGTCCTATTTGGCTGGCAGATCCTTCTGCACCAAATCCAATGCCGTGAACTCCAGCGTCAGACAAATCCACGCTGGCGTTCCCCAGGGATCACTTTTAGGCCCGCAACTTTTTTTCATTTACATGTCGGATCTCCCCGAGAGCCCAGCACCGAGATTGCAGTCTATGCAGACGACACGGTCATCTACACAGCCTGCAGGAAGCAGACACTGGTCAGAAACGGCTCCCAAGCGCTACTGACGGTTTTCTGAGTTGGACCTCCCGCTGGGGCCTGAAAGTAAATGAATCTAAGTGTGTGGCAGTTAGATTCTCGCACGATCCCGCAAGCCCCCGTCAGCCGATTAGGGTAAGAAGTGAAATACCTCGGTGTCATCTTTGACCGAATACTCACCTTCCAAAAACACATCGACGAAATCCGAAACCGCTTCATTAGGGCCCGCAACATGCATCTGCCTCTCATAGAGCGAAGGAGTCCCTTCACCTAGGAAGCAAGTTGCTCTTATACAAGACGACGCTTCGACCGCTACGGCGCTATGGCCTGGTTAACAGCGAGTGAGGGTTTGGAAGGTTTGGAAGCACTCCAAAGCCGAACTCTCCTCGGGATCTGAACGTTCCGACCCTACGTGAATTTCTGAAGAAACTCCTGAAGTCCGCGTGGGAAAGAGCCCGCGCCAGCCAAAACCCTTGCGTTCAGATGGTCGTCGATCTCCAAGATCACTCCCCCTCCCCAGAAGGTCTGTCGTCTTGCAGATGTTATCGATCTCGACTAAGGCAATCCCGCAGGTCCCTCAACGACCATCATCATCCCCTAAATGACTGTCAAATAGCTATTTTTGAGTCTATTAATTTCTTGTATGCGTTACAGGTGAAAAGTCATCTTCCCCAGTTAGCCCTTCGCTAACCAACCTCATCTCTCCCCAGGCTCCGTGATCGAAGCAGCCTACACCTGAAGATCAAAGGGCGTAAGGAGTTCCACACCGGCCCTATTAGTGACTTGATGTTCCTAGCGGTAACAGCGCACAATTACGAAATAAGTTACGACAGCATCGCCGACTGTCCGTGTATATGTAGGCTGTCGTAACTTATTTCGTAATTACCGCTGTTTTCCCAAACTAACCATAAGCAGTCGTGGAAGTATCAGAGAAGTGCAATTCCAAAATCTCGGTATTTGCTTCTAATATATGTCTAGGAACCTTAATAGAGGTTAGCTGTAGTAGTTCTGTTTTCATGGTTTACCACTTATCATTAATATTAGATGGTAGCATGACATCCCATTCTAAATTCTTAGCCCATATTTGTTAAAACAGGATTTTGGTATTGATAACAAGTGGTCCTAGTAATCCTAAAGGATCAAAAATTCTAGCAGTTTCAGATAAAATAATTCCTTTCGTATCTTCACTATTACTGTTCATATTGTTTATTTCATAATGTAATGTATCAGATGTCGGTTGGCAAATTAAACCTAGTATAAGCTTCATTTCAAAATTGAAATTTAAAATGTCATTTATTCCCGATGAGCTTATATTGATTTGTTTTGTAAATTCATTACTGTGAGTTACCCACTTTCTCAGATTAAAATTTGCTGAATTTAATAGTTCGTTTAGGGCTTCTAAATATTAAAATCAACTTTACTACGAAATCGGTTTCATAATCTTACTTTAAATTTAAAGTAGCTTTAAATGAGCCATTAAGTTGAAATCAAGATTTGGCCCCTTTAACGCTTAAAGTTGACCTTAACTTATGTTTCTAAGTTCAAAATTGTCTATCCGCCTGTAGCATACTATTTCTTCAGATGAACAGATACATATGTATGTATATATTGACACTAGTTCAAGCTCGCCGTTAGACGATGAGGAAGAAATACGTAGTTGTTAGAATGCGGAAGGTTAACAGAAGCAGTGTAACGGCCGGTTTCATAATGAAATTAAAGTGACTTTTAATCTTAAAGTCGACTTTAACTTACAAGATTGGTTTCATAATACTACTTTAAATTAAAAGTAGCCTTTAACCGTTCTTTAAGTTAAAGTCCCGATTTTGGCGCTTTAACGCTTAAAGTAGTCTTTAACCTATGCATAACCTATGTTTAAAAGTTGTCACCTGTCACTCCGGTTATTATAACGAGTATATTATTTCTATATTACTTGAAAAAATTAACAGGTTATTAGAAACGAGCTCAAGCTCGTCATCAGACGATGAAGTAGAAACAGTTGTAAGAAGACCGAAAGTTTATAGAACCAGGATAAATTGTTTCATCAAATATAATGAAACTGAATTTTTGAGAGATTCAGGTTAACTAAAGAAACTGTTGCCGCATTATTAGATCGAATTGAGCATTTAATCGCACTCCCAACAAATCGGTAAGTTTTTTCCTGACAATAATATTCCACTTTTACTAAAAAATAGTATTTTATAGAGGAGGATCCATACGAGCAATGTGTCAGCTATTACTTGCATTACGTTTTTATGCAACAGGCAGTATGCTTATTTCGGGACGGGATTTCGTAGGAGTGTCAAAAGCCTCGGCAGGTAGAATAGTTAAGAGAGTTGGTGAAATGTTCAGATCAAGAAAAGGTTTTTTTACACTGGCGGTGATGGCCTGGTTCTTGCCATGACCAGACAATATTTAATAATTCAAATTTAAAGCAAGAGTTTGTAGCTGGAAGGTATGGTGGATACCTATTATTAGGGGACTATAGAATTGAACCTTGCCTTATGGCACCATTGCTACAAACACAAACAGCTGCAGAAAATTTATACAACGAGTCTCAAATTAGATCTCGCAATGTTGTGGAACGGCAGTATGGATTATGGAAAAGGAAGTTTCCCGTTCTAAGCTTGGGTATCAAATTGCATCTACAATCAGCAATGAATGTAGTTGTAGTCACAGCAGTTTTACATAATATATGTAGCTATAGATATGAATAAAGATATCCCTGAGGACTGGTTAAATGTAGGTAACCAAGAATTAGATGATATAGAAGCAATTGGAAATAATGAAAATGAAGGACAGGGTGTTAGAAGATTATTGCTTACAGAGCAGTTTGCCAATTTGTAGTGCAGTCTTTTTAATGTAACATATTTTTAATAAATACTATTTTTGTTGATAAAATATAAATATTTAAATATTCTAACTACATGTGCTTTTACTTATACATAAAATAAACATATTCTAAACAATAGTAAAATAAAATAAACAATAAAAATATATACACATTATCTTAATAGTATAAATATGTAAATTATATCCCCTATTTTTGCTATTACTGGCCATATTTAATAATAATAACAAAATACAAAAATCTCACGTGTACGAAGCGGTAAGAAACCCGGTAAACGATGAAAAACGCGGAGAAAATTATTCAGAGATACAACATAAACTAGAGGACTAACGAAAAAACTGAACTACAATACAGCCAACCTGCAAACGTTACACTAAAGTCGACTTTAGTTAAAGGTGACTACTATTTCGTTTATTACCCATATACTTTAAATCCGCTTTAAAGTCAACTTTAAGTTAAAGTAGACTTTAGTTAAAGGCACTTTAAGGTGTTTATTATGAAACCGGCCGTAAGACTGCTTTGAAAAATATACGGAAATTTGTTTTTAAGATTTAGGTTAACTAAAGAAATTGTTATCGTCTTATTAAACCGAATTGAATATTTAATTTCACTCCCAACAAATCGGTGAGTTCCTTCCTAATAACATTATTCTACTCTTACTGAAATATGGATATTTTTGTAGAAAAGGATGCATACCACCAATGTGCCAACCATTACTTGCGCTACATTTCTATGCAACTGGCAGTATACCCATTTCGGTAGGAGATTTCATAGGAGTGTCGAAAGTCTCAGCATGTAGAATAGTGAAACAAGTGTCAATTGCAACCCGTTTACTATTGTCGGACAATATCTATATGCCTTGTAATAATATTGAAATGGGCGTCAAAGAAATTTATAACATTGCAAGATTCCCAAGAGTGATTGGTGCTATTGACTGTACCTTAATCCGAATACAGACTCCCGGAGGAAATGATGCTGAAGTTTTTAGATTAAGAAAAGATTTTTTGAGCTGAATGTACAAACTGTTTCTGATGTAGAATTGAAGATCAGAAATATAATTGTTAAATTTCCTGGTTCTTGCCATGAGCAGATAGTTTTTAATAATTGCAAAATAAAACGCGTTTTTTAGCTGGGATACCTATTATTAGGAGATAGTGGGTATAGAGCTGAACCACACCTTATGACACCGTTGCTGCACACAGAAGCGGTGGCAGAACATTTATATAACGAGTCTCAAATTCGATCTCGCAATGTTGTTGAACAACAGTGTACATTGTGGAAAAGAAGATTTCCCATTTTAAGTTTCGGGATGAAAGTGCATCTAGAAACAGCAATGGATGTAATTGTAGCAACAACAGTGTTACACAATATTGCTATTGGATTGGCTTAATGTCGACAACCAAGAACCTGAGAACATACAACCAGCAGTGGATAATGTTAATGGAGGACAAGGTGTTAGAAGATGGCTAATTACTGAACATTTTGCAAATTTATAATATATTTCAGTAGTTAATGATATAATTTTCTTTTTTAATAAATGTCTTGTATTTGCAGCTTTTCTATCAGCAATAATTCTTCTCCCTTATTATAGTTGGTTCCACTATTTTCTTTGTTTTTGTAACACATCATTCTGCTATTAAATTAGTAATATATCACGAAAACAAAAATAAAGTATTCATAAACAAATAATAGCTGTAAGAAAGTGCGCGAACTGTTGAGCTGACATAACCAATACACTAAATACAATGCAGCCAACCTATTAACATTACGTTACAGCTGGCTTTAGCTAAAGATGACTGCTACTGCCCTTATGAAACGCACGTAATTTAAATCCACTTTACAGTTAACTTTAACTTTAAGTAGACTTTAGTTAAAGGCACTTTCAAATACATATTATGAAACCGGCCGTTAGTTCATTGTATGTATTCACTACTTCACCAATTGTGTCAGAACCCGTTAATAAATTGTCTACATAGAAATCTTTCAAAGTAACTACTTGTTGATGAAAATATTGATTTGTGAATATGTACAATTTTTTGTAAAGAACGAATAGCTACTCTAAATATTAAAGTATATAAAGGTAATGCTTAATTTCAGAATTTAGACTGTCACGCTATAAAATTATTTGATAATCTCTTTGATTTTCAGATATCAGTACCTGTTGATACATTTTGTCAATGTCTGCCGACAGTACATATCTGTGAACACGAAATCTTAAAAGAATATTGAATAGATCATCTTGGATGATAGGATCTTTACGTTGTATATCATTGAGTGATAAATTGTTGGTCGTTTTACATGATCCATCAAAGACAACTCTCAATTTTGTACTACTGCTTTCCCTTAACACACCGTGATGCGGCAGGTAATATGCGTTATCTATATTTTGTGATGGAACAGTGATTTCGGATATATGACTTAAGGATTTATATTCCTGCATAAACGTTAAATATTGCTTTTGAAAATCTGAATTATTTTCTAGTTTTCTTTCTAAACCTTTAAATCTTTTAAGCGCTGTATCATAAGAATCTCCTAAAAGTATGGCAGGTTGTGTGAAAGGAATGGTAACTACAAACTTACCATTATTATCCCTTATTGTAGTTGTATTTAATGCTCTTCACAAAATGTATTGTATTAGTATCATTGCAATTTTCAATTTTCCAAAACGTCTTTAATATATTTTGTATTTCTAAATTGCTGACAAGATTAGATACAATCTTTTTATTTTGATGATTGTAAGACAGTGGTTCTCAAATTATCCAACCTAAGACATCCTTTTGTAATGTAGGCTGGCCTTTGCCCAGCTTGATTTGTTGTGTACATGAAAGGTCCCAAAAGATATTTGCTCCAATTAAAAGATCGATTTTATTTGACATTATAACTTGGATCACATATTTTCATGTTTCTTGGAATGTTAACTTTAAGGCGTCATAATTTGCATATATTATCTGTAATCTTATCAATTATCAGACATAATATCTTTTCGGAAAAGTTGCTACTTAAAGATATTAAATGCTTGCAACAGTTACATTTATAGGTATTCTTTTAGATTTCATTTGTCCCTTATTGTTAGTTATGAAGTAATAAAATTTTGTTCTGACCCACAATCTAGAAGTGCTCTACATATGTCAAATTTACCCAAATTACTAGATATTTTAACTTCTGCTGTTGATGGTCAAACCTTTGACTTTCGCATTGCATTGCAACGAACAAAAGTTGTGCTTTCACTGTTAATTTCTGGTGGTGTTTCACTTTGTAAAGTGTTGTGTTTATTTCCACAATTTCTGCACTGTCCGGAATTGATCCGGCATTGATAACTAATATGATTACACTTGAGGCAGTATAAATTCTTTGCATCCGTAAATTGCATGGTTTGTTTTATTACAAAAATTGCATTTTTACTTGAATCATTAATTGACACTAAAGCGGTTGATTGTTTTCGAAAACCAAAAGATCGTTTTTGTCGATATTCTAGTGATTCTAAAACATGACACACATTTTTCAGAAATTGTTTCATCTCATCCACCTTGGAAGTTTCATTATTTAGTTGAGAAAAATCCCATTTACGTTTTGTAACGGAATCCACTTTATTTGTTACCTGACACTTTGGATTGCTTTCAGAACTAACAACTAAATCTGACAATGAC
This sequence comes from Chrysina gloriosa, assembly GCA_038088585.1. Lineage (NCBI taxonomy): Eukaryota > Metazoa > Arthropoda > Insecta > Coleoptera > Scarabaeidae > Chrysina > Chrysina gloriosa. The sequence goes on along the minus strand of CM076094.1, from coordinate 27,433,604 downwards.
TTTTATTTTGAATAAATGTTTTTCTATTTATTTCTAAATAATTTTTTGCCGTAGCTATTAATTTATGATAGTCAACAACGAAATTGTTGTGTTCGTTGCATTCCTGATCAATATGTTCCTCTTCTCATAATTGCTCAATTTGATGTTGAATTTCTTCAAATTGAGTGAACGTAAGAAATTTGTTATTCTATCACCTAATTCAATTATTTCGACATTAGAGAATATATTTAATGATAATGATGATTTTTTGCTACCCTTTTGACCGTGCAATATCATTAATGATTTTGACAATTGTATATACATATATTGTATAATTGTAATAAGCAATAGAACAGTAAATGAAAGGAAAAGGCAATGGGTGCTCACTAACTTGTCGAATATATTGATGACTACAAGGATAATAGCTGATCTTGACCTTTATACTCTTTTCACAACCTCATTGACTACTTGGTGCGAATATGTTTCAATTCGGTTCTGCCATCAGTCGCGTGCGGTTCGGAGGAGCAAAAATAATGTAAAAAAATCATATAAACAACGATGATTTTAATGTTTGATGTGTATTACATATCGTATACTGTTTTTTGTTTAATATTATAAATAAATTACATACATTGTTTTTTTGCGTCTATGGTTAGTAGCACTACTGCCAACAATAAATAACAAATCTCAAAAGTCAGTTTTCCTCTGCGATTATGCAAGTAACAGTACCTTTGTGTTGTCTTAGTTGTGACAATATGTTTTGCCAAGTTTTTCATTTCGTTTTTATTAGGTGGGATTTTATGTACTTAATTTATCTTTTCTAGGTTCTTATAAAATTGTTTTTGATTGTTTACTAAATCGTATACATATATAGTTATTATTATTATTATTGTAATTACTTTGGATTTAATCGCTTCATACTTTTTTCGTATTGATCACGAAGTTCGTTTAGAATTGAAATATTATTCACATAGTTTTATTCTTGAGAAGGTTATCGTATCATTTCCCTAAAAATATGTGGTAGCCCTAATACTTAATAGCGTGACGCTATTTCAGATCCAACATCCAAATTGTGGTGCAAACTTCTTTATTGGGAAATGAACAGAAGAATTGGGCGTCAGTTTCCAGTGGAGAAGCCATTTATAAATATCTTTTGGGATACTCCTTTTGGTGATGGATTGTCTGTCAAAGAACTATCACATTGTTGCAAATCTATATCGGAGGAAGTAACCAGGGCAAGAAGAAAGATTGGGTTAGGTAAGTAAATACTCCAATTCGCAGTTCTCCATAATACACGCAGCATGTTGTACGTACGTGCGTACGTAGTGCAGTAATGAATCCTCGTTGCGCAACGTGCAGTATAACAACTAATTCAGAATGATGGTGGTGGTGGTGCAACAAGTATTTATGGTACCTGCAGTTTACTGCAACCACACAAAAATTCTGTCGAAATTTAAAGTCGTAGAACATGAACATGAATGCCAAGAGTAGTTGTTATAAAGCTTTTAGCGATTTCACAGATAAAACAGTCAGATGCTCGTGTAAACTTTAGGAATTATTATTTTGGGGAGAGGCGTTCGACGAGGCCTGTTGTCGGACAGGAAAATCTGTCGTGGGTTTTGTCTTCACGAGATGGGTCTAGCGCAATGCGAAAACCAAAGATGTTAAAAAAGAGACGCCACTGGTTCGTTGGGAGCAAAGTTCCCGAAACGACCAGAATAAGCACGCGACAAAGCTCGACAAAACAGACTTCTATATAAAAACAGAGCGTACCACTACGAGCGCATACCACACCTCCTTCCTGAGTGGTTCCTGCCTGGTGGGGTAAAGGGAATTAACCACAAAGAAAGAAATGAAGCTAGTGAATTTGTAAATTTAGTAGTAAGCACATGAACTAAAAATTAAACTAAAAACGTAAAAGAGACTACCAATGTTCGACTCGAGTAATTACCGGGTTGAACGAAAGATTACGGGTTGAGTGAAAACTCTGGCCGTACGTTTAACTTTCCTTACAATCAAATTAACTTAGTTTGGTAATTTTACAAATGTCTGGCAGCCAGAATTAAAATTAAATATCCACCCTAAAATATACTACAGTGAAAGACAATAAATAAGAGATCTTCTGTTTCTATTTTGTATGCATGATGGCAACAAAAAGGGGTTTCGAAGTTCTGGTAAATAACCGGGGCAAATGTCGTATGCAAAGTCGCTGGATTCTGACTAATTTTGCACAACTCAGTTGGCGCAGCCGCTGGTGGGGTACCAACAATAAAAGGAAGGAAGAACATACCTTAAACTATGCGCTGCATTGTAGTTAACCGTGGTGTTTTCGTTGCCCTTTGTCGGCGGTTAGATTGTCTCTCGAGTCTTTGTGTCCGTCCTGCCCCGCAGATATCCTCCACGCACGCTCTTGTGGTTTGTCGAAAGTACTAATTCGGGCCTAGATGCCCTTAAATTGGCCCCGTCAACTCAAAAACTAATTAAAAACAGCGATTAAATTGATGGGGCTGACCGACTTGACGTCACGAAACTTCGATACAAAGGAATAGTAAGTAATGCTCTCAGTTTTCAGAAAAGTCTCGAATCCCGACTTTATATACTTTTCGAAGTCGAAACGGGGTACGAAGGTGGCAGGGGTAAGGGATTGAAATTCCAACGGTAAACAGCACCTGCGTGCGAAATAAACTTAAACTAGGCGGCGCAGCGTCTTGGAGCCAAGTGGCGTGGCGGATTTGAAGCTAATCGGCGCATGCGTTTGACGGAAACTCGAGTTGAAACGAAATTAGATTTTGTTTGCGCGTTAAACTAGGCGCCTACGGTGCGTGTGTCCGCCATTGCCGTACATTTAGTTTATCTGATGTTTACAAATACAAATAGATTGACTGAATTGACTTATAGTTTGATGAAGTCAAATCTTCAACAATTATATTCATTCATTCATTATGTAGCTTTCGTTTAGTATTTGATGTGACAAAAAATAAACGAGTTTTAGATTGAATTATTGTTGAGTACAATTTGAACTTGGCGCTTCGACTGCCCGACTACAGCCAAACGAAATTGGCGACCAAGGACGAAGACCAAAAAGAATTAGAGAGAAAAAGATATCGAATTCGAACATCGAGTGATACACGTTTTATGTTATGTATTTTAAGATTAAAATATATGTATTACTACATCGCGCTTTGCTTAAACAAACCCTCCAAACGAACGCATCATTTTGGTCCTTCTTCCACATTGAAATCTAGCGACTATCGAAGGGAAAGCGAAAACATCGACTATCGAAGAGAAAGCGAAACATGTAAGTCACTCCTATTTACAATAATTTCCCGCGTTCATTCGTACATTGGGCGAGGATATAGAAGCCCAACAGTTTTTCTTCCAGCTTCTGATCTCCAATTTCGCTATATCTTTCTCCACTTGTTTTTCCATTTAGTCCTGGGTCTTCCTCTTCGTCTCCTCCCTCCAGCCTCGCTCTCCAGTAATATTTTGCGTATTCTGTCTTTAGGAAGTCTCATTATGTTGCTTATCCGACGGATTCTTTGGGCCTTAATGACCCGGTTGATGGTTGGTTCATTGAAAAGTGTTCGTAATTCATCGTTTGTTCTTCTTATCCACACATCGTTCACACTTCTTCCACCGTATATCTTCCTCAGCACCTTTCTTTCCCATGCCGCCAGCCCTCTCTGTTCTTCCCTGTTTCGTGTCCATACTTCACAAGCAAAAAGCATTACCGGTCTCACTACAGTTTTGTAAATTCTGATTTTCAAGTTCCTCGATAGTGACTTATTCCTAAATACGCTGTGTAATCCTCAGGCACATCTGTTCGCTGCCATCATCCTTGCCTGTAGTTCGTCTTTATTATCTGGATCTTTCGTGATCTGAACTCCTTGGTACTTGAATTGCTCCACCTCCTCAATATGTATGGTTTTTTGATTTTCCAGCACAATGTTCATTTGAGTCTTCTGTCTTTTCTTGTTTGTCCATACCATGTACTTAGTTTTATCTTGGTTTAGTTCCAACCCCATTTTTTCCGCTGCTCTCACTAATCTTGTAGTTACTTCCCTCAGCTACGCTTCACTCGTGGTAACTAAGGCTACGTCATCCGCGTATGCGAGACATTGATGTTTTTTTATGGAAAATGAGACCTATTATTATTATTATTATTATTATAATGGATCTCCCTGTCGCAATCCATTGTTGATTTCGAATTTTTCCGAAAATTCTGCGTTCACCCTAACCGTGTTTACCTGACCTTGTAAAGTCATTTTTACCAGTCGCAGCATTTTACCATTTATTCCCAGTTCTTAAGGAGCTTTGAATAATTGTGTGCTTCGCACACGATCATATGCCTGAATAAAGTCCACAAACATTATGTATTGTTCGATTTGGAGTTCGTGGTTTGTCATTTGTAGTTCTCTTAATGTGAAAATTTGGTCGTTGGTTGATCTTCCCTTACGAAAACCTGCCTGATATTCTCCCAATATTTTTTTGAGTAGTTTATTTTTGACACAGGTGGCTAGAACTTTGTATCCTATATTCAGTAAAGCAATTCCTCTGTAGTTCGTGTAGTTTGTTCTTGGGCCTTTTTTGTGTATTGGACAGATTATTGCCTCGGACCATTCCTCCGGAATCTATGACAATGTAAAAATTTAGGATGGGACGATTCATTGCCAAGCGACTTAGCTCATAAAGGGCTCAAATTTAGCAACAATTTTCGGCATATAGAAAAGATACCTGTAAAACGCCATGCACTTGTCCTCAATCCTATTCACACAGAGATGCATTGCTTTTGCGATGCTTCGCAAGCTGCTTATGGCGCATGTGTCTATCTAAAGTCAATTAACTAAGATAGGAGTTATAATGTGCATTTATTATACTCTAAGACCCGTTTTAGTCCATTAGAAACATTGAGCATCCCTCGGTTAGAGTTATGTAGAGCTTTGTTGGCGGTTGAATTATCAAACGGCGATCGAATCACTGAAGCTCAAAATCGATAACGTATACCATTGGACCGATGGTACAACAGTATTAGCGTGGCTTTCATTATCTCCAAGTACATTAAAGATATTTGCAGCTAATCGAGTCGCACTTATTCAACACAAATCGGACGTAGCACAATGGAGACATGTACTATCCATTGACAATCCTGCAGATCTTCCTTCACGATGCACACGACCACAGGATTTAGAGATTTGAAAAATGTGGTGGTTTGGTGCACAATGGTTAAGTAGTTGTAAAGATAAGTATGGTTCAAAATATCAAAATACCGGATATACCAGAAAGAAAAGCGTTAAAGCAGATCATAGCAGTGAGTACTGAATATGAAGCTAATAGTACATTTTCCAAATTTTCTTCTCTTTATCGGCTACAACGGGTAGCTGCTTGGTGTTTTAGATTTTATTCAAATTGCCGTAGTAAAGGCAATCACGCAGCTGGAAAGTTAATTGTTAGTTAATTGATGAGACCGAAAAACGTTAAATGCCTTGCTAAAGGTAGCTAAATTTGAAATGTTTCCCAGGGAAATAGACGCGTGTCAAAAGAAAAATCCATTTCAAAGAAATCAAAAATATTATCACTCAACCACATCCTGGTCCTGGGTCCTGATATTACTCGGTTAATCATACTTGACACACATCACAAGCATCTACACTCTGGAGTGCTTGGCGTATTATCATCACTGCGCGGAAAATACTGGTCGATTCACTGCCGCCGGGCAATTCCTAGCATATTTAATCGCTGCATAACTTGCTTCCAAGTAAATCTCAAACAGATTATCTGTAAAATGGCAAATCTTCCGACAGATCGTATGAATCAGTGTAGCCGCCCATTCTACGTCACGCGTTGTGAATTCACAGGTCCGCCTTCAGTGAGAAATGGTAAATTACGTAATCGGAAAATTATTAAGGCGTATCTGTGTATTTTCATATGCTTCACGACAAAAGCGGTTCACTTGGAGGCAGTAAGCGATCTTACTACCGAGGCATTCCTTAACGCTTTAAAAATTCGTGTCCCGCCGTGGACTCTGTAAGGTAATTTATATTGACAATGGCACTAACTTCACCGGTGCTAGCAATAAGCTTAAAAGAATAATGACTGAAATAGAAGGTTTCGTGATGGATCATGACGTACTCGAATATTTAAGTAAATGTGCATGTACAGAGTTCCAGTTCGCTGGCGTTTTTGTACTTCTTTGAATCGCGATTTTGTAAGGACCGCTGTAGTTCGCAATGAAACACAAATACTGTTATGTTTACCTACTAAGACTTTAATAAAATATATAGATAGGACTTGGACAATTATGCTGTTGAGAGAACTGTCTCTCTTTGCATTCGCAATCGAGTTCGCCGAAGTTCTAATTTTTCCTACAAAGCTAAGCTTCGTGCAAGAAAGCAAATGGATTTCATTGGTTTACAAAATGAGGCGTCCTTCAGACACGAATAAAAATTGTACATAATGTAACTTGTATTCAAATAGAAATACCTAATAGTACATCGTCGATAGTTACGTGGGTGGTCCAGCAGGGTAGGTTACTTTCGTCGCAGAATTAAGGTATTGCTAGGATCCCCGAAGACTTATTACAGGGCAATAAACAAGGGTAGCAGAATTAAAAGTACAATAAGCAATAAACTTCAAAATGCTTAGAAATCACCCAACACAGGTCAGACCGTTCTCACAATTGCAAGCATTAGTAAATTAATAACCATCGGCGACTACAAAATAAATGTGAAACCTAATAAAGCAACGGGGTAATCAAATGGAATTTCATTCCGCCCCGCTCCCCTCATTATGGTGGCCTATGGGAAGTCGCTGTGAAGCGGATAAGCACCATCTAAGTCATGCTCGGTAAAAGGGTGCTATCTTATGAAGAGCTTGCCACCTTGTTTTCACAAGTAGAAGCAGCAATGAATTCCGCCCCTCTCACCCCCTTTCCGAAGATCCTTCGGACCTTTCCGCACTTACACCTGATCATTTCTTGATCGGGAAACCTTTACTTTCCCCTCCGCAACATGACTTACGAAGTTTGCCAACAAATAAGTTAAACCACTATGAAGAGCTCCAACAAATATTTCAAACCTTTTGGTCGCGGTGATCGAGTGATTATTTAATGACCTTGCAACAACGATCCCAATGGAGGTCTCACGAAGAAGCGGTGAAGACTGGTTTTGCTCATTGATGAGAATCAGCCTCCGCTCTATTGGCGTCTGGTCGCATCATTTTACTTCATCCCGGGACTGATCGACGTACCAGAGTAGTGACGGTGAAGACGTCTAAGGGAATCACAACGCTGGCTGCTTAACGGCTCTGTCCCCTACCACTGAGGCCAACAAATACGGAAGAAGTTTGAACAGTTTGAACTTGGCGCTTCGACTGCCCGACTACAGCCAAGGATGAAGACCCGAAAAAATATCGAAATCGAACATCGAGTGATACACGTTTGCCTTGTGTTATGTTATGTATTTTAAAATTAAAATATATGTATTACTATAGTGCCCTTTGCCTAAACAAACCCTCGAGAAGAACGCATCATTTTGACGACACAAACGCATCATTTTGACGACACGAACGCATCAACTATTTTACAAGAAGCGATAGTGTTAGAAACCAAAAAATGAGGATTTGCAGCATAAAAGGTTGCAAAAATTACTACAAAAAGTAAGGGGACATATGTACAGTATTTCACCTTCCCAAGGGATAGTGAGTTCTAACCGTTGGATAGATATGTGTCATCAAGAAATTAAAAACATAAAAAACGGTTAGTTAACTAAACAAGATGACGAAATAAGTGACACAGAAATATCAATTACAGGATATGAAGTAATAGAAGCAACTACTAATAACAGAAGAACTGGAGGAGTCTCACTGTATATAAAGAAAGACATTCATTACAATGTAAACCTTGTGTAAACCAAAGTGTAGAAATTACAGTAGCTAAACAGATATACTTCTTAACAATAATCTACCATCCTCCTCAAACAGCAGATAATTTGTTTTTGGAATACATTGAAGATTATATTGACACCAATATTGATTTAGCTGGAAATATTGTGTTGGCTGGTGATTCACAACATAGATTACAGTAGGGATACATTTTTTGTGTGAAAAAGTAAAAGATTTGATTTATAAATATGCCTTATATCAAATAGCATCTGAGCCGACCAAAATTACAGGTGTTGTTCAATTGCGTGCAACGGTCAATTTAATACCGGCTAATACTTTAATCCCCAAGAAGGTTACTGGTCTATTGCGTGCCACGATCAGGTCCTTGATTACATCCAAATTTTCTGACCAATAGAGGTCTAATGTACCTTCCTACCCTCTTTCTCTTCTTTGTTTGTGTGCATACGCTGCGCTCATAGTCATAGATCTCCAGTGGCGTATTACAGTATTCACGCGATAGTTATTGCAACTTACTTTAAGTAACAAACGTTCTAAAATGGAAAATGTGCTGAGTAAACGTGATAAAAGACTACTAGTGGTCGATAACTATACATTTCGTAAAGACCGAGAAACGGGGCTAGGTATTTCGTATAGGTGTACAAAGAGAGGGTGCACATCTTCAATAAATGTTGATAAATTAAAACAACAAAATTTTATTAAAAGTGTTTGCTATCAATACGCAAGAAAATAAAATATGTTTGTTGCATTTCAGATCGTTTTATTTCAAACAATACATTTATTTATTGTTAGTGCATCGTAAGAAAAAGATAATTCGTACATGATATAATATATAATTGTTTGCTCGCAATCATCCTCTACCTAAAAGTGACCGGTGAGATTAACTTTACCTTTCAATTTTCCTAACCATTGCCCCATTGACCCGTGCCCAAAATTGCTTTGCGCGCAATTGACCTGTGAGATTAATTTTACCTTTAAAATTTTCTGACCATTGCGCGCAATTGACACATGTCCGAATTACAAATAACAGTGAAACCATCATCAATTACATTATCACTAATATTAAGAACATTAAATATAAAGTATACAAAACCCCGAAAATCAGTGATCATTGTATCTTGACAGTTCATATTGATGGTTATGTAGATGAAGTAGATGAAGTAAATGTTCGATCTTTTAAGAATTACAAGAACAAAACGAAATACTTAAGATTCCTTGGAATAATGATACAACAAATGTCAACAAAGTAGCTGATGTATGGGTACTAGAAACTGTCATACAAGAAATGTATCCAATTATTAGAAAAATATAAACCATAATAAGACAATAAACAAATGGATGAACAAAAATATTCTTGATGACATGAATGAAAGGGATAATATAAAACTGCAATATTAACAAAGAGAGAAGAGCACTTGATTAAGTGCAAAATTTCCAGGAATAAGGTGGTTAAATGAATTAGAACTGAAAAAAAGTATTTTGTAAAATTGTTAGATGACAATAAAAGTAATAATACCGAACTTTGGAAAAATCTAAAACGAATTCTACTTAATGTTAATCAACGTAATCCAAAAACAATCAGTCTTGGAGAAAAAGAGATAAAATATCAAATGGAGATAGCATCTGTTGGAGCGAAATGACAACAGCCCACTAGTTTTCTAAATACTTTGTTGTTGCTATCTAAAAGAAAACAAAACAACGACTTAGCAACACAACAAAAAATTGGAAACCAGTTGTCAAAACGTTTATGTCTGTTATATCTTTCCAAGTATCATTAAAATCTTCCCTAATACCATTGTGGTTTCTATCAACAGCATCCAAGTTCAAGGAGTATTTTGTTCACAGTATAGAGGACATTATTAATAGAATACCCAATTTAATTAGCGGCAATCAAAATTGTTACAGAGTAAATAGATGTACCTTTACTAAGTTTCAAAGTGTCACAATGACTGAATTAAAAGATATACTGAAAAGACTAAAATCCGTGCAGGACGTGGTAGGAAATGAAATCGATACCGGAAAATTAAAGGATGCATGTCTTGTAACAGCTAATAGATTATTAGATATAATAAATACGTCCTTGCATTCATGAAAATTTCCCAGCGAATAGAAGACTTTATATAAAATACCAGTACCGAAAATAAGTGGGACAAGAAAGTGTGAGGAATTTAGACCAATTAATACAGTACCAGTTTATGAGAAAGTGTTAGAAACTGTTGTTAAAAGACGGTTAAGAGATTACTGTGATAGAAATGATATAATAGCGGTTAACCAGTCGGGGTTTACACAAGAACATTCGTGTGACACTGTAATAGTGGACATTTGTGATGCGTGGTTAAAGAAAATAGATTATGGACAGATAGTCGTTACAGTATTTATAAATTTTAAAAGAGAAACAATAGATAGAGAATTACTAGTGACGAAGTTGAAATGAATGGGAGTTAATGAAACTGTAAAAAGTAGTTTTCAACGTATTTAGAAAATCGATATCAAAAAGTGAAATTTAATAGATGTGTATATAAACATTTAAAATCTTATACAACACTAGGACTTCTGGTGCGTTGTAATTTCCATTAGTTTATGGCATAATATAGCATCGTTAGAAATATTGCAATAAGCGTTAACATTAAAACTATTCTCTCAAAAGACAAATCACTTAATAATCGTTTATATTGATTTACAACTATTGAAGGAAAGAATTATTTAAGGGGTAATTGAATGGCTTCTCTGTCATAAAAGTTTGCGTCGGTATTTCCCAGAATCATTTTACGGTCATTAGTCTCATAATATAAGAAGAACAGGTATGCTCGTAAATTTTCCTAAAGTCGTCTCTAACGCGCATGGGCGTGGCTTGGTCCAAGTGTCGTCACGATAGGAACATCTGATCGCGTTTGACTCATCTGTTTGTCATCATTATCTAAATATTCGTTTTAATACGGAAACGCTACCGATTATTGGCGACGTGGATAAAGTCGAAGGAAGAGAATAAAGTTGGAAAAAACAGGACAAGGAAAATGTATACCCCAGAGGTAAATAGGAAGAAAGCTTTATTACTACATATGGCAGGCATGGATGTACAGGATATATATTTCTCATTGTTGGAAAAAACACCTTACGTACGCGACGAAGGATCTAATCAAGACGAGTATACGCATGCAATTGAAATTCTGACTGAATATTTTATGCCCCAAATTAATGTGCCATATGAACGACATTTATTTCGTAATTTGCAACAAAAACCAGATGAAACTGTTTCACAATTTATATTGCGATTAGAGCAACAGGCAAAACAATGTTACTTTAGAGTTATACTAGACAAGCAAGTCCGTGATCAAGTCATAGAAAAATGTACAAACTCAACTTTACGAAGGAAATTTTTGGAACAAGGACCACAATTAACATTGGAGAAAGTCCAAGAAATTAGCAGAATTATGGAGAGTGCAGAAAGTCAAGCGGAATTAATGGAGACTGGGTCAAAACATGTCAATCGATTAATTAAACAGTTGTGTTACGGGTGTGGTAAACCAGACCATAAAAGTTGTGACAAACACCGCCCTGCTCGGAAAAGTAAATGTAACAAATGTGGATTGCTAGGACATTATGCAAAATGCTGTCGAACCAAAAATAAAAATAGGAGAGATGATGAAGATAACATGGGTAAAAGAGGACGGAAAACAAGAAATCGAAACAAAATACACCAGGTAGAGGAAGAAGATTACGTATTTACAATTCATTCCATAAATCATCTAGAAACACATGTGGAAGTAGAGGTTGGTAGTGTAAAATTAAATATGTTAATAGATTCAGGCTCGTCATGTAATGTGATAGATGCACAGGCATGGGAATATCTGAAAAGGTACAGGGTAAGGTGCACATCAACAAAAAGTAACAGAACTTTAAAACCGTATGGGAATACACAACCACTAAAGGAAAATTTAACACTACGATTAAAGCACTGAATGGTAGGGAAACCGATGCAGAATTTTATATAATAGAAGGAAAAGGAATTCCACTTTTAAGTAAAACAACATCGATCAAATTAGGGTTACTGAATAGAACATAATATAAACACATTAGGAAATTTAACTAAATTGAATAAAATTACAAATGTTCAATTGGAAATACCAATAAGAGAAACGTCCAATGTAATAATTTCCCTATATAGACGAATACCTATTGCTTTACAGAGCGAATTGGAAGTAAAATTACAAGAATTGGAGGACATGGACATTATCGAGGAGATTGAGGGTCCAACAAGATACTATTCCCAAATTGTTAGTGTACCTAAAGATAAAAAGGATATACGAATATGTATCGACATGCGAAAGGTAAATGAGAGCGTGATTCGAGAAAGACATCCAATCCCTACAATTAATGATGGATGAAGGATGTAAATACTTCTCAAAAATAGACATTAAGTGGGCATTTCATCAGGTTGAATTGCATCCAAATTCAAGACCAATAACAACATTTCAAACACACAAGGGTATGGACCAATATAAAAGGTAAAGGTAAAAGATAAATTTCAAATGCTCCAGAATTATATCAGAAGTTAATGCAGCATATCCTACAGAAATGTCAAGGTATCTTTGTATATATTGATGATATTCTAGTATATGGGCGTTCAAAAGCAGAACATGACATAAGATTACAGAAAGTTCTAGAAACTTTAAAATTTAGAAACATTTTGTTAAATGATGAAAAGTGTGTTGATAGAGTAAAAGAGTTAAAATTTTTAGGGCACACACTAACAGAGACAGGTATAAAAGCTGATCAGGGTAAAGTTCAAGCAATTAAAGACTTTCGAAATCCTGAAACAAAAGAAGAAGTAAGAAGTTTACTAGGAATGATTACCTATGTTGGTCGTTATATGCCAGAGTTATAAACTGTAACGAATCCATTAAGGGATTTAATAAAAAGCAAGGTTTTTAGGTGGGACAAGATCCATGATAAGCGTTTCAGCAAAATCAAAGAACTGCTGTGTAATGAACGTGTATTAGCTTATTATGATCCAAATGCCAAAACAAAAGTAATTGCAGATGCAAGTCCAGTAGGCTTATTAGCTGTACTCATGCAAGAACAAAAGGGAGAGAACAGAATAATAGAATTTGCCAGCAAAAGTTTGACGCCAATTGAAAACCGATACTCACAGACTGAGAAAGAGGCACTAGCTTTAGTTTGGGCGTGTGAAAAATTTCACATGTATTTATATGGCAAAAGGTTTGAACTAATTACAGACCACAAAAGCCTAAAATTTATATTTTCACCAAAATCAAAACCAAACTTACGAATAGAACGATGGGTTCTTAGATTGAAAATATACGGTTATGAAGTTACGTACTGTGAAGGGAAAAACAATATAGCTGATTGCTTGTCCAGATTGATAAAACCAGAAGAAAATCCGGAAGAAATAAGCATAAATGTGGAAAAGTACATAAATCACTTATTTGAATATATTAAACCCAAAGCTATTACAAAAGAAGAACTAATGGAAAAGTCCAAAGAAGACGAAGAATTAAAGAAACTAAGAAGAGCAATAAACACAAATATCTGGGAGAAAGAACTGAAGACTTGAAATTTTATAAGAAGAACTGTGCGTCATGGGAGATATCATGTTACGAGGGACAAGGACTATAATGACGTCACAATTAAGGAAACGAGTACTACAATTGGCACATGAAGGTCATCCAGGAATAGTACAAATGAAAAGTTGATTAAGATCAAAAGTATATTGGCCAGGAATCGACAATGAAGCGGAAAAATTTGTCAAATGCTGTCATGGTTGCCAACTGGTGAATAAGTACAGTAAACGGAAACCAATGATTCGAACGCGACTACCGTGGGAATACTTAGCAGCGGATCTTATGGGTCCACTTCCAACCGGAGAACATTTATTAGTCATCATTGATTACCATAGCCGATTCTTTGAAGTAGAGGTTATGGAGAGCACTACAACTGAAAAGTTAATAACGAAGCTAAGACCAATATTTGCACAGTCTGGTATTCCAAAAATATTAACTACGGATAATGGGAGACAATTCACGAGAAACGAATTTGAAACTTTTTGTCGAGAACTGAACATTCATCATAGGAAAATAACACCATTGTGGCCTCAAGCAAACAGCGAAGTTGAGCGACAGAACCTATCATTACTAAAAATGCTCAGAATCGCTCATGAACTAGGAAAAAAACTGGAAAATTGAATTATATGACTATCTACTGATGCAGAGAACTACGCCTCATTGCACTACAAAAAAAATCGCCAGCGGAAATGCTTTTTAATAGAAAGATAAATTGTAAATTACCGACATGTACCGAAAGTGATGATAATGTAAGAACAGATGAAGAAATTAGAGACAGAGACTGGATTAGCAAGATGAAAAATAAACTCACCGTTGATGAAAATCGACATGCGGAGGAGAGCACGCTGAAGCCAGGAGATTTAGTCTTTGTAAAACAGCAAAGAAAAAACAAACTATCTACACAATGCAACGTAGAACCATGGATGTTGAAAGAAAAACACGGGTCACAAGTCAAGATCCAATCAAAGGAGGGAAAGGAAATGATTCGGAATTCGACTTACATTAAACCATTTCTAAGCGACAATTCAAGAGACACAGAAGGAAACGTGGACGTATCAACTCCAGAGGTAAAACACGAATTAAGGCTGAAAATTCCTCCCACACATAAGAATGGAAGAAGCGTACCAGAAACAGGAGAAAAAGAGGCCGCAAAGGAATACTAGAGCACCAGCAAAATTTAACGACTATTACTTATATGATTAAATTTGTAAAAAAAAAAAAAATTCGAAGTAAATGTAATATAGTAGATACCAATTGTACCGATATGTCGATAAATTGACATCTGACATGTATGGATAGTGAGTGTAAAAACAGTAAAATAAACATCGTTATCTAAGTACTCGAAAAAATACGGAAACACTACATTGTTGTTAAAGTTTGAATAAAAATTAAATCATAAGGAAACAACTTTCAAAAACACTAGCATCTAGAAATAAAAATAATGGACGAAATGACAATTTGACAGGTTCATAGCTATATTTTTATATATTCCTATTACCGAAACATTATTTTATTGAAGAATATATTTAAAACATTTATTTTCGTAATTTTTGTTATACTGTGCATTATGTGCGTAACAAATAGACTGTCAGCAATATTTACAAAATATGTAATATAGGTATGCCTAATAAATTTATGAGTAATATGTGCATTTTCTAATAATTTGCTCATTAAAATTTATAGTTAGAATTTGAAAACGTATTGAAATGCTCCAACTATGTTTAATTACACGATCTTATTGAAGTGGTTGTACTTGGCCCAAGTAACGTCACAAATAAATGCGCAAGAGCATACCTGTTCTTCTTATATCATGCATTAGTCTATTGTCAGTAAAACCGGCCATCCAGTTTACTTGCAAACTTCTCGAGGTACGCACAGAGTGAGAGTGGAAGAACTTCATAGTTTTAAAAGTTAGAATGCCTCATGGAAAGTCCATAAGTGTTCAGAAGCAATCTTCCATATTCACATTTCACAAAGAAGGATATTCTGTTGGACAAATTGGTGATAAAATGCATGTAGCGAGATTTAGTATGAACAACATTATAAAACGATACTGGGCAACGGAAAGTTTAAACGACCGTGATCGACCAGTTCCGTCTCACATTGCTATCAATGCGGATGATCAGCGAATCGTTTTAATTAGTAAACGAAATACAAAATTAATTGCTCCACAGATAGTAGCAAAATTCAATCGCGACCGTCAAAGCGCTGCATTGGTAAGCACTATCAAACGTTGATTGCGAGAGGCAAATTTATTCGGAAACTGCTATTAAGACGAGGCAATCGACTAAAACGACTAAATTGAGCAAAGAACATAAGGGTTGGATGGTAGAGAACTGGAAAAATATGCTTTGGGCCGACGAATCTAAATTTGAAGTTTTTGGACAAAACAGAAGAATTTACGTTTGAAGGTCGAAGCCAGAAAGAATGCTTCCCGAATGTATAGCATCCACGGTGATGGTTCTGTCATGGTGTGGAGTTGTTTTTATACTCAGGAGTAGGAGATTTCATATAGATTGAAGGTATCATGAGAAAAGAGCACTGCAGAAATATTCTGGAAGACAATGCTGTTCCTTCCGGTAACCGATTGATAGGAGATAATTTCCTTTTAATGCAGGATAATGATCCTAAACAGACAGCATTATTATCTAAGAGTTATTTGAATGTATTAGAAACAGATAGTGTCTTACACATAAAGTCGTGGCTTACACAGAGTACCGATCTTAATCATATTGAACTCTTGTGGAATGAGCTAGATAGACGAATACGAACAGAAGGTTCAACTACCAAACAACATCTTTCAGACATTTTACAACGAGAATTGAGCAATTTGCCGGCCAACATTCAAAACTTGTCGAAAAAATCCCGAGGATTGTTCGGGCAGTCTTGAACGCAAAAGGTGGATTTCTCAATGAGAAAAATGTAGAATATTTTTATTGGATAAATACAATTATTTTCCACCATTTTATGACAATAAAACGCGCGGCTGCTTCGAACCGATCGCCGGCTCCATATACTTGCTTTACCCTCGAATTTCGAATTTCTGCAAAACACAGTAGATGTCGTTAATGGCCTGCGTTCAAGTAGAAACACTTTCAACCAAAAGTACGTTATACCGTCAGTATTGCTAGAAAAGCGTCAGCATAGTTACTACAGCGTATACAAACAATTTATTCGTTATCCACCAGTGCATACGCATCACAATGAGTGACAAAAAGTGTACCGGGGTAAAAAGGGACAAAAACATCGTATCCATCGCGGCGCGGCGTCGGAGTAGTATGTCATCAAAACGACCGTTGAATAGATTTGAGGCTGAGACCGATTCAACAGGAGTCAGTTCTTCTGCTAAGAAACTAAAATCTTCTAATGAAGATTTTGATGTGAATTATGAAATCGGCAATAGAATCATAAACTTTTTTGCCGTTTTTTCGGTTATTTCGCAGCACGTGAAGTGTAAAACGTGCGATTCGGACATCACGTTTCACGAGAGAAGTCCTCGGGGTTTAGGCTTCAAAACATTTATTGCTTGTCCGAAATGCCCAGAAGTTGTTATTCCGGCAATAAATTCATCCGAAATGCCTATGAAATCAACCGCCGAGTCGTGCTGGCAATGCGACTACTAGGAGTAGAGTTAAATGGTATAATAAAGTTTTGCGCATTCATGGAATTACCACCACCGATATTTCAATCGTTTTACGACAAGCTAATTGATATTATCTCGATCGCAACGGCAACGGTACGAGACGCCAGTATGAAACAAGCAGCAGAAAAAGGGAAAAAGAGAAATGAAGAAAATGGGCATTGTGAAGGTATAACAATTTCCGGTGATGGTTCCTGGAGGAAACGCGGATTCTCGTCGCTTTTTAGAATCTCCTCATTGATTGGATGGCTAACAGGTAAAATTGTTGACGTCGAAGTGAAGTCAAAATACTGTAAGGATTGTGAATACTGGAAAAATAAATTAGATACAACGGAGTTTGAAGAATGGAATATAACACACGCCGACGAATGTAAAGCAAATCATGAAGGTTCATCTGGTAAGATGGAGGTAGACGCAGTCGTCGAGATGTTCAAACGCTCCGAATCTTTGCACGGTGTGATATATGAAAACTACATCGGTGATGGTGACCTACAAAGCCATCACGGATAGTAATCCATACGAAAATTTGAAAGTGCAGAAAAAGGAGTGTATTGACCATGTACAAAAAAAATGGGCACTTGACTGAGAAATATTAAAAACAAAACGCCAGGCTTCAGAGGGAGAGGTAAATTGACTGCCAATCTGATCGATCAACTCACAGTTTATTAATGCTTAGCAATTCGTCGGAATCCAAACTCAGTGGAAGATATGAAAAAGAAATCTGGGCGACGTTATACCATAAATTGTCAACCGACCAAAAACCGCAGCACGATGCTCAGACTCTTGGTGCGACTGGAAGAACGCGCGAGCAGCAAATTCCTTGGACACCTTCCATCATGACCCGCCACTTTCCCAAGAAGTTTTCAAAACGATAAAACCAATTTACGAAGAACTGAGCCGGGATGAGTTGCTGAATCGTTATTTAGGAGGATATACGCAAAACAGCAACGAAAGTTTCAACGCAACGGTCTGGAGATTGGCACCAAAATCGTATTCGAGTGGAAAAAAAGTGTTAAACATAGCGACTGATACTGCAGTGCGCTGTTTCAACGATGGTTTAACAAGTATTTTGAAAATTATGAAGGTTCTGCAAATGGATATAGGTGTCCATTCCTATAATTTTTGCCTTAAAACCGACGCAAAGCGAATCGAACACGCCGAACGAACTTTGACGGATGCAGCAAAAGAGGCGCGCTCTGCCATGAAATCGTCAAAAAAGCAAGTGAGGAGGAATTTTCCAACGTTGTGGAGCAGCTTTATGGTCCTGGGATAGCAGATTAACGGTAAAAATTTTTTAGTCATCGAATTTTTCATTTCTTCATATGTAAAACACACATCAAAACTTTAAACGCGTTTTTCTCGAAATGTCATTTTTCAAAACGGCACGCAGCATAACTCGAACAATTTTCATTATTTTGATTTGAATTTTTGACAATATCTTTAAAATAAAATTTGGAAGAGAACTACATACGGGATTTTCGATAAGTTAATTTAAGCATTTTTTACTAACAAATGATTGCCTTTTTTTTGCGATAAAAGACATTTTCTGTTTGATTGCTCGCCAATTTCACAAAAATCAATATTTTTGAAATCCCATACGTCGTTCTTTAGCTTTAACGATATAGATAACGGAGAATTTTAGTTTTTGTTCCAGGTCAAAAATTGTATCAGTTGTGCTGCGTGCCGCGGTACGCCTTGAATTCGTCATGGTTCCAGAGAATGGTGCCAGCGTCGTAATTTTTAAATATTTTTGAATAAAATTTTTTATGGTATACTTGAATATACATTCAATAACTTCCTTGAATTGTATTTTCGTATCACCTTTCCTTCTAACCAAAAAAATCGTAAAAACAGCGTCTTTTTAGGCCGTTACAGTGGTGTTATCCCTTAATGAAAACGAAGTTTATGTATATTGAAAGTAGACATAAGTTAGGAAGCATAAATGATTGTAAAATAAAAATAAATAGGAAAGAAATAGAGCACGTAGACAAGATAAAATATTTGGGAGTAGTTATAGATAAATATCTTGAGTTTAAGGACATGTAAAATATATAACAAACAAAATGAATAAAAAGATAAGTTTTCTGTATAGAATAAGGAAAGAGTTATCCGTTTACTTAATGCTTAGATTGTATAAATCTCTGATTGCATCTCATGTATATTATTGCCAGACTTGGGCGTTACCAATTACTGTTCAATTACCAATATAATGGGTAATTGAAAAATACCAATTTCCAATTAGTGGTAATTGTAATTGAATTTTGCCAATTACAAATTAAATGACATTTTGTAATTGGCAATTCTCAATTACCAATTACAATTACAAGTAATTGGCAAATATCAATTACCAATTACATGCAATTGGTAATTGGCAAAGTAATTAAAAGTAATTGGCAAAAAGTAATTCTAATTACACAAATGGTAATTACATCATAATTTTTATCCTTCACATAAAGGAATTTTTAAAAGTGGTTCATTCACTCAAACATTGAATATATCGAAAGAAGAAAAATAGAATAATGTTCTCGGCTCTTCTGTCATTGGCTGCATGCATTATGTGATGGTGAAATAGAGAGGGTATAGAAAAGAGGCGTAAACTTGAAATCAGAGAACCTTGAAATGAATTGAAACGTTATTTTGTGAAAATAAGATATTTAGTTTCATTTTTTCTATTTTTTTATATATATTGTGTTATGGAGGATTTTTGTAATCATTGTATTTCTTTTAATAAATACTTTAAAAGTAATCATTACATTATTTTCATCAATTATTCTAAGTTTCAATCACATTTTACCCATTACATGTAATTAGTAATTGGCAATCGCCAAATACAAATTACATGTAATTGGTAATTGTAGTTCATCAATTACAAATTACACATAATTGGTAATTGGCAGTCACCAATTACAAATTACATGTAATTGGTAATTGGATTTGACCGATTACAAATTACATGTAATTGGTAAATGGATTTGACCAATTACCAGACATGTAATTGGTAATTAATGATTGCCAATTTGTAATTACACGTAATTGGCAATTGGCCGTATAATAATTACAAAATGTAATTGGTAACGCCCAAGTCTGATTGCTGCACATCTGTGCTGCTAGAGCTATGCCAGTGTTCTTAAGATATAATAAGTATACACCAGTTAAATTAATGTTAAATACTTTAAATATTATGAATGAGAAACAGACTGTAATATGTAGGACACTGATTTTGATACATAAAATTAAATTAGGTAAAGCACTCATTTATTTAAGGGAAAGGCTAACGAATGCGCATGATGTCCACAACTATCATACAAGAAACCGACATAATTAGTATATAAAGATTTGCATGCAGAACGTACAACAAAAAGTGTTTTATTGGTGGTGTTAGATTATATAATGAGTTACAAAACTTTATTACGAATAGTGATAATATAAATAATTTTCGACAATTAGTTTATGCATATGAAAAATACTAGAACTCAAGTAAGTTGTAAAATTGTTTATAATTGGATTATATAAATAACAGTTGCTGAATAAATAAACAAATAAATAAATAAACATTACTTAAATATTTATGTAATCTGCTTTTCATTTTAGTAAGAATATGTTCAATTCATTTTGCTGAATGTTGTTATGAGGAATCTTACATTTTGAAAAAGAAACTTGGTTATCCATGTGAAAGCACGAGGTATTTAAAAGTAGATGCTATACCAACAGAACACTTACCATTGTTTTCTGCAAATTGTGAAGATGTTACCTCTCCAGTACATTTATTTCCACAACCAGATAAACATCTAAATAGGGTTAGTGTTGGGATATATTTGTGTGATAATCCTAATATCTAATGTTCATATGTCTTCATTTTATGTTGTGTATTGTATAGTATTCATATTTTTTTAATCTTGTGTATGGTTTATCTTGTAATATAATAATTAAAATGTATTTGCATAATATTCTTAGTATGACAATAAATTGAAAAATAAATAACTGCGCTCATAAGTATATTCAGATCAAGTTAATGGGATTTTCATTAATAAAATATAATTTTTACTACAGCAACAAATTTTTATAAATTACCTGTACATACATCTTATCTGTATGGCAACAGTAGATGTGTACCGGTAGTTTAGTAAAATTTATTGTTTTAATAAAATGTAGATCAAGTAGTATGTATACTACATTTGAAATACCCGTGACTATATTTCATTCGCCGACGGATTAGTAGATGGCTATTCTTTATACATTGTTTATTCAATTCTTCAATTTTACCTTTTATTCAAATAAGCATCAAATGCGTAATGAACTTTGCTCTTATCGTCCCACGACACTTCTCTTTTTTATTTACAAATCGTTTCACGTAACAGTGGTGTTGTTGTGGAATAAAGATAAAAGAACGAAATCAAAGTACAGTAGATATTTTCTAAGTTCCGTTTCACGTCATTCATTGCAAGTGACGTCATAGATTTATATGATGTCAAATTTAATTGAAATCATAACATTCAAACAGCGCCACCTATGGCTGTTATGAAGAATTAGAAAAATGAACAGCACTTGCAATTACTACCGATTTTTTAAGTTGCATATCGTTTATAAACTGCAATATTTATTGTTAGATTTGTAATTTTTAAACGTATAGATATCAACATTAGAATTTCGATAGTTTTATTTTAATAGCAATTCACATAAATGCCGACTTTCCTTGCAAGTTAAACAAGTTGCTTATTTGCATGTAACTATTTTCTTTTGAAAATTAATAACATTACACATATAAAGAAATCATTATTAAACATTTTCTGGAGAAGATTTTTATTGTAAATGTATTGATAAAACTTGCATCTAAACAGCAGGTGTACTTTATAAATTTTCTTCATCTTGGGTGTCACTATCACTGTCACTCTCGCCAAGATTAATTATTATCGGAGTAATATCTTCTGTGTCAAATCCTCCTTCTCTATTCCACCATTTGATAATTTCTTTCTCAGTATGAGCAATGGTATTCTGCCATGTGGTCTTGGTAATTGTGTTTAAGGCTTCCGTCCACATATTAACACATTTATCAACCCCATACCCATCTCGACTTATGTGCCTATTGTAATATGTTTTACAATTAGTAATTCCCCATATATTTTCAATGGGATTGTATATGCAATAATATGGCGGAAGCCGTAAAACTGTGTGACCGTAAGATTTTGCAAGCTGGTCAATAATATAAACCTTTTCGGGTTTGTTCCTAAAATGTATGATAAATGAATAAATATCATACATTACAATCAGACCAATTGAATGATAAGGCGCATTGTCTTAATTAGTACTTGAGTTTCAAACCAATTAACAAATTTCTCGTGGTT
Organism: Chrysina gloriosa; assembly: GCA_038088585.1. Taxonomy (NCBI): domain Eukaryota; kingdom Metazoa; phylum Arthropoda; class Insecta; order Coleoptera; family Scarabaeidae; genus Chrysina; species Chrysina gloriosa. The sequence goes on along the minus strand of CM076094.1, from coordinate 27,411,165 downwards.
CATCTCTCCATGGTAATCAGGATTTTGTGTGTTTGATGAAAATACCAACGATGCACCAGGAATACATCCATCCTGATTGCCAGCATGTAAGACGATGTACCTAGAAATCATTTTAGTGCTTAAGACAACTTCAGTATCAGTGAGATATACAATAAGCATCTAAAATATGTGCATTACCTTTTGCCTTCACTCTTAATTTTTTAATGCTTTGTCTATTGCTATCTTGCCAAAAATAATTAATGGAGCCGTTTTCAAATATCCATGTTTCATCAAGGTAAACAAATTTCCAAGAATAAACATTGTGGATATTCCTGACGTAAGCCTGTAGGAAATTAACTCTTGCGATAGCTATGTGTGCCAACTCCATTAACCCTCTTCCAGGATCATCCTTCTTCCATCGGAAACCAATTCCCCTCAAAACAATTCCAAGAGATGAAAGACTTCCATTAAAGTAAACCTCTTATTGAATTTTCTCAGAAGTTCGATACATTTCATATATGACATTTCTGATGGAGCATTGTGCAGCGTTATCAATTTGACAGATAGGTCTTGTTCTAATTCTTGCTTTTTCAGACCTCCCAGTGGTTCATTCTTAGCAGCAGCTTGAGAAATTGTGCTGACTGTCGATATATTAATATTTAAAGCTGTAGCAGCACGTTGAAATTGAAGAAGTTATATTTCTGGGATATATTAACGAAAAACAAGTATTACCTCTCTTACAGCCTCAAACAAATTAATAGTTGTCTGTGAAGCCGGTAATTGTCTCGTTCTTTTTCCATGAACGTCATCAACGAAACAACCATTTCCCTTGCCTGCTCGCACAAAGCTTTTGGCATTTTTGTCAAATTGCACGTAATAACGTAACAATCTCTCGTTAGTTCTTAAAAGAACTGATTTTAGTACAGCAAGAGGATTAATAAGTAAAAAAGCGAAGAATAACCATATAAACAGAACACGCGAATGACAAACAGACAGGAATGTACTGTAACTAAGCGCGCAAGGAAACTTTGCAAAAATAAATTATGATTTGCTTAATTTATCCGTATTTTAAAAATAAGGCATTGCGCACATTAAATATCAATACATACAAAATATAGGTTATACATAATGAGTAATATTTTATGCAGGTGTTTATCAATTATTTTGTGGCATTTCTAAAATTATGTGAATTCATATTGTACGGTTGGTAGCATGACGTCATAAGTATGTAGTAAATGACGTGCAACGGAACTTAGGCTGCCTCGTCTTTACAATATATATTTCTATATTGCAATGTTTATTTTCAATATTCATTATACTAGTTCAATTTTATCAATATCGTAAACAATCTATATAAAAGTAAGAAAATAATAAAAACCAAACTGCGGTACGCTCATGAAGAATAAGTAACAGACACAAAATATGGCGAAATTCACTAAAAGTTACTAAATGGCTAACTTCAGAGAGAAAAACAAAAGTAAATGTCGATAGGAGGACTATAAAAGGTAGTGTAGGATCAGGACAATCATTTTAAATCAGCTGGTATCTACTTTCACAATGCGCACACATTTATTTATAAGTAGGGCTATAACTATATTCTACTGCTACAGCTATATTAATCTCAACGCGTCATCAAAACATGTGCAACCTTATACTATTGCGTCATGGCGAAAAGTCGCATTTTTTCTAGGAAAGAAACTAAAGTCGCGGAGGCGTAATCAACACTAAAATATAAGGAATCGAGTGCAGCACCTCAAAGTAAATCAAAAGAAATAATAGTCCGAGATCCCATTCCAACTTCACCGAAATGTTAATTAATAAAATTGCATTGAAATATGTGTATCATGCACCCCTCAACACGTAATAGATAGGTTGTTTAAGCAAAGTCCGGTCCTAACGTTAACAATTATTTATTGAAGATGTTGGAAATGTAGATAATTACATAAGAGATTTAAATGGATAAAAAAATACCAATAAGGAAACCAACATATGCACAGAATCTGTATATATAGGGCGGGAATTTCGGCACTAACATAGTAGATACTTCGGTAATTACAGGTATAGTCACATATTTGCTTTTTGCTTTGCTTTGAAGTAAGCTAGAATATGCCACCATTGTACTTATCATATTTATAACAACCTGCACCGGACTGTGTTCAAACAAGAGTTTTAAAATATCTGTCCTTTAAAAATGATGGCATTACTCAAAAGTCATATCAATGCGGCGAAATTTTCTAGTGGATTTAATTAATTAATAAATAAATAAGAAATAAATATCTTTATTATGCCTAGCAGTTTAGCAATCAAAATTAGACATTTATATACATAGGTCGTGTAAACTTCAACCAGAATACAATAAAAACAAAGAGTACATCATTATAAAATAAAATAAACAAGATATTCAATAAACAAAAATAAAACTGAAAATCACAGGAAAAAAGATCATGCATGCTTTACTTTAAGTTCGAAAAAATGTCTGTATAATAAACATCAGCGATTTTACACATTTGATATACCAGGCTTCTGACCATGGAAGTAGTTCGACATCTAGGAGCGACGAAGTTTGTGCGGTTTCATAATGAAAAACGGGGAACAGTTGATTGTCCCATGCGTTAATCCATGGATAAAATGCGCAATTTCTATTTCTCTGCGTGTACCAAGCAGTTCCAAATTATGAACCCTCAATAGGAAGACGTGATCACAATTTCGTTCAGGGTAAACGCCAGTAGCTTTAAAGGTCAGATATTTTAACAGGCGACGCTGAATGTTTTCTAATTTGAGTTCGTGACAGGTGTAGTTCGGATGCCATACAACAGACGCATACTCCAATCTACTGCGAACTAATGAATAGTACAAATATTTGGTGGTGCAAGGATCATTAAAATATTTAGAATTTCGCAAAATAAAACCAGGAGTGGCCGAAGCGGATCAACAAGTTTCAGTAATTTTTTCGACGAAAGTGAGTTGGCTATAAAATAACACTCCAAGATCTCTGATAGTTTGTTTAATCGATAATGTTTGACCATTTACATTGTACTCAAAACTCAGCGTAGTTCTCCTACAATTGTATCTGACAACGCTGCACTTCTCAATATTCAGTTTTATATGATTCCTCTGACACTAGTCCCACACAATCTCGAGATTTTCCTGCAGTACACATGCATCCTCAAAGTTTTCAACACGATAGAATATCTTCAAATTGTCAGCGTAAGCTAATGTCGAACATATTAATAAGCTGAAGAGGTCATTAATAAATAAAAGAAACAGTAACGGACCCAAGTTCGATGCCTGAGGGACACCGGATGTAGCCAGAAACTCAGATGATCTAAAGCCATTATCTTCTTCTTCTTCGTCATTAAAAGCAATTTGTTTGTTCATCAGTGGGTTGGTGCCTCTATAGAACATTGTCTCTCCATCGTTTACGCGGTCGGCCGACATTTCTTCTTCCGTTTGGTATTTTGTTTCTTGCTATCTGGACCAGTCTAGTATCCTCCATTCTGCTTATATGATCGTTCCACCCTTTTTTCGGTTGAGAGTCCACTCATTTATTCCCCGTATGTTACATTTTCTTCTGATTTCTTCACTCCTTATTCGATCTCTAAGTGTATTTCCCGTAATTCTTCTCAATATTCTTATCTCTGCCATCTCTAGTAGCCTCTGTGTTTTGGCTGTATCGGATCTGGTTTCTGAAGTGTACGTCATTACTGGTCTTATAGTGGCTTTATAAATTATTGTTTTTGTCTCAATGTCGATGTGTCGGTTTCGCTATATGGTGTCATTAAGGCATCCTGCCAACTTATTAGCCTTCTATACTTGCTCTCTGACTTCTTTTTCTACATCTCCATAACTCGACAGTGTAACACCCACGTACTTTACACCCATTACTTGCTCAATACTGACGCCATCAATTTCTAATTTGTCTATCTAGTGGAATTCACGATTTTCGGTCGCGAAAAAATAGGGAAAATAGCGAAATCGCGCAAAACGTGAAAACAGGTCGATGAGATACTTCCTTCAACTAAAGTATCCGCTTTGCTCCGGATTGAAATGTCGCACCTGATGATCTGTAAGTGAGGATAAGCGATGCGTTGCGAAAACGCAACGCTAGGCATTAATGGGTTTGTCAGTCTTGACGCTCCGATATAGTTCGCGTTGCATTGGAGTTTGATCCGCGAAACAGAAAAATGACCAAGTAGGAGTACGCAGTCTTCCAAAACTACACAAAAGTGATAAAACATTCTCGTCAGCAGCCAGTTCCAGACGTGTTGGAGGAGACAAATTATTAGATGAAACCAACAAAAATGTAAATATATCCTGCACAAGATTAGTATCGCTTGCCATCTGATCTGTTTTAGACTGAGCATTATCTTCTGGATAATCTTTTCAGTATCAACTGCTGAAGTTGCAGCACGAGGCGGACAAGAAATGGTTTTACTGTAGCAATTTCCCGCTGTAGATCCCAAATTACAAATGTCAAACCATTAATATCACTATTCAAGCCCTTACACGTGTTACATGACCAACTTATGCCAGAATCAGAGCGAATTTGATTCGCACGAATAGGTGTACAATAGAGAAACAAAGGAAAATTATTCACAGAAATAATATAGTAACAATACCAAAAATTACAGTACAGCCGAGTCTTAAAAAGTCAAAACAAAAAGAGTATCTACAAAAACTTGTTGGGAATGTAAGAAAATACGTAAGTTTTGGTTTGTGAACTTATCGAAGTGTTTTTAAAAAGAAAATTTAAGTTTTGGCAATTTATTAAAACACGTACATGTTCATTGCACTTAAGCCTAGTAACAAAAGCATTGTTCTTACTCTAACTATCCTATTTACGTATTGAAATTGCAAGCTAAGCGTTGATAACTTTATGTTCTCTATTCCTATGTTTCCGGGAACGTAACTCCCCCTGTTTAGAGTGAAAATCCACGATGATCCGGGAGATTTTCAGCGGGTTGTTGAACTCCATAAATATTCTTATATTTTGCGATACATAATTCATATAGGATCGAAACGATCATTAAAATTAGTAAAATATATAACATTATTGTCCAAAAGCTTATTTTAAAATTTACAGGTTCTACATCATTTATGTTCTCTACATTTATCTTTTTGCATCTCTAAGGTATATTTCTTAGCCTATGCTTCTTCTTCTTCTTCTTAATCTTTTACCCTTTCTACCTTTCGGTGTAGGGGTTCGGAGCCACCGAGCCGTATATGTAGACGCATATACCGTACCGCTCCTGGCCCACCCAGTGGCATTTCCTTCATTTTCGCAGCTTATTAGAGGTCCAGATCCATTTTTCAGGATTTTAAACTGCTACGCTCTGCCGCTACCGGGTCTCGAACGCCGGCCCTTCGCACTGTGAAGCGCTAGTTTTACCACTCAGCCACTGAGGGGTTAATTAATTAATTAATTTAAGTCTTAGCCTATGCATTTCATTCAAATTTACATTTTCTACTTTAAGAGGTTCAATATTTTCTGATACATTGTTTAATCGAATATTTTTAAAATATAATTTTGGTATTAACATATTTTGTATGTTACTTTTGTGTTTCCTAAAGTTTTTTATTTGTACATTACTGATCTGAAGAATACAGTTATCGTAAATTTCTATTAAGAAAGTACCTTTAATTGGTATTTCATTAATTTCTTTTCTACAGGTTTGCTTGACATTAGTTTGATTTTGCGTTATCAAAATCCATTGGTTCCTTTCTAGTTTTTGAATTTTTATATCTTCTATTATAACAAGAACCTTGTTACACATTGATAAGTTTTCGAAATATTTTAACATTTGTATTTCGCATGGAATTGAATGACGAATTTTTAATGGATTAAGTTCATGGCAAATTTATTCGTCCGGAGTGATATCCTGACATTTTGTATCGAAAAACATATAATTATCACTATTTAGAATTAAATATCGGGATTGTGGTATTATAACATTAAAAGATTGATTTTGATATACAGGAAGTGGATACAAATGATAATAATTGTGTTACTTTCGACAATGGGAATATCTAGTATGAATATTATTTGATTCCTTTTGCGATATGCTTTTACTTCAATGGTTTTTTCGAAGATTAATATATTTTCAATCTTTGGTTCAAAAGGTAACTTATTTCGAGGTAAATAAGTTTCAATTCCTTTAATTTCGTTTAATAATTCATTGGGTTCAATCATTGAATTATGAAATGTATTTATGATTATATATGATTTCAAAAGATGTCAGAACTTGTGAGATTATCATGTAAATTATATTGAAGGTTCTGGCACTTAAATTTTCAATTTTTACCGTTTGCAAGGTTTTTTCTATTTACACAACTTTTTCGTTTAAATTGAGTTGATTATGGAAAAGGATTTTTGTTTGATTATCAAATATTTCAATTGATTTTTCTAATAATGTGGTTTGTTCTTTAACTAGCGTTTATAATTTACTTGATTATCCGATAGTTTACTTATTGCGTTATCATATTTTAGGGCATCTGTTTGATCTAGATTTCCGGTTATAGATTTGATTATTGATCCTAAGCCATCGATTAAACCTCTTTTCGTTCTTTCTTTTATTAAAGGATTTAATTGTTTACATTGCGTTTCGAGTTTTCTTTCTAAAATGGTTACTAAATTATATGAATTATAGAAATTATCTTTATAATAATTAATGGAGGAGTTCGTGTATATATTAGTATTCTCAAAAGCATTTTTCAGTTGATGAAATTTGTTTTGAATAGTCTTAAATTCTAAAATAACATTATTAATATCATATATTTGAAGACCAAGAGTCGATTTTATTTTGTGCGTTGCCAATTTTAATAGGAAGAAGTCCTGGATTGTAGTTCAGGTCATGAAATTTAGGAGGGATTAATTCTCCGTAGATGAAGCTTGTGAGGGTCCTGCAACAGGAGGATCTTTTAATTCTTTAATGTGTACTATTTCTCTGTGTTTATTTTTTAATTTTTTATTAGCAATTTCTACTCTGTTTCTTTCTAGAATATTCGTTATTTCATAAGTGCCTAAGAATTTATTAGTTTTCTTATTTCTAGTTTGGGGATTCTTTTTATAGGCAGTATGTCCGAATTTGAAAGTATTATTTGTGTCTCCTTAGGTATTATATTTCTGAACTATTTTTTGTTTGTTGTTTTCTAATTTTTTCTGCGACATTTTCATACACTTTTTCTAATTTCTTTTTGTGGTTGTCAGCGTAATCAGAGTAAAATGAAATGGGTAAAAATATATCATTGGGGTTTCTGCTGTTTGTGTGTCCAAATGTTAATTCAAATGGCGTATAATTTGTTGAACTGTGTATTGAACCGTTATATCCAATAGTAGCATAATTCATGAGATCGTCTTTTTCATTTGAATACGTTTCTTTTAGAATTCTTAAATGTTCTATTATCGTTGAGTGAAATCTTTCTACTATAGAATTAGATTCATGATGAGCGGAGGTAGTGAAATGTATTTTTATTTTATGCAGATTCAAAATTTCATTTACAGTTTCATTATTAAATTCGCATCCGTTGTCTATAATAATTTTTTCTGAGATTCCAAACCATGAAAAGTACTTAATTAAACCGTTACTTATGTGTATCACGGTTTTCCCTGCGATTTCTAAAGCTTGCGCGAATTTTGTAAAAGCATCGAAAATTGTTAAATAGTTTTTTCCATCGAAAATTAAAATATCCATATGGACTATTTGGAAGGGTTTATCCGCGGTTTCGGTGTTCATTAATGGTACGTAGGGTGTTTTCCTGGCATACTTTGTTCTTTGACAGATTTCGCATGAATTGATAAAACTTGTTACCGTATTTTTTATTCCTATCCAATAATAATTTTTCTTTAATTGTTCTAGTGTCTCGTTGATTCCTTTGTGGTTCGTTGAACTACAATGATGAGTTTTAATTAATAAAATTTGTGTTTCCTTGTCAATGACGGTGTTTACTAATTTTAAACATCTTATTAACTTTGGGCGATTTTCAGAAAAATGTTCTAAATATACTCGATTGAAATTTTTGTATAATTCGTCTGTGTAGAAGTATACACAGTATAATTTATTTGTAGTTGTATAATTCTTTAGAAATTGTAATATTAAGTTTCGGTTTTGTTTAAGAGGAATTTTAACATGAAGGATTTTATGGTGTTCGTATATTTCTTCTTTTACTTCGAGTTTTGGATATAAATTTGGGAAAACTAAAATTTGGTTTACTTTATTATTTATAATTTCGTCTAATATTTTAATACCACTATTTGTTGTTTCATTGAAAGTTGTGTGCTGTGTAGACATTGTTCTTTGATCGTTATCAGGAGGTTTAATTTGAATATCTGAAAGTATTCTAATTTTGGGTTGGTTTTGAGTTGCTGTGTTTTGGGGAATTTCTGGTTGATTTAAATCTAAATTTTCCGGGTTTTCAATAGGATTTTCAGCTGCATGACGTAAATAATCTAAAATGTCTTGGTTTATTTCTCCTGGGTTATTTATGACTGATTCATTTTCAATTGCATTAATTTTAATTCTCGAAAGGGCGTCTGCATTAGAATTTAATTTGCCTTTTTTATATTTAATTTCGTAGTCAAATTCTTCGAGTTTTAGAATTTGGTTCTTTTAGTCTGAATAACCATGTGAGTGGTCTATGATCTGTATAAATAGTGAATTTACGGCCAAAAAGATAAGGTCTGAAATGTTTGCAAGCCCACCCGATTCCTAAGAGCTCTTTTTCAATTGTGCTGTATTTTTGTTCAGCTGTAAGGTTCGTGAAGCGAATGCTATTGGTTTATCTGATCCAATAGGACCTTGTGATAATACTGCTCCTAATGCTAAATCTGATGCATCTGTTAAGATAAATTTTTCAGAAAAATTTGGATATTGCAATATAGGCGCGTTAATTAATAATTTTTTACATGTATTAAAAGCATTTAAATAAGTTTGATCGATGATGACTTTACGATCTTTCTTTAAACAATTGGTTAGTGGTTTGGTTATTTTTGAAAAATCTTTAATAAATTTACGGTAATATCCTATTAATCCTAGGAAGCTTTTAATTTCTCGTTGTGTTTTAGGGACAGGGAATTGTTTAACAGCATGACTTTGTCCGGATTAGGTCTAACGCCTTCGGGTGTGATAATATGTCCTAAATAATTAATTTCTTTTCTTAGAAATTCTGATTTATCAAGTTGGATTTTGAAATTGGCTGATCTTAATCGATTGAAAATTTCTTTTAACCGTTGAATGTGTTCTGTCAGAGAGGTGCTATGAATTACAATATCATCTAAATATGTATACTAAACAAATTTCGTTTTGATGTCCTCTTAAAATGTTATCCATTACGCGTTGGAAAGTTGCTGGTGCGATTTTTAGACCAAACGGCATTCTTTTATATTCATAATGACCGTTTTCCGTAGAGAAAGCTGTTTTTCCGCAATCTTCGGAGTTCATTTGTATTTGGTGAAATCCGCTCGCTAAATCTAGGGTTGTAAAATATTGGCTTTTACCTAATTTGTCTAAGATATCGGTAATATTTGGTAAAGGGTAGTTGTCGTTAATTGTTCATTCATTTAATTTTCTCTAATCGACTACTAGTCGCCATTTCGGTTTACCTGCCGCATCTAGTCTTTTGGGTACAATCCAGATAGGGCTGGACCAAGGGGAAATAGATGGTTGGATTATATCAGTTTCTAGCATTTTCTGTATTTATGATTTGATCTCTTGTTTGTGAATTTCGGGGTATCTATACTGTTTCGTGAAAATAGGTGAATCATTGGTTAGATTAATTTGATGTCGAATTTTCTGTGTAAAAGTTAAAGGGATTTTTTCACAGTGAAATATATCGCGGTACTCAAAGCATAATTTATGTATTGCTCGTCTTTCTTCTACATTGCAGTGATTTAGGCGAAGGCTTTTTAAATTTTCTTTTAGCAAGTTATCATGTGTCGTGTTTATTTTATTAGTACTAGTTTGATTCGTAAAATTGACTTCGTTAATATTTAATTGTTCGATTTCGTATGGTTCTTCTATCTCTATTGATACTGGTTGCATATCGGAATTGATTATTGTCGTTATAGCAAAGTAATTTTCAACATTCACTAAAGCGCTAGGTGATTCTGTATTAGGTCTATATTTTATGTAATCTAAATGTCCTATACCTTTTTCTATTGTTACTGGTAATTTTACAATTTGTTCGGTTCTCGCGGGAATAGTAATTGAATATTTATGAACTTTAAGGTTTCTTTTTAATTTGGTTAATTCTTCACTCTCATATATTATCGGAATTTTGACTCGCGGTGTTATTAGTAATTTTGAGTTTACGTTTACTGAAGCTTTTAATTGTTTTAATAAATCTACTCCTATTAATCCGTCATATTTTTCACTAAATTTAAAAATGTAAAATTTATGAGTTTCATTTACGTTAAACATATTAAAAACGGGGATAATCATTACTTCATCGTGATATGTGATACTATGAGCTGTTTCAATGTTAAAATCTTCTTTAAAAATATAATTGTAATAAAATTTGTAAGCTAATTCCAGATTTATTAAACTTCTACTACTACCTGTATCTATTAAGAAATTTGCGTCTAATTAGGTCTGGTTGTTTAAAGGTGAAGTCTGGTGAAAATTTACATTTTCATCTTCGTTGTCGACAAAATCTTCTGGTTCTATATAATTAATGTCATATTGCGGTTGTTGGTTTATTGGTGTTTCGGGAATAGTGTCATAGTATTCAGGATTTTCATCAACATTTTCGGTGTAAGAGTTTTCATTAAGTTCGTAATGATTTAAGTGATTTTTGTTTCTATTTAGGGATTTAATTGTGGAAGCATCCATCGGTTCTGGTTTATTTTCATAATTTGGTTGGGGAAGTCTGCGAATTATTTGACTTTGTCTCTGTAGCGAGAAAGGGGTTTGAAACTTGAAATTAGTTTGTTGCGGGTAATTTTGTCTGGGTGTAAAATTATGATTTTGTTGCGCTTGTTGGTAGAAGGGTTTGGGTTGAAAATTTGGTCTTGGCGGTAGATTAAATTGTTGTCTAAATTGCGAATTAAATTGGGGAGTTGGTTGTGGTCTATATTGTGAAGTAAATTGGGGAGTAAATTGTGGTTTATATTGCGGAGTAAATTGTGCTTTATACTGTGGAGTAAATTGGGGGTAGATTGTGGTTTATAATTGGGAGGTGTGACTCTTTTTGGGGTTTAAAGTGATTTTGTGTGTTCAATGTTGTTGATTGGTTCTGTACATATTGAAAATTTTCTTCTTCGATTAGAAGTGACATTGCTTTTTCCAAAGAATCAGGGTTTCTTACTCTGACATTGTTTTGTAATTGTTTTATAAAAGTTTTCAACGAAAGGTCTTCATAATTTTGTAACTTAATGTTTTTTTCAATAAGTGAGATGTTTTCTAAATTTAGCTTTGAAATTATCAAACTTCTAGCGTCTAGCAATCTCATTCCAAGATTGTATGGCGTTTCGCCTCTGTGTGGTCGTAAGGCTAACAAATTTTGCAATAAGCAATCTATATTTCTTTGATTTCCAAAACAAAGATTTAAAGCGTTTTTAATTTCATTCCAGGTTCTTAATTCAATTCTGGATCCTATTAAATTTAGTGCTCTACCGGTCAATTTGCCAATAATCGCTCTAATTATGATATTTTTAATCTGCGGTAAATTTAATGGTTCCTAAGTTTAAATTAAATTTTCACAGTGATATATGAAAATACCTCGTGTGTGGGGGTTACCATAATAGTTAGGAACGATGTCTATTTGTAATTTTAATAATTGGTAATTCACGGGGTTTGCGTTTTGATTCTTCATTTCGGTATTTATTTTAAGCGTAGTTTCGAATAGTTGTGTTAAATCTTCATACGATATTTCAATTGTTAAAAATAAGACTTATTACAATAAATATAAAATTCGACTTACATTACTAAAATTGCTCATTTCATTGTTCTTTTCTTCGTTTTTCCTTGTTCTTTTCTTAATCTAGCTGGATTTCGGCGATTTTGTCCTCCTCCAGTTCTCGGAATCCTGGCGATTTTTGTCCGGTTCCGGTTGTTAGATTTGGCGATGTGAGTCCTCTTCTAACTGTTTCTTAAATCTTCGTTTACACTCCGTTCACCAATTTCGGGCTGTCGCGAACTAAGCGTTGAAACACACGATTACTTCACTGTGTAGCTCACAACTTAAACGATTTGTCAGTATAAATGACAATATTTAAATTCAAATAATACCCTAATAATTACTAGAAAACAGAGCGATAGGAAAAGTGCACACACTACTCTGACGGCCACCTTAAGCGTAACTGTAATTAAGCCAAAGCATGCGTTTGCATCTGAAGTGCCGCCTGTCCCACAATTTGCTTCCAAACTAACTATGTAAGCATTGATGTACATGGCTAAGTTTACTGCACACTCTGTACATCCATAACTTTACGTCCCTTGCACAAAGAAGATGACGAGCTAGCTGTAAATGTTGGGTGAAACTAATGTACTGGAGATTCTCCTTTGTTACTATTACAACTACAATTTCGTCAAATCTACTAAAAGTTTTATTTGGCGTACGGCTACAGCTGACATACAGTCCAGGCCTCCTTATCTTTTATCAATTCTGGTAATTCGGTAGTTTTATTCATTACCAGTAATTAACCGGTGAAATTTTTAGATCCAAAGGATTTACTTATCATGTAAGTAAAAAGCACTAAATAGTAATAATAATTTTATTTATAAAACTACTTCATCGCGTATTTCAAACATAACTAGGCAAAATTTTATTGAAAACATATGTAAAACATCAAATAAACAAAACATTATGTTTTTTGTTCTGAACAAGTGACTAATGTAAACAAATAAAAAAACTTCTATTCTGAACAAACAAATATGAACGCAAAAAGCATTGTTGTTAACCGACAGGACAAATCGTGCATCATTTGAGTGTAGTTTTTGTTTTTCAAAATAGTGTACTTCCTTTTTAAAAACTTGCTTTTACGTTGCTTAGAATCAGTAGTTGTGAAAGTAACTCATTAACATAAAACTACCCAAAAATTCGAAATCAGTATCATTATTTTCTGATAATTCAGTGTTACTATCTATTTTGTTTCTTTTAAAAACGTACTCAGTTTATTCTACAAGTATCTTATTTAAGGTAAATTTGTTGGTCTTAGAATGAAACTTTGTGTATATATAGACGAAGCAACTTTTTTGCTGCCCCATCTTAATTTGCGGGGTGTACAACGCTCTAACCTCAACACTATTCTTCATCGTTTGGCTCAATAATTCAGAAACTACAATAAGAGATTCAAAAAGTTAAAAAAATGTTTAAAGTGTTTTACATGCTGCTAACGATCTTTTGCACTACGTCAGTTTATAAACTCACAAAGTTTAATTTAAATCGACGTGATAAACTAAGGGAAACGTCAAGGTTGTGAATTTTGATGGGTCTCGAATATATTAAAGAGGGACCTCCTCCGAGAACCTTGCTACCAAATTTTGTAGCCATTCTCCCGTAAAAATTGCAAAAGTTTTCCTGACGTACTTTGTATACCGTTAATGTTAATAATTCTTCAAGGGTGTTTGGTAGATTTTTAAATTTTCTTTTTAATTATCTATCGTTTAACATGATTTGGTCTTGTCTCAATAATTGCCATTATGTGATAATGAAAATTTATACTAATTACGACGATACAGCACAACAGACAGGTGATGGCGAGAAGGCAGGGTGCGCAATTGATCAAATCGCAATAGGCCTTCGCATTTCCCATTGTGCGTGTGTGAGAGAAAGAAGTACTTCACTTCTTTCTCTCTCTTTCAAATCCGCACAAGCAATCATATTTTTGGAAGACGGAACCTTATCTGCACGACTATTCCCCATCACTCGTCTGTCGAACAGTACAATTAAGTAATACTTAACCTTCCTATACTCACGCATACGGTCTGTGAGACCGATTTATATAGTATAGTATACGTCTTTCATTTTGACGTGAGTATAGGAAGGTTAAAAAATGTCTCTTTACTACAATCATAAAACGAAAACCTTTAGGTATGGCAAAATAAATCCGGGATTGACGCATTTTCACAGTACAGCACTTTATCATGACCCTTTAGTTTTTTACAAATTTTAATTTTGTTTATATGTAAATTGAATAGGAATATACGGAAATTCAAATTGCGAATTGTATAGATTTAATTGAAAGATATAATAAAATAAAACTACAGCGACACGTCATATTATTCCAGTTATACATATGTATACCAAAGTTTAATTAAGTGACATATGTATGAGCGAAGTTATGTGTGTACAATAATTAACCGCACCGCCCTTTGCTAAGACCCACCTATTATGTTGTAAGCGGGAGGTTACAATTGAAGAAGTTAGCTGTGTACCGTCCTCGACAAGTTTGCAATTTCGTAATTCCTTCTGTTTATTGTGATCTTGTCTAAAAATGCCCAAAGCAAGAACGTGTCCAAACAGACTGCGAAATCAAAAATTATACAAAATTGTAAAAAAGTTTTAGGTAAGTAAGCCATTGTTTCTTATATACAGTGATCCAATATACGTAACATATGGTCGGGTTAATTTATTCTATTTTAGGTTATTTACAAATATGAGTGGATATTAGTGATTCATATTGCAGGAATTGTTCTTGTAAGTTAGATGTTCGCGAAAACAGTGAAATTACTTATATTTTGACATCCTCAAAATCTAAATTGTAAGTGAATTAAGAAATGATATGCAATTCAATTACTACGTTCTACTAGGGCAGTGATGGCGAACCATTTTTCTATGTGGGAAAATGTTATACACTTTTTTATTCAATTATGTTTACTACAAGTTTATTTATAACATTTTACAACATAATCTATATATATATATATATAAAATAGCAGGCGATTTTGGGCTTACGTATGTCGCCGCATCACGCTCAAACGCGTCTACCGATTTAAGCCAAACTTATACACAAGGTAGCTATTGGCACCTATATGGTTTATGTTAAGTTTGGTTGAAATCAGAAATCGCATGTGTGCGATAAATAAATTTCAAGATATCATAAAGAGCCGTCACGTTATTAGATGGTCGCACAGTTCACTCTGCACTGAAATTACCCCTCAATATGAATGTCAATGAAAATCCCACGTGTAATATTTCCAAAAATTCTGGAATGGGAAAAGTTTTACAACAATGCCAATTAATTGTCTGGGATGAATGTACAATTGCAGATAAGAAATCAGTAGAAACATTGGACAGGACCGTGCAAGATTTACGCAATAGTCAAGCAATATTTGGTGGCGCTTTGATATTATTGGCTGGTGATTTCCGTCAAACATTGCCTGTGATTCTTCGTTCAACACCAGCAGATGAAATAAAGGCATGTTTAAAATCAACTCATTTGTGGAGACACGTACAAACACTCACCTTGACTACAAATGTGTGAGTTCAAATACAAAATGATCCATCGGCCGATGCATTTTCTACGCAACTACGGCGATAGGAAATGGACAAATTGCTATTGATCGTGCTATTGGCTTAATCACTTTGTCCGATAACTTTTGCAATTTCGCACCAACAAAACAAGAATTGGTCTCAAGTATTTTTCCAAATATTACGCAAAATTATACATTGGTAAGCTGAAAGAGCGATACGGGCTACGAAAAATAAGGACGTTGCTGCATTGAATGCAGATATTTTAGTCCATGTTCCTGGCGAGGTTGTAACATATCAATCAGTTGACACGGTTACAAATCAAGATGTTACTGTTAACTATCCCACAGAATTTTTGAATTCATTGGATTTACCAGGTTCTCCATCTCATCGTTTACAATTAAAAGTTGGTGCTCCCATTATTATGCCCCGAAATTTAAATCAGCCTCGGGTGTGCCATGCGACCACATTAGCAGTCAAATGGGTTTCGCATAATCTCATTGTAGCAACCATTTTAAAACGGGTATTCCAATGATTCCACATGATCTACCATTTGATTTCAAAAGACTCCAATTTCCGATACGTCTTGCATTTGCTATGACAATAAATAAAGCGCAAGGGCATCATTGGCATTGTGTGGAATGAATTATATGTATCGTGTTCACGTGTAGGCAAGCCATCAGTTCTCTTTATTTACACTACAGCTCAGGGCAAAACAAAAAGTGTTGTTTACGAAAGAGCTCTGCCATAGTTTAAGTTAAGACATAGGATTTATATTGTAAACAAATAAAAATAAAAGTAGATGAATATAAGCCAAAAATCAAATATGTTAAAAACCAGTGTGTTTCATTTCTTATTTTGAAAATTTCTTATTTTGAAAATTTCTTATTTTGTTTTGCCTGGCAAAGCAAGCACAGGGTCCGCTAGTTAACTATGAAAACAATTTACAATTACATATTTCTCAAAGTTTTCAATAGAAAAATTGTGGCGCTTATCTGATAACATATATTTATATATAGAAAAGGTTCGTTCTACGTCCACGCTTGTTATAGGCGCATATAGTCCGTGCGCCAAGCAATTTGTGTAAATTAAATTTGGGTAAAAGATTTTCAAGTTGCAAGCTGCCTTCACCATGTATGGTGCGGCACCCGTTAAAAACAAGAGATTTTTTTGTTGGAATCGATTCCGGTAAGAAAAAGGTTGCCAGTTCTTCATGTATAAACCTTGTTATTGTCAAATTATTTGCCTTTTCCAACTGTTTGGATGAAGTTAATTAAGATTTTGCTGGAACCAATACGTTAAGGATACCTATCATTAAATGAACTATGTATCGGCCCACACTATCAGTAGTTTCATCTGCGCATATGTAAAGGTAATTATTTGACACAGCCTTCTTAATGCTACTCAATGTTTCTGCATAGATACGGTGAATATAATTTTTCTTAAGGTGCTCTCGTCGGGAATATTATATTTGCTGGTGGCAAAAATAACTTGACGTTTAAATTGTTTATTTTATGTAGTGGAATATCTGGGGACACAAACATTAGGCACAAATCTTTATTAAATTGTTCTTGTTCCGATTTTTTGGAGGTTAATGGCAAACATTGCGGTAATGCTTGTTGACCCTTCTTCGCCAATTTCATCTTTGATAGTTTTGCAGCATGAGATGGAGTTTTAATATGCTGGTCGACTTGAAACTTTACCTCACTTGTAACCTGCATAAAAAATATCACATCATCAGTTGTTTTCTTATAAAATAAGTGTTAGTAAAAGATAAAGGAGCAATAAAAAACTAATGTGTAAAGAGTTCGCGAAGCAATCGGAATAAACGACATTTAATGAAATAACCAACACAACGCTTCGACAAATAACTTTATTTTAAAATGATTTTTATTTAAAAATTATCAGCAGAATACGGAATATCAGATATTCCGTATTGTGCTGATGATATGCGAAAAATAGGCATGAAATATACATATCATTTTACTCATTTTAAAATAAAATTATTTGTCGAAGCGTTGTATTGGTGATTTTGTTAAACATCGTTTAAAACCCATAGATTAATAAGAGGAAATGAACTTAAATTTTACTTACAATTTACAGGCACAGTCGCTATCTTCGGCATTTTTGCTATTACAATTAACAACAACCCACAAGTTTACACTTCGAAAAACCAACATAAAATGACGTTTGAAGTAAATAAGATTGCTTTCGAATATGGGAATAAATTTCTCCGAATAACAAAGAAACACATGTGCTCCTAATTTTCTGGTAACATGTATTTTTGTATTTATTTAGAAGTTTCAGGGAATTAGCTTTTCCTTGAATTCTGTACCGGTCTAGATGTATGGGAACAGCATTAATAAATTTTTGGAAGCGCTTATCGAAAAGTATCGAGAAGACGCTTCATAGAATGCTATTTTTAATTTAAAGAGGGCGGTTTATCCTATCCTATAATAAATTACATCCAATAAATAAATAAAACTCGTATACTTCAAATATGCTGAATTACTACAAAATATGCAAATAATATACAAAATGCATATATGATGCAAATATGCAAATTTATGCAAACTGCATATTATCCGGCCTTTAGTCATAATTATACCAATTTTATATTTAAATCTGACAGTAGGTCGGACATATGTGTGACATAAAAAATAAGGTTACATACATACTTCGTATTTAACTTTTATTTCGATAAATGTACATAAGGTTTGTAATGAACAAAGCAGTAAATATGTAATTTTTTAAATTATTTAAAACGTATAAAAACAAAAACTACTTTAGACAATTCTTCTATATTTGGAATTCACTTATTTTACATATGCAGCAGTTAATTCGTCGCCAAGTAAATTGCTCCGAGTAGATTTTATAAAATTCAAAGAAGAAAATAGTTGTTCACAGACGTATGTTGAACCAAACATCGGTAGAATAGCATTTGCTAGTTTTCTAATTGGATTAAGGTTGTTTAGTACTTATTTTTGAAGTGAAAACCTCTTTAGCACCGTTGTGAGTGATTTGAAGCTCGATGAAACGAAAAAAGGCGACATAAAAAAGAAGCAAACGTATACATTTATAGGATTTATCCTGCGAGAGAATGAGATAGAATACCCTTACTACTCTTGTCTACCAGGCGTTCTATATATATGTGCTTGTGTGCGCCTGGGTATTGTCCAGCCGAATCGAGAGAAAAGGCGTGACAAGGGCAGAGGTCGAATATTAGAAACGACTTGCCAGCTTCCCCTCACTTGCCTGGCGAAATATTCGTCATAGTGGGGGAACCAGTCGAAGAGGGCGAACCGACCCGATGTGGCAGCGGTACACTTTCGGCTGTTCCTTGCCCCTTATCTGTTATAATACTTGTAACAGATAAGAAATATTAAATTACTATTGAAAGAAAAGGTCTGGATCGAATTTCATGGTTGATTGTATTTGGCTTATGCCTATAACAGATAGATTTATAGGTATTCTTTTTTAACTAATAAATATCCATTCAGCACTTATTTTATTTTAATAAAGAGTCCGCAGGACCAAAAATAATGTGGTAAAAAACTGTATAAACAACGATGACTTGAATGTTGGACGAATATTACATATCGCATACTGTTTGCGAACTCGGGCGTGAGATCTGGAGGAATTCTGGAAAATCGCAGTAGCATAGATTAAAACAGCGAGATTGAGGAAGGAGAGAAAACAAGATTTATTCCTGGCATAAAAAAGGAGGAAAAGCCTTACAAAATAATAATAATGATGATAATAATAATAATCATATTCATAATCATATTATATTATTAAATTAATGTAACTTTCACATACATTCTATTTGTCGTCATCTTGTAAATTGTTATGGAATCATCACACATGTTGTATTGTTTTCACATATTGCCAGTTATACCGAAGTTTTCACTTTCAAAAGTTAATGACAATATAATTATGTACAATTATGTAGAATTTCGATGATTAATTTCAAAATCTTCGCGAGCACAAAATTTGGCAAAAATTATTCGATTTTATTAATTCCGAATAGGGAAAGCCACAACAAATATTCAAAAAGTTATAAAAAATTTTAAGTTATAGAACGTTTTCCAAATTCATCGGAACTTGTGGCTCGCAATATCTATCAACGTGGAAAAAATCCTCTCGGCCATGACGTTCGAGTGTGGCAAAGACCGTACTAAACCTAAAAACTGTAATTACGAGTTCATCTCTGATGAGTTAGAAATTATTACATTTTCGACAATATCTAATTAATGATGAATTTTTCACTTCCTTGCGTGTTTTTGATAGTGAAACCGCCTTGAAAGATGAGGATCGGGATTGTAGGTTCAGTGAAGTTTGGATTGTCGCGGAAAAACTCGGTGGATTTGATAAGGCCGTAATGAAAAAGGAGTGGCGTTTCTTGTTCTCGGAATATCGAAATGGTTCGATTAGACGAGAAATCGACATGTTGTCATTTGATGACATGTGGACAGAAATTTTGTTTAGGAAATATGAAAGTGGAAATGTCAAGTATCCACAATTAAAATGTCTTTTAGGTATAGTACGGTCTTTGCCACACTCGAACGCGGCGGCAGAGAGGACTTTTTCCGCGTTGACAGATGTTGTGAGCCACAAGAAACGCTCAACCTTGTCGAGCGATAGCGTTGGTGCGCTAGTCGCAATAAAAGTCGCAGCTAAAAATAAAAAAGAGACGGGTCGTGCCAGCGAGGTAATAGAGGAGCAATTAACTCAAATGTCTTCAACATTGTTATATAAACCTTCCATCAAGAAACAACGTGGTTTAACGTTGTACGCGACTGATGAGGAAATGCCTTAAGAATAGTTTTGAATTTTTTCCACGAATTTGGGGAATTCTTATGATTTCCAACATTTTAAAGATTTATTCCGCTAAATTTTGAAAAACGTATAACTTACGCTTTTTTAATACCTGTTTGAACATTTGTTGTGGCTTTTCCTAATCGGATTTAATAAAATTGAATAATTTTTGCCAAATTTGCAAAGCTCCTCTATTACCTACTTCTAACAACTTTCAGCTGTGCAATACTTCTTAATGATTTTGAAATTATCCCTCGAAATTGTAAATATTCCATTCATTTTAGATTTATGGGTCCCTCATCTCATTTTCTGGATTACGCTCGATGTCGTTAAATACCATATGAAGGTTATGCCTCTATACAATTATTGTTATTATGATTATGATTATGATTATTACTATTATTATTATTACTATTGTTATTATTATTATTATTATTTTAATTATTACTATTTTTATTGTTATTATTATCATTATTACTATTATAATTATTATACGTAACTGTATTCTATACCTTTGGACGGTTCTACCTCCTTTTTTTGACAGGAATAAATCATTGTTTTCTCTAGTTCCTCAATCTCGCTGTTTTAATCTATGCTACTGCGATTTTCCCGAATTTCTCCAGATCTCACGCCCGAGTTCGCAAACAGTATGCGATATGTAATATTCGTCCAACATTCAAGTCATCGTTGTTTATATAGTTTTTTTACCACATTATTTTTGGTCCTGCGGACTCTTTATTAAAGTAAAATAAGTTTTGAATGGATATTTATTAGTTAAAAAAGAAAACCTATAAATCTATCTGTTATAGGCATAAGCCAAATACAATCAACCATGAAATTCGATCCAGACCTTTTCTTTCAATAGTAATTTAATATTTCTTATCTGTTACAAGTATTATAACAGATAAGGGGCAAGGAACAGCCGAAAGCTTACCGCTGCCACATCGGGTCGGTTCGCCCTCTTCGGCTGGTTCCCCCACTATGACGAATATTTCGCCAGGCAAGTGAGGGCAAGCTGGCAAGTCGTTTTTAATATTCGACCTCTGGACAAGGGGACATCAGACCTGCTAATCACGAATTTCGATGGGTCTCAGATATGTTGTAGACGGACTTGTCTTTAGTATCTGGCTACTGGCTTTTTATGCGATTAGCTTTTGAGAAAATCGATTTTAAAATTTTATGTGTTCCCTCTATACGTGTAATTTTACTCATATCTGAAGCAAGCGAGCCCAGCGCAACGTGTGTGGTTCACGACTGCTAGTCTGGTGGTGCGTGTTCAAATCATTACCGGTGTACAGCTCTCGCAATATAAGTTGGCGAGCGGTGGAGATGCGCTGTAAACGTATTTAGGACACGTACCTCCCACCTGTCTGATTCAGATAGTGCATAGGAATTACCATTGTCGTATCAATTTGAGTTCCGTAGGGAAAGGACGAATGATAGGCAATCTATCCCTCCTCTATCTGCGCTCACTCACTCACTCCCATCCTTCGCCAACTTATATTGCGAGAGCTGTAGTTTCTTTTTAAATAGTTGTATGCATTGCAATTATCAAATGCAGAATAAAAGAACAATGTTGTATAAAAAATTATTTATAAAAACTAGAAAAAACCGTCATATAATACGGAACAAAATATCATAATTCTAATATAAATAAATAAACATGAAACGACAATGTTATCGTGTAGAACTGTTGACTACGACATAATGATAATCTGTTATGTTGCAACCATTATTTCAAAATAACAATAACGGTCGAAACCGTTATTTTAAATAAATGAAATGTATTTAAAATAACGATTTTTCCCATCACTACTTGCTTTGGTCACAGGGTTCTGTGTGTATGTTGGTACCTGTGTTAGTACGCGTGTCGTGTGTGTGCGCATATTACGAAGCTTTGGTACCAATATTATAATAAGTATTTACTTTTCTGAAGGTTTCACTTCTACTGCATGTGAACTACATACATAACTTTTTAACTTTATTTTTTTTCAATATTGAGACATATTTCATGTAGCAAAACAAATGGTTTACCCTTATTTATATGTTGCTATCTCATTTAGTATTTTTGTTCTAATGTCGTGGCCAGTTGACGTCGCCGAAAGGCGAGATAACCTTGCCGTTGAATTTGTCGCGCAGAAGATTAATTGTTGCATGCGCTGTATGGCATGTAGCGCCGTCTTGTTAGAACCAGATGTCGTTCAGATCAATATCTGCCAATCTAGGCCACAAAAAAATAGTTATCATCGACCTGTACCTTTCGCCGGTGACAGTTATGGCGGTCCCAGCTTCATTTTGAAAGAAATACTGGGCAAAATCCACACCAAACGGTGACTTTTTCTGGATGCATTTGCAACTGATTGATCTCATGTGGATTGCTATCTCCCCAAATGCGACAATTTTGTTTATTGACATACCCTTTCATCCAGAAATGGACCTCGTCGCTGAATATGATTTTCCGTCCAAAATCGGGATTCACTTTCAGCTGCTCCAGAGCTCAGTCAACGAATGCTCGACGCTGTCTATGGTCGTTGACCTTCAACTGTTGAGTCAATTAAATTTTGTACGGGTGCAGGTTTAAGTCCCGATGTAAAATTCGCCACGTTGAGATCTGTGAAAGGCCAAGTTCTTGACCGCGACGAGAATTTGATTGCCTCGGATTATCCTGCACACTCTCGTTCTAATGTCAATAACAACACGGAATTTTACTTTTTTGTGGCTAAGCTTACAGACAAACGAGTGAACAAAATAATTTCTTTTTTTCACTTAAATCTTATGCATTTCACGTATCCTTAAATTCTCTACTAATTCCTGGAATGAATGCATTATTTTACGTTAATCACATACACAATTTCGACTGTTGGTTCTCCAACACCGTATCGTACATAGTTTTAAAATGGCAGTCATACTGAAAAGGACTATCATTCACTTTCATTTCATCTTTCGTATCGTTAATCTACACTACTACCTTTCATAGCGAGTTTATAAGTTTGTATAATGTACCATCACGGACTTTGGTAATGTCCGGTATTTTGAGGTACAGCCTGTGCTCCTGTTCTTTTATCGGTTTTAGAGTCAAGCGAATTTCGACCATACAGCTGGCCTTGTTGTCTATCCATTCAATACGTTCGCCTAAAGCGATAGTTAGGGAGTACTGCAATTATGTATTTGTATTTGAATATTACGTATAGTTATGGATTTTTGTTTTCTATAAGGTTTTGTATTCCCATTTAAAGATTATTTTGATTTAAGAAAGCGTTTTTATACTTGTGTTAGGTATACAGAGTGCACGGTTAAATTATGGAACAAATTCATTATTTTGCAGACAATTAACTTTTGACAAAATTCCTGATATAGGTCGATTTTTAATTTTAAATGTGAACTTTTTAAATAATATACGAAAAATGTAACGTCATTGGTGTCTTCTGAAATTGATGTATGGGTCGCGTAATACTTCTTTTGAAAGGTCATTTAATAATGTATTCAGCAATAACTTATTTAATTAACTAATCTTTCAAAAGGACAGAGAAAAACCAATTTAATTTAATCAGATAATAATTTTACAATAAAAGAAATGCAGTACTAAATGAAATTATACATAATATTTTTCTGTTAATTTAAATATTAAAAATGCGATCTCGTTTCATCTCCACATCCTATAAAAATTAAAATTTCTATACGTTGGCATTCACTTAAGGTAGCCATAATTTACTACTAAAACCAAACTGAAAAATAAAATAAATTTTATTTAATACCTCGTAAAAACAATAGTTAGCTAAATAAGCTATTCCATACCTTATTTAAAGACTTTTCAAATGGGGTATTACACGACCCATATTTCAATTTAAATGTATATATATATATATATATATATTCAATTTAAAGAAATCACTGATTATGTCTTCTCGTCAAAACCGATGACGTTACATTTTTCGCATATGATTTAAGAGGTCGACATTTAAAATTAAAAGTCGCCTATATCAGGTTTCTTGCCAAAAGTAAATTGTTTGCAAAATAATGAATTTGTTTAATAATTTAACCGCGCACTGTATAAACAGACTTAATAACAAAACTAAATGAATGTCAAAATCGTAATGAGACGTGTCCGATTTTAATACACGAGTGAGTAACAAAATATTTCCGTCGATCGTATTTTTTATAAAATGCAAATTTAATAATTAAACCGACATAAACACAAATAAAATGTAAGTAGCCGTAAAATATTTCACCGCTCACAAGTAATAACTTGTGTAACAGCTGTAGTCCTTAATGAAACTTGGTGTGTTTTCATTACTTATATATTTTAAACATACATAATGACAAAACAAAACGCAATGTTATGTTTAATCATTTCATTAACAATAAGAAATATAATGGCGAAGTGCTATTGTGGAATCTATAAATATAACTTATCTGATATACATACGAGGGCGGATTGATAATGAAGCTACCTAGCGCTACATGGCAGCACAAACACAAAAACTTTTTTTTTTTTTTAGAAATTGCGATCTGTCAAACGTCAGCTGTTAAAATTTCACCCAAATTCATCTATTAGTTTAGTTGTTGTAGTCGTTTGAAGTAAGCAACTTTTGTGTTTCTTGAAAAATGAAAAAAAGTGAATTTCGTGCAGTGATTAAGCACTATTATTTGAAAGGGAAAACGGCGAAAGAGACAAAAGAAAAGCTCGATAAACATTACGGTGAGTCTGCCCCGTCAGATTACATGGTAAAATATTGAATTGCTGAATTTAAACGCGGCCGAACAAGCACTGCAACAATACCATCAACAGGAAGGCCAAAAGAGGTGGTTACTGAAGAAAATATCAAGAAAATCCTCGATATCGTTATGAATGATCGCCGAGTCAAATTACGTGAGATTGTTGAAATGGTAAACATATCATATGAACGTGTGTTCAACATTTTGCATGAACATTTGCATATGAAAAAGCTATCGGCAAGATGGGTGCCGCGTTTGTTGAGTGTCGAACAAAAACGAGTTCGACAGACCACTTCACAGCGGTGTTTGGACATGATAAAGCGTAATCCTGTTGATTTTTGGCGTCGATTAATAACTGTTGATAAAACGTGGGTCCACCACTACACACCTGAAACCAAAAATCAATCGAAACAATGGGTGGAAGCTGGTGGAAGTGCTCCGAAGAAGGCGAAGACAGTGAAATCGGCTGGCAAGATTATGGCCACTGTATTTTGGGATGCACACGGAATATTGCTCATCGATTACCTTGAAAAAGGATCCACACTCACAGGAAAGTATTATCGTGCATTATTGGATCAATTGATTGACGCAATCAAGAAAAACGACCACATTTAAAGAAGAAAAAGTGCTCTTTCTTCAAGACAACGCACCGGTTCACACAGCATTAGATACGATGCTAAAATTACGTGAAATACACTTCGAATTGGTTGATCATCCACCTTATAGTCCAGATTTAGCTCCTAGTGACTTTTTCCTGTTTCCAAACTTGAAAAAATGGCTCGCAGGAAAAAGATTCATCTCAAACGAAGAAGTGATTACTGAAACTAACGCGTATTTTGAGGGGTTCTCAAAATCGTATTATTCAGATGGTATAAAAAAGTTGGAATATCGTCTTACTAAGTGTATTGAGCTAAAAGGAGACTATGTTGAGAAATAAATGGTTTTCGAAAAAAAAATGTTTATTTCCTACTTAGGTAGCTTCAATATCAATCCGCCCTCGTATGTTAATATATGATTATACTGTCTTCAATTTAGCATGTGAGATAACAACTGAAGAATACTCCTATCTGCTTAAAACCTAAAACCAATAAAAAAACTATGAATAATAAATACTACATGGAAAATGCACTAAGAAGTCGTAATAGAGTATGTTACGGTCTCCTGGTTTGGAGAGAGCACCAATGCGGTTACCCGCTTGCGTGGGGATATAGAAATTAAAACAGGCTTTTCTGTTTTATGCCGGTTTATTTGATAGATATGATTAGTAATACATTTAATACACAATAAAAGAACATTTCATCAGATAGCTATAATTGACACAGTTACTATATAACATTTCTACACACAGATATGATCGACACTCACAATAAAAGAAACGATGGTAAATCATCACTCCAAGGTCAAATTTTTTAGATAAAAAAATTTATCGCAACTTATGCTTATAATGTGTATCACGTCTAGCGTGTACTGTGTTTTAGCCCATTTGACTTAACGCTTATATTTTGCATTTGAGTCGGGCGGTGAACGACGGTCTGTTACTTGAATCCGAAGAATCGGATGGTTCTCGCTTCGGAGAAAATTTAAAATGTATTTGTGGCTAAACGTTTTTAGAATACGTTTCGTTCAAAACAGTTCAAGTATTTCGTCTTTGCGTTTGTCCTAAACGTTCTAAATACGTCAGCCACAAACGTTTGCGCCTAAGCGCGGTAAAAAACGGCGAAGCCGTACCATATATGTCTCTTAGGACAGAGACGTTAACATACGTTTGTCTTAAACGTTTAAATTTACTGAAGACCGAAGTCTACACAAAATTTTATGCGGCCGGGCGGTAGCCGAGGTCTGTTAGACGCTAAAATGAAGGAACGTAAGTTCGTATAGTTTCAAAATACGTTTGCCCCTAAACGTGTATGCAGTCGCAAATCGGATGGCGGTCGCCGATGCGTATACTTTCGTTTATCGTACGATGGAAGACGGACGGATCTTCTACGGTCTCGCTAGGAGATTTGTACGTATCTGGTCTTAACGTACTGAAGCACTTATGAAATGTAGATCGAACGTCTAGGAAGGCGGTTCTCAGTTCTAAGACGTTCGGGTGGTCTTACACCCAGCTCGCATGTCCCTGCTTTGCTATATCTACATCCATATCTGTGTGCTTCGCCTTCCATATAGTACCGACGAAGCCACAGAATGTTTATTTGAATGATTCGTCGATTCCTTTGAAACGAGGCCTAATGCAATGGGTTAAGATGATTCACTCGGCGCTCGATCTTTTCAGACGGGGACTGCAGACGATTGACTTGTATTCACCGATGGTGACATTCGATACTTTCCATCTTAGCGCGGTTAACAGACCGACGTATGCTTGTACGTCTGAACGTACGTTAAAATACACGCACGCACTGTCGCTAGCGTTTGATACAATATAAGCACTTACAAGAGTCAAAACATGAGATAAATTTAAATGTGGTACATATACGATACCTATAACACATATAACACAAAAATTGAATATAGTTTTTTAAAATATAATAGTAAAATAAAAGGAACAGTTAATGAAGTTACAAAAATTACAAATCTTGATATATAGCAAATATTGAAACAATATTACATATACATATATCTTAATTCTAAAACAAATGTCTAAGTCTTTAACAGAGTATTTAACACAATTTCTTCTTAATATATTCTAAAGATCTAAGAAAAGCTTACTTAGTAGTCGAATACAGGAAATAAGGTAAGTTAAAACAATATACATAAAAAGAAAAGATTAAACTTTATATCGGTAATTACCCTCCAATGGGGAAACAATATTCAATTAAGATTTTGTATAACAGCCATTATCCTGCATATATTGTGTGTATGTATCCTAGAAACATGCATGACGAAATTTCTCCGTGTATTAGCAATAAAGTAGTATGTGTATATTGCTCGCCAATAATGTAATTAAAAGAAATGCTAAGTATAAGTTGAAATATACATACATATGTCAGAATATAAAAGTGAGCATGAAGTTCGAAATGTTTGCATTTAGTTCTGAAATTAAAAGAATGAGTTTGACAATTAAGACAATCAGATACAAATGAAAATTCACAGAATCATTTGCACACCATGAATGTAATTGCATTTTGATGGCTTTGAAAGTGTAATAGCCATTAAAGTTGCCAAATATAGATATAGTTAAATTTAAGCATAAATTGGGGTATGCTTCAAATATTGCCCGTATTTCACTTTGGTCGTTCCTTGTGTAAAGTGCTTTGTTTCTTGTGGCTTGCTTATTTAGCATTATAGTAGTTTGGTTTTTGTTTTGCTTGAATTTTGTATTTAGTTTTATTTCAACTTCTTGCCTTTTCCTTTAGAGTATAGTAGTTTTATGGTTGTGGGTATCATTGCTTAATCTCTCTATTAATAGTGTATATAGTATTTTCTTTTATGATTTTGTTTATAGCATTTCGTTTTAATTTCTTGTTTTTAATTTATATTTTTAGTTCTTGGTTTTTAGTATAATAATTAGCTTGTAGTGCAGTAATATTTGCATAAGTATTTCAACTAACCGTGGGCAGAGCCCTTGGCCAAAGAAAATCCTCTCTTGAAGTAAGAGGTACGATTGTTGGATTGGCTGCAGCGGGAGTTCCTCAACATCAAATTGCAGAACGCGTTGACTTATCGGTGAGTATTTTAATTGTTTCTAACATTAGGAAAAAGGAAAACATTAGATAATATTGAACTAAACTGTTACTTTAAATCGTGTTTCCTAGTATTGTGGATTATTTATAATAGTTATATACAAATTAAGTAGGATTAGGGTTCCCAATTTTCAAATTGACTACATTTCTTTCTAGTAAGTTCGACTTTAACAAATTTAAAAACCTATTAACATATGAAGAGTCATTTGGTTCTGGTTAGTATTATAACGTTTCAACGTAGGAGTAACTAAATAAATGTTGGAAATTTGAAAATTGTCATCTCTGCATATAATATTTAAGATCCATGTAATCCGCTCAACGGCAACGGTTTGCAAAATAATGAATTTGTTTAATAATTTAACCGCGCTATAAACAGACTTAATAATAAAACTAAATGAATGTCAAAATCGTAATGAGACGTGTCCGATTTTAATACACGAGTGAGTGACAAAATATTTCCCTCGATCGTATTTTTTATAAAATGCAAATTTAATAATTAAACCGACATAAACACAAATAAAATGTAAGTAGCCGTAAAATATTTCACCGCTCACAAGTAATAACTTGTGTAACAGCTGTAGTCCTTAATGAAACTCGGTGTGTTTTCATTACTTATATATTTTAAACATACATAATGACAAAACAAAACGCAATGTTATGTTTAATCATTTCATTAACAATAAGAAATATAATGGCGAAGTGCTATTGTGGAATCTATAAATGTAACTTATCTGATATACATATGTTAATATATGATCACACTGTCTTCAATTTAGCATATGAGATAACAACTGAAGAATACTCCTATCTGCTTAAAACCTGAAACCAATAAAAAAAAAAACTATGAATAATAAATACTACATGGAAAATGCGCTAAGAAATCGTAATAGAGTATTTAACACAATTTCTTCTTAATACATATATTCTAAAGATCTAAGAAAAGCTTACTCAGTGGTCGAATACAGGAAACGAGGTAAGTTAAAACAATATACATAAAAAGAGAAGATTAAACTTTAAATCGGTAATTACCCTCCAATATATAATAATATAGTAACGTCCAAATTATTATTGGAATGTCGCAACAATGCTTAACGGCCTGGCCACTCAGAACCAGATTACTCTGGTCTGGGTGCCAGGACAGGAGGGGCACGGGGAAATGAGATGGCAGACATTTACGTAAAAAGAGGGGCTGAGAGAAACCTTACTGGACCTACCCCACCTTTTGGGTTTAATAAAGGTCTCCTTAAAAGGGAGATAAAGAAATGGACAGCATCCATCACAATAAAACACTGGAATGACACCACCAATACTTTTTCATCTGCAAATATGACACCTGTCCAGTGCCGATCGATATTTTGTTCACAGAATCGCATCCTTGCTGCATGGGCTTCGGTAAGCTATGGTTTTCTTGCTGGTTTGCTAGCTCGAAAGCCAGCTTCCTGTAGTCGTCTTCGGATCGTTCTTGTACTACAATTTAATTCAAATTGTTCCAAAATCCTCTGTGCAGTGACGAAAGGTCTCTCGCGAACGTGATTAACAATGTTGATATCCTGTTGTGGTGTCGTAACTCGTCGACCGCCTCGCTGTCTACTTATAAGAGGTCTGCCACCTTCCTCCTCTGACCGTCTTAACCAGCGCCGTACCTGTCGTTCCTAGAAGTAAGAGATTACTTGTTAATACTTTTTCCGTTGCCGTTGAGCTGATTACATGGATCTTAAATATTATATGCAGAGATGACAATTTTCAAATTTCCAACATTTATTTAGTTACTCCTACGTTGAAACGTTATAATACTAACCAGAGCCAAATGACTCCTCATATGTTAATAGGTTTTTAAATTTGTTAAAGTCGAACTTACTAGAAAGAAATGTAGTAAATTTGAAAATTGGGAAACCTAATCCTACTTAATTTGTATATAACTATTATAAATAATCCACAATACTAGGAAACACGATTTAAAGTAACAGCTTAGTTCAATATTATCTAATGTTTTCCTTTTTCCTAATGTTAGAAACAATTAAAATACACACCGATAAGTCAACGCGTTCTGCAATTTGATGTTGAGGAACGCCCGCTGCAGCCAATCCAACAATCGTACCTCTTACTTCAAGAGAGGATTTTCTTTGGCCAAGGGGTCTGCCCATGGTTAGTTGAAATACTTATACAAATATTAC
Source organism: Chrysina gloriosa (assembly GCA_038088585.1). Taxonomy (NCBI): domain Eukaryota; kingdom Metazoa; phylum Arthropoda; class Insecta; order Coleoptera; family Scarabaeidae; genus Chrysina; species Chrysina gloriosa. The sequence goes on along the minus strand of CM076094.1, from coordinate 27,380,387 downwards.
TGCACTACAAGCTAATTATTATACTAAAAACCAAGAACTAAAAATATAAATTAAAAACAAGAAATTAAAACGAAATGCTATAAACAAAATCATAAAAGAAAATACTATATACACTATTAATAGAGAGATTAAGCAATGATACCCACAACCATAAAACTACTATACTCTAAAGAAAAAAGCAAGAAGTTGAAATAAAACTAAATACAAAATTCAAGCAAAACAAAAACCAAACTACTATAATGCTAAATAAGCAAGCCACAAGAAACAAAGCACTTTACACAAGGAATGACCAAAGTGAAATACGGGCAATATTTGAAGCATACGCCAATTTATGCTTAAATTTAACTATATCTATATTTGGCAACTTTAATGGCTATTACACTTTCAAAGCCATCAAAATGCAATTACATTCATGGTGTGCAAATGATTCTGTGAATTTTCATTTGTATCTGATTGTGTTAATTGTCAAACTCATTCTTTTAATTTCAGAACTAAGTGCAAACATTTCGAACTTCATGCTCACTTTTATATTCTGACATATGTATGTATATTTCAACTTATATTTAGCATTTCTTTTAATTACATTATTGGCGAACAATATACACATACTACTTTATTGCTAATACACGGAGAAATTTCGTCATGCATATTTCTAGGATACATACACACAATATATGCAGGATAATGGCTATTATACAAAATCTTAATTGAATATTGTTTCCCCATTGGAGTGTAATTACCGATTTAAAGTTTAATCTTTTCTTTTTATGTATATTGTTTTAACTTACCTTATTTCCTGTATTCGACTACTAAGTAAGCTTTTCTTAGATCTTTAGAATATATTAAGAAGAAATTGTGTTAAATACTCTATTGCGACTTCTTAGCGCATTTTCCATGTTGTATTTATTATTCATAGTTTTTTTATTGGTTTTAGGTTTTAAGCAGATAGGAGTATTCTTCAGTTGTTATCTCACATGTTAAATTGAAGACAGTATGATCATATATTAACATATGTATATCAGATAAGTTATATTTATAGATTCCACAATAGCACTTCGCCATTATATTTCTTATTGTTAATGAAATGATTAAACATAACATTGCGTTTTGTTTTGTCATTATGTATGTTTAAAATATATAAGTAATGAAAACACATCGAGTTTCATTAAGGACTACAGCTGTTACACAAGTTATTACTTGTGAGCGGTGAAATATTTTGCTGCTACTTACATTTTATTTGTGTTTATGTCGGTTTAATTATTAAATTTGCATTTTATAAAAATACGGTCGACGGAAATATTTTGTCACTCACTCGTGTATTAAAATAGGACACGTCTCATTACGATTTTGACATTCATTTAGTTTTGTTATTAAGTCTGTTTATACAGTGCGCGGTTAAATTATTAAACAAATTCATTATTTTGCAAACAATTTACTTTTGACAAGAAACCTGATATAGGCGACTTTTCATTTTAAATGTCGACCTTTTAAATCATATGCGACAAATGTAACGTCATCGGTTTTGACGAGAAGACCTAATCAGTGATTTCTTTAAATTGAAATATGGGTCGTGTAATACCTCATTTGAAAAGTCTTTAAATAAGGTATGCAATATCTTATTTAGATAACTATTGTTCTTACGAGGTAATAAATAAAATTTATTTTATTTTTCAGTTTGGTTTTAGTAGTAAATTATGGCTACATTAAGTGAATGCCAACGTATAGAAATTTTAATTTTTATAGGATGTGGAGATGAAACGAGATCGCATTTTTAATATTTAAATTTAAGTTAATTGTCTTCAAAATAATGCATTTGTTCCATAATTTAACCGTTCACTCTATATACCTAACACAAGTGTAAAAACACTTTCTTAACTCAAAATAATCTTTAAATGGGAATACAAAACCTTATAGAAAACAAAAATCCATAACTATACGTAATATTCAAATACAAATACATAATTGCAGTATTTTTAAAATCAGAGAAACATATCAATAGGCAGAACGGAGAAGTGTGTCTGTGTATATAGCGCCCCTTTTCTGATACATTTCGTATTCGGCAATAAATTACAAACGTCCTATCTTGCTGTACTCCCTAACTATCGCTTTAGGCGAACGTATTGAATGGATAGAGAGCAAGGCCGGCTGTATGTGCGAAATTTGCTTGACTCTAAAACCGATGAAGTAACAGGAGCACAGGCTGTACCTTAAAATACCGGACATAACTAAAGTCCGTGATGGTACATACTGATGACAACTCCACTAAATGCTATGAAATCAAATTCGCCATTCTTGATATTCAATTTCTGAAATCAAATTCGCCATTCTTGATATTCAATTTCTGAAATTATGTAATGAAAAAATTCAGTTTTAACAGCTTAGATAGTTTTTAATATATTATTCGAAGATTTGTCGAATTCTCATTTCGAAACTACAATTTCACAACAAATTTAATTTCCATCAGAATGTCTTTAAAAAAAAATGTAGTAATTCCAAGATTAACTGAGCTATAAACAATTTCTGACACTAAACTAAAAATATATTCTCATATTTCTATTCTAATGCGGCACTGCGCGCCCACGAAGGGCGTTGGAGAACGAGTTTCATGTTGAACGCATCTACAGAAATGAGGAGATGTGAAAAAATGTCATGTTGCACAAGCTTATAAATTTTTATAGGGACTGCATTTTACCCGAGATAATTGGTCCAAGGTTGCCCAGAGGAATGGAGCAAAGATCGAAAAAGTTTCATCAAAATAATTCAAACACACTGTACTGGCGAAAACGTTCAAACTCGTGTTAATTTAAGCAGTGTCTTTTACCTTATTACTGTATAAAAGTGCGTGCTCGCATGAAAACCAAAAACGCAAAATAATCGTATACAAGCCATAATAAAACTATTATTGAATATTAATCATGTTTTTTTCTTTTATATGCAATTAGCGTTATAACCTATTGTAAATGTTACCACAAGAACGTCAAATTTTGTGTTATTACTGACTTTTTCTAAAAACTAAATGAGGTAGCAATGAATAAATCGGGGTAAATCTTTTGTTTCACAATATGAACATGTCCATGTCCAATATATTACATATTACATTTTTATGTGTTCTTGCCTATTGCTAGTAAAATCAAAGTAAATAAAGTTCATTCTTTTTAAAAGTTCTCTTTTAGTACAATTCCGAATTGAGTAGTTACCGGTTGTAAATAAACGGACCTTTTGGAGTTTTATTGCACCTATAGAAAAAGGGTAGGCGGTACTCTAAAGAGAAAGAATAATATTAAACAATTTACACATATACATTGATATAATACATTTATACATAGGATCCTATCAGTAGTGCATAATGTATTTAATTTAATTAAATTCAATTAAATATTAAATACTCGATACTTAAATTAAAATTAAAGTGTATTATTTATTAGTGACTCCCTTATATTTTGTCTTCACAGCAGCCACTGCAGAAAATCAGGTTTCGCAAAGGTAGAATTCTGAAAATGGTAATAGTGTACGAAATGCTCTTGTTTTCAGTGCAGAACATTTATCATCTACCTCTACCCAAAATTCAAAAAGTGATTTATTACTAAATTGTCTTTTGATTTTGACGCTTCCCGTGAACTCTATGAAGATTTCCTTTTCGTCAGTTGCGAGACCTTGGGGAGTATTTGAAATGGGTCCCTAACCCACTCGCAACTGGCCACCAGGTTGTCGTTAGCAAGAAAATACTTTTTACAATTCTTTGCCAGCATGGATAAATGATTTTTAATGGTTGCAAAAATATCTTTCACATGTTATTCTTCACCGGTATAAGTTTTAATCAATTCAACCACATTTGCAAACATTTCTAGATCCAATATATGTGTGTTTGCTCTTCGGAGCTGAAAATTGAAGGCATTTAATTTTTCGAATATGTCGACAGCTCAATTGCATCACAAATAAATCACCTCGAAACTTCTCGGCTTGCAGTAACGCTGAATTTACGGTACAAAGTTGCAAAATAGATTCTTGATTTTAGAAGCCTTATTTTAATATAATTGACTACGGTTACAACTGGCGTTAGCACAGTACTCAAACCAGGACTCATTTCTTTGGAAGTTAGCATTTCTCTGTGGATCATGCAATGTCAAATACTGTGAATTTTTGAAGTAAAACTTCTATAGGCACGGTAGAGCAAATTGACTTGACCGTCACTAAAAAATATGAAACGCACACTCCCCACCCGTAGCGTCTCAGCATGAAGTGACTGTTAATAGGTACCATGAGAAATGGAGAAAAAATATAAAAAACTACAATCTACAATTTAAAACATGCAACATTATTAATAAGAACTAATTCCCATCAATACCCATAATAATTAAGCAATTTACATGTAGAGGTTTCACTTCCAAAGCGCACCAATTTTTTGTTTTACAAGTACTTGTGCACTTTACAACTTTCCGGCGCATTTTTTCCACTCTATGTTTGCCTCGTTTACAAAATCATTTAAGATAACAAATAATGCAAGTGCTGTTGCTTTGAGTTTTCAGAAAAGTAGTTCTTCTATTACTGGCATACCATCACAAGTTCGAACATAGGCAATTAAATGACCATTTTTATTGCTGTTGCCTCATCAAGCTGAATTGAAAATTATTTGTCACGCAACTTCTCGAGAAGCTGAAGCTGTACATCTTCTGCTATATTACAAATTCGATGGGGAACAGTATCATTTGATAAAGGTGTGCACTGCAATTGTCTGGCAAAATTATCTTCAAGCATAGTTTCTACAATCTCAATTGCGGTTGGCAAAATAAGCCAATTGGTGTGAAATTTTTATATCTAGATATTTTATATGAAAGTTTGTAAGAAGCAAGTAAAGCTTTGTCATTCTTAGACAAAGTTTTTTTTTAAACGATTTTTGTTTTTCAAATGATTTTAATATTAATTCGAAGAATTCTCGGCGTTTGTTGCCGTATTCACTATTAAGCGTTTCGAAATGTCATTTAAGTTTGTTCGGTTTGATGCTGTCTACTGCTATAATTTTTGGGCAAGTGACAGCAAGGGGTCTTTCTTCTTCATTTACTTCAGTGCTGGTCAACACCAAATTTATTGATTTTAAATTTTAAATAGGTACAATATGTTAAACGAGACTAGACATAGTGATTATTCGAAACTCAACCATACACATTCGCTGTCTATTAACAGTTTGATCAGTTTGGAGGTTAGGGTATTACCATAGATAAGAATGTTTATACTTTCGTTTGTGTGTACTTCTACGATTAATATAGCTAATGTGTTAAACATGTTAGTAGCAACGTTTCAAGGGGCTAACATCGCAGTAATTCCTTTGGCATTGCTAATAACATGTTTACTGCATTAGCTACATTAGTCGCTGCCATTGTACCAAACTATAAATTTACACGCGCGAAAACGGCGACCTTATATATGCATTCCTATACCGGTGTATGTGACACAATGCGTGTATTTTTTGTTTATTGATATCTATCTACATTAAGTACTTCAGTACTTAATCCAGATCTATCTGAGTATATTTCCTGTTTCTTTCAAAGTTAACGAAATAATTAGTAATTCAGTGTATTTTACATTTAGAACGACACTTATCTATGTGCATCAACCAATGACAACTGAAACTTTATTATCGTTTTATAATATCTTTACTATTAGTTGTCTAAATTTGTTTATCAGCACCTTTTTCTACGTAAAACCAACTTTATTTGTGATAAATAAAGAAAAATATTATTATTATTATTTAATTTTTTCCGAAAATAATTTGCGCCATCCTTGAGACGATGTAATATACTTCAAATTATATTCTAAAAAAGAAAGATATCTGTTATAGTTTCTGAGATATTTACAAAAGTTCAAAAAACATGCAAATTTTTGGAGGGCGCTGAACCTCGAAATCGGGGAATTTGGCCGCAAAAAAATGCGTTGTTCTTATAGCAAGGTACTCTTTCAGTCTGCACAGTTTCATTGAAGTCAGAATTTCTCAGTTGCCGTGTTTTCTTGTTAGTCGGTTGTCCGTAGAATCGTGAAGCGCTTTATAGAAATGATTCATGCTAAAAAGGAGACACCGCGTAATGTCCATCACGGAATTAGATTATATTATGTGTGTGTTCTTTGAGACCTTAAATAGAGTTGCTGAAGTTGCAATAGCCGAACGGAGAAGGTCATCCACTGGAATGTTGGAGGTTCTGGTTTCGACTCTTGTGGAGTTATTTTTTGTGTCATTGGAAACATCAGTGGTATTGAATTCAATAATTAAAAACAATCGAGAACAATTTTTTCTTCGTTTCATAAACTTTCATTCACGGATAGAAAAGCAACACAAGAATGTTTCCCTCATCCTAAACATCAGTGGTTCGAATTCAATAATCGAAAACAATTTATGTAATCTTAAGTAGTGTTAAAATACGCACAGTTTGCGTCGAAATTGATTCCCGAAAGAGCGATTTTTCGAAATGTGAATGAAACTTGCTTTCCGTCGATTCTTTGGAAAATGTTTGTGGTGCGAAACTGATTTATGTTTCAAGTATTTTCACGATGATTATCATTCAAAATCATGCTCACCGAATGTTAGAAGCAGCGACGAAAACTGACTGACAATCAAACGACGAATGAACCTCCCCTTTCCGCAAATTTATTATTATTATTAAAATTACAATTATTATTAAAATAGTTCAAGTGTAGTAAGGGTATAGTGCACGTTTTGTTACTCTGCGTTTAATCTCTTAAAACGAGTGTTCATTATCTAATTTAATTAGTGTATTATATATCATTAAAGGCCGGATAATATGCAGTTTGCATAAATTTGCATATTTGCATCATATATGCATTTTGTATATTTGCATATTTTGTAGTAATTCAGCATATTTGAAGTATCTGAGTTTTATTTATTTATTGGATGTAATTTATTATAGGATAGGCATTACTAAAAATATGTCGTGGTTGTAACAAACAAAGAGTTAAACAGCCCTCTTTAAATTAAAAATAGCATTCTATGAAGCCCCTTCTCGATACTTTTCCGATAAGCGCTTCCAAAAATTTATTAATGCTGTTCCCATACATCTAGACCGGGACAGAATTCAAGGAAAAGCTGATTCCCTGAAACTTCTAAATAAATACAAAAATACATTTTACCAGAAAATTAGGAGCACAGGTGTTTCTTTGTTAATCGGAGAAATTTATTCCCATATTCGAAAGCAATCTTATTTATTTTAAACGTCATTTTACGTTGGTTTCTCGAAGTGTAAACTTGTGGGTTGTTATTAATTACAATAGCAAAAATGCCGAAAATAGCGACTGTGCCTGGATGGATTGCACCTTATTCAGAATTGCGTATGGATGGAGAAAAAGTATTTAGCGTAGCATGCAGCAAGATTGTAAGTAAAATTTAAGTTTATTTCCTCTTATTAATCTATAGTTTTTAAACGATGTTTAACAAAATCACCAATACAACGCTTCGACAAATAATTTTATTTTAAAATGAGTAAAATGATATGTATATTTCATGCCTATTTTTCGCATATCATCAGCACAATACGGAATATCTGATATTCCGTATTCTGCTGATAATTTTTAAATAAAAATCATTTTAAAATAAAATTATTTGTCGAAGCGTTGTGTTGGTTATTTTATTAAATGTCGTTTCTTCCGATTGCTATTGCGATTGTAATTACATCATAATTTTTATCCTTCACATAAAGGAATTTTTAAAAGTGGTTCATTCACTGAAACTATGAATATATCGAAAGAAGAAAAATAGAATAATGTTCTCGGCTCTTCTGTCATTGGCCCTATGCATTATGTGATGGTGAAATAGAGAGGGTATAGAAAAGAGGCGTGAACTTGATATCAGAGAACCTTGAAATGAATTGAAACGTTACGTTATTTTGTGAAAATAAGATATTTAGTTTCAGTTGGCATTTTTTTATATATTGTGTAATGGAAGATTTTTGTAATCATTGTATTTCTTTTAACCTTCCTATACTCACGTCAAAATGAAAGACGTATACTATACTATATAAGTTGGTCTCACAGACCGTATGCGTGAGTATAGGAAGGTTAATAAATGCTTTAAAAGTAATCATTACATTATTTTCATCAATTACTCTACATTTCAATTACATTTTACCCATTACATGTAATTAGAAATTGGCAATCGCCAAATACAAATTACATGTAATTGGTAATTGGATTTGATCAATTACAAATTACATGTAGTTAGTAATTGATGATTGTCAATTACTAATTACACGTAATTGGTAATTGGTCGTGTAATAATTACAAAATGTAATTGGTAACGCCCAAGTCTGCTCCCTGGTATTCCGCTTCGTCCTCAACCGGTAATCACACGATGAGGAACGTGGTTGGAAGCTGCTATTTTTCATGCATATCATTATGAAGAAATAAGGACAATTGTTATGGATCTTGATAGCGATACACAATCTGTGCTAGACGCCCAAAAGGTGAATTCGAGTAAAGAAATACCTCAACAGTTGGCGTTTATTAAAGCCAACTACAGTTTTATTTCCACTTCTATATTGCAACCGGAAAAACAATTTATGTCGGTAATTGAGAACGTTGAAATAATAAACACATTTGAAAAGTTATGTTTTGATGTTAAAGGAATGGTGGGAAAATCCGTGTATGAAATTTTTTAAGTGTAATAGAAAAAAATGAGGGTTTTAAAAAGCTAAAGGATATTGCTAAAATCTTATGTGGTGAGTCAGTAGAAAATATTGAGTTGACAATAGAGGATATTTCTAATTTGAAATATGCTCATATAACAAGCGTGGACGTAGAACGAACCTTTTCAATATATACATACATGTTAGACAAGCGCCACAATTTTTCTATTGAAAACTTTGAGAAATATGTAATTGTAAATTATTTTCATAGTTAATTATGGTGTAAATTGTTATAAATAAACTTGTAGTACACATAATAGAATTTTTTTTTTTTCTATAATATTATATTGTCTAGCACTACTCCTATATTTTTATCTGCATATTTTTCATAAGAAAGTGCATATTTAGGCCAAAGCATCTGCATATTTATGCGCATATTTCCACTTTTTTGGCATATAATCCGGCCTCTAATTATAACTTTGTGGCCGTGTTAAATCATTTTCAAATTTCACTTGTGTGGTATGAAGACGTCAGCTGCATGTATGTGCTATATTTTCGTAATTATTTCTATGTAAAAAGTAGTAACTGCAATGAATGATAACGCTTAGAAGAAACTATTGTACTTTTTCTTACAAGCATCGTGCTTCGCAGAAACATGTAGAGTTTTAGTTGTGAATCGAGGCATATCGAGTTGTTCTGTTTATACGACTAAAATCTTTAGTTATTGTGCAACTGTGACACGAATTATATAGGCCGAGTGCCTAATAATATTTTTAAAAAGAAGAAATTTATTGAGACAAACCAATCACTAATTACAAAGTTATAATTTAGAAAACAAAAGGGTGAAACCTGTACTAACGTTAATACACGAATGTAATATACGAATGTGTAATATACGAATGTGTATTATACGAATGTCTGATAACAATGCGTTCAAGTAATTTATAAACTATTTCCGCAAAGTCGGCGGTTCTGCTAAAGCGGCGACGAAGCGGCTGTATCCAAAGAGTGCGTGGGCTTTCCTTGGTATTCCTATTGTTGCGTCTTATGTTACTCCTCCATCCCTAGAACGGCTCCGAAGGTGTATCCTGAGGAACGGTGATCGATCGTCCATCGATGGATTGAAGTTTCCTTTTATGTTGTAGATCGTGTCCCAATTTTTGTATATAACGATACAACATACAATGATAATTAACATAATGATTATATTTATTCCAAAACGAATAATTTTCTCTTGGTATTTTATCCAAGTTCTTAATTTTAACATTTTCGATATCTTCTTGTAGCTTCTTAATATTTTGCCAATTCACTTTATTTAATTTAACAGGATCAATAGTACTTTCAATTTTGCTTATGGTATTTATGCGCAATTCGGGTAAGTGGAAGACTTCCCCTTTTATTAAGTCATTAGTTGACATAAATTTCTCTTTGTTTACTTCTACAGTGCAATTTACATTTAATTCTATTAAAACGCTGTTTATAATTTCTAAGATACCAATTCCGCTACAGTCATAAGTTATTTTTAACAAATGTGGTGTATAAATTAATAAATGTTTAGATCCAATTTGTTGCACAATTGGTTCGTTAATATGAACACTAATTTTATTACATAAAGAATCGTCGAATTTTAGGACAGCTGATGGCTCTTGAAATGCTTGTACTTTTTCCTTTTAACAGATACGATTTCGGGATAGGTACGAATTGCTTGTGATAAGGAATAGGATAGATATGATATAATTCAAAATTGCTTTTATGTAGTATAGGTATTGAAATTTTGAATAAAATTTCATCAGTGAATATGTTTAAACAATTAATAATATGAAATTTTCAATTTCGTGTACTTGTGCTTGGTTCTGGATTATCTTCATTCCGGTCGGTGTTGCCAGGGGCTGGGTCATCTTCGTTTTGTGGCTGATTTTCTTTTGTAAATTTGCGTTTCTTTTTCACAGCGGTTTTGGAGAATTTTGTGCCTTTTTTCGTAATTATTGTTTTAGCGTTTACTTTTGCTATCTGCTCTTTACTAAACTTTGGCTTTAGTTTATCTCTAAATTTGCGTCTAATATGCACTTCTTCGTCGACGTTAATGTCTGTAATTTCGTTTATATTTTCATTACCTCTACACATTCTTTCTTTTGTTTTTTCTAAATTTTTATGAATCTCTTCGTTTATTATTTTTATTTCTTCCGCTCTGTCTTTCACGAATTGTTGCGTGATTTTTTCTTCATTTAGATCGAAAGGTAAATTTGTATCATTATGTCCGTTAATTACTTCGAACGGGGTAAATTTCGTACTAGAATGTATACTATTTTTATAGCTTAAAACGGCATTTAGTACATGATTTTTGAAAGTCGCTTGTACGTTTATTAGTCTACATCGGATTGATTCCGCCAATGTGTTATGAAAACGTTCGATTAATCCGTTTGATTGTGAATTACCTACTGCTGTTATATGTAACTCAATTTTGTGTAATTTCCAGAATTCTTTTAATAATATGTTATTGAATTCTTTCCCTGCATCTGCTATTATTCTTTGTGGAATCCCATGATGACTCGTGAAATTTATCAGTCCGTCAATTATCGTATTTGCATTTTTGTCATTGATTATGCTTGTGCATATTTGGAAAAGTGATCGATGATCGTTAACAAAATTTGGTTATTCATGAATAATAAATCTATATGCAATTGTTCAAATGGGCGTTTAGGGGTTTAGGTATGGGATAATGGTTGTTTTTTAGGTGCTCTGTCATATTTTGCCAACTGACAGGTTTCGCAATTGTTGATAAATATGGTGATGCTTCTCTCCATATTTGGCCAGTAATATTTTCTTTTAACGAGGTGTATACTTCATTGATACCTCTATGACATGTTTTTCCCTCGTGGTAGTATTTAATCTTCTCGAATTGATCTTCGAGATTTTGTACGTCTTCTATAAATTTATTAGCAATTTCTATTCTTAATTTAGTAAAGTTTTCTTGAATGATTTGGATGATTTCTCTTTCTATATTTTTATGTTTGAAATATATCACGTTTCTTTTATCGGGTAATAAAACTTTTTTCATTGCATTTACTATATTCTCATGTTGGGTATTTAGTGGTAATGTTACAAATATTCTATTTTTATCAAAAACTTTCGCGTGTACAAATATCGGTATTGTTACGTTTCGCGAGGCGTCAAGTATGAATTGTCTATCGACTAGATTTACCGGTTTTTCATTGTACGGGATTACTATTTCAACTTCACCGTTATTAGAGTGTATTGTATTATTACTATTTGTCTCTTAGTTCTCATTCATTTGTAAATCTTTAATTATTTGTTCTAATTCATTCTGGTCTCTTTCATCTATATTATCTCCGATATTAACTAGTAATGATTCTGTGTCATCTATGTTAATTTGGTCTAATGTATTTACATAATTTTCAGTCATTTTAATTTTGATCCGCGATAAGGGGTTAAGTTTACCTTTTTTATATTGGATCTCATAATCGAATTCGCTTAATTTGAGTCTCCATCGAGTTAATCGTGAATTTGGATCTTTGATTGATTGATTGATTCCATTGTAGTGGTTTATGATCAGTTTTGATGATGAATTTTTTACCATATAAGTATGGTCTAAAATGTTTACATGCCCATACTATTGATAGCATTTCTCTTTCGATAGTGGAATAATTTATTTCCGCTACATTAAGGGTGCGGGACGCGTATGCAACAGGATGATCATTCTGTGATAATATTGCTCCAATTGCAAATTGAGATGCGTCTGTTAATAGTTCAAAAGGTTGATTAAAATCTGGATATTTCAATATTGGATCATTACATAACAATATTGTACATTTTTTAAATGCTTCTACAAATTCAGGGGTATGTTTTACCGTTTCTCCTTTTTAAGACATTTAGTAAGTGGTTTCGTTATTTTCGCAAAGTTATGTATGAATTTTCTATAAAAACCTAAGAGTCCTAGGAATGATTTTATTTCACATTGTGTTTTAGGAATCGGAAAATTCTTAATCGCTCCAATTTTATTAGGGTTTCGTTTGATTCCTTGAGGTGTGACTATATGTCCAAGATATTCAGTTTCTTTTTAAGAAATTCACATTTATCTACTTGTAATTTTAAATTTGCTTCTCTCAATTTTTGAAATATTACTTTGATATGTTTTATGTGTTCTTCTAATGAGGATGAAAAGATTATTATATCATCTAAATATACGAGACAAAATTTATGTAAAACTTCTCTTAAAACATCATTCATTACGCGCTGAAAAGTCGCGGGTGCATTTTTAATCCAAAGGGTAATCTTAAATATTCAAAGTGTCCATCTTCAGTGTTAAAAGCTGTTTTCTGGATTGATTCTGGATGCATCATTATTTGATGGTAGCCTGAGGCAAGGTCTAAAGTAGTAAAATATTTGCATCGGCCTAATTTGTCTAGAATGTCTTCTATATATGGGATAGGGTATCTATCATCAATTCTTTTGTTATTTAGGGCTCGATAATCTATTACTAAGCGCGTTTTTCTTTTTCCACTTGCGTCTAATTTCTTATTTACTAAATTTACGGGTGAACCCCATGGGCTTACGCTGGGTCTTATTATATTTTCATTTAATAATTTATCAATGTGATCTCTAATTTCGCGTTTCATTGTATAAGGGAAACGTCGTGCTCGTTTAAATATTGGGTCGCAATTTGTTTTAATTTCATGTCTTACGTTGCTATTACATGTTAGTTTTTCATCGGGTTTTTTAAATATATCTTTATAGTTTTTACAAATATGTAAAATTTCATGTCTTTTCACTGCGTTTAAATGGTCAGTTCGTATCATATTATTTAAATTCTGTAATGAATCTTGTTCCGGGATTTGGTATTGACAAACAATAATTTTCTAAAGGTGTTATGTTTACTGTTTTAAGTTCGATTATCTTTGCTTGTTCGGTTAAATTTTGTACTTCTATTACTGTTTCGCCATTGTGTACTTTACTAATACAACTTGGTATATTTATTTCTTGATTGCAAATTCCATCTATTAATACTTCACCTTGTACATAGTTTACTGAAATGTTTTTTAACATTGAGGTTTTTCCAGGAATTATTAATTTCTGCGATTGTCTAAAATTTAGTGGTATTTTATACTTATCTCTTACGAGTTGTCCTCTATTTAAATCTAAGGTAAATTTCATCGCTCTTAAATCATTTAGTCCAATTATACCGTTATGAAAATTATGAAATTTATGAATAATCATTTTTAAATTTCCTAATGATTTTAATTCATTAAAACATGGTATTACTGCGTATTTATTTAAAGTTAAAATGCCTTGTGCTGTTTTGATTTCAAATTCTTCATTAAACACATTATGGGGGTAATATTTTTCTACAATTTTTGGTTCTATCATTGATATACTGCTACCAGTGTCTATAAGTAATTTCGTTGGGGGATTTTTTATTGCTATATAAGGTTGTTCATTTATTGCTAATCTATTGAGTTCTCCGGCGAGGCAGGTATTATAAAATGTTCCTCTATTTCCTCTTCTGATAGTTGTTGTTCAGTTATTTCGGGATTTGGTGGGACATCTAAGGGCATATACCATCTTCCATCGTTTTCATTATAAATAGGAGAGTTTTCATATTGGCTCTCTTCTGTGTTGTATAATTCGTGGGTATTTATTTGAGGTCGACCAGTTGGATGAAAATCGAAATTCCTTGGCCTAAAGTTAGATGACTTAGCTACTGCTGTCGATACTCCGGACATTGGTGTGGGTTTCGGAAAGTTTGTCGTTTTATTTGGTTCCCATACATTTTGATGATTGCTGGGGTAGTAACTGCGTTGTTGCGAATTTGCTTTTACGAAGGGATTAGCTTCGGGATGATTAAATCGATTTATTTGTGGGTTTTGGAATCTTTGGACGAAGTTCTGTTGTCCAGACGGGAATTTATTGATAGAAGGATAATTATTTTGGTATTGCATATGATTTGGATTTTTTATCACTTGTGGCGGTCTGTTTGGCGTTGTATTTGTATTATTTGTTTTTGCATTTTTAACATAATTTGATCTGGCTTGAAAATTTAAGGCGTCTTGACAATAACCCATTGCTACTTCTAATGTTTCGGGTTTTAATGGCTTTACAAAAATTTGTATATCTTCAGGTAAGTTCAATAAATAAATTTCAAGTGCTGTTTGAGCGTAAATTTCTGCTCGTTGTACTTTATGAGTTACTTCTATTGTTTGTCCTAATTTTGTCATTAGTTTAGAAAGCAAATCTTGTATTCTATGACCAAAAGTTATTGGGTCTTCTTTCGTGTGAATTCTAGTATTGTTAAACTCTTGAGCTAGTTGACCTAAATCTCGTTTATCTCCAAAATATGAAAGTATCGCTTCTCGTACCGCATTCCACGTATTCAACTCGTTTCGCGAACATATTAAAACTTTAGCTCTATCTCTTAATTTTCCTAATATAGTGGCAAAAATAAGCTCTTTAACTTCGGGATTATTCGAATATTTTCTACAGATTCTATCGCAAGTACTATTAAATAAGTTTACGCTATTCGTTTCTCCATTAAATATAGGTATGGAGTTTAATTCTATTTTGAATAACTGATAGTTTAATTCTACTATCGTCGTTTCGGTTTTGTTTCCGGTTTCGGTTAAGCTAAGGTTGTGGACTGATTCTATCAATCCCTCCAGCTTGTTTGTTTACTTTTTCACCAATTATTGGTGTGGGTATTTCACTATGAAATTTTTCCAATAGAAAGGAATTTTTCCAATGACGGGAAAGTGACTACTATAGTCGAAGTGATTCGTATCGTTAATACAAGTAAGGAAAAAGTACTCACTTTGCTTCTGGGTTGGCAAGCTGTTTTCGTTTCTTCCTCCCTCGTTGTCCTCCTGGATCGATGCCTGCTGGTTTCTTCGTTGAGGTTCTTTTTCAATCTTGAAGTGCGAACACACCAATTTTTACGATAAAAATTTTAAATTGATCTGGATGACTGCGCCAATTATATAGGCCGGGTGCCTAATAATATTTTTAAAAAGAAGAAATTTATTGAGACAAATCAATCACTAATTACAACGTTATAATTTAGAAAACAAAAGGGTGAAACCTGTACTAACGTTAATACACGAATGTAATATACGAATGTGTAATATACGAATGTCTGATAACAATGCGTTCAAATAATTTATAAACTATTTCCGCAAAGTCGGCGGTTCTGCTAAAGCGGCGACGAATCGGCTGTATCCAAAGAATGCGTGGACTTTCCTTGGTATTCCTATTGTTGCGTCTTATGTCACTCACGTTTTCATTTTTTGCGATTTTGGTTGATTTTTTTATTTTCACCGACAAAAATGAAAATTTTTAGTTATGTGAATTTTAATAATTAATAGCTTCTCTATATTTCAGAACCTAGTGGTAGCACCCTAGCAATATCAAGAAGAGAACTATATGACACCTTAACATGTTCTGGGCAGGATACCATTGAAAAACAATTGAAGTTTTTAACAAAACATCTTCAAGTTCGTACAGGCTGTCCTGAATCAAATTTGAAGGAACTAAACAGCAAAATATACCACTCCAAGTCTGAATTGAAGTCTAGATGGTCGAATGTGGGAAGATCAAAGAGAAGAAATATGATAATTGGTTGGGCACTTTAATTCATTTCAAGTGTTATGATAAGCCGCCTAACTCAACAAAGCGAGGTCGTCCGACAGTTCCTTTTGACGAGAGCAGCGAACGAACCAAGCACAAAAAAACAGAACACCTGCGGAAATCTACCCCTGTTGCAGAGTTAAGTTACGCCACACAGATGAGTTTAAGGGAATCGGGTATTACAGAGGCTTCTAGATTGTTAAAGGAGCAAACTACATCCTCTCCGAAACGGGCAAGTAAATATAGAAAGGCCTACAAGTCATCACTCGAGAAAGAGGCGTGGAAGATGTGTGGTGAAGATGCCCTAGCTTTACTGGTAGACATTAAGTTATCTAGACATCAATATAATCTAATAAGACAGAGCAATCCGGATAGATTTTCTTCATATAAGATATTACAACATGAGAAAGAAAAATGCTACCCAAATGATATCAAAGTAAGTGAGACCTCGGAGGAAGTCCCATTACAGACCCTTCTGAATCATATTATGGAGCGTTTAATAACTGTGCAGGAAAGTGTTTTATTATCACTGAACAACGAGGAACTGGGAAAACTACAGTTGATGACAAAGTGGGGCTTCGATGACAGTTCAGGGTACACTTCGTACAAGCTGGCGTTTCATAGACCCCAAGCCAGTGATTCATTTGTATTTATCACATCGCTCGCTTGTTTAGTGTGTGATCCAGATAACATGAACCAGAAAATAATTTGGCAGAATCCTGTCCCGTCATCAACGAGATACTGCAGACCTCTAAACATTGCCTTCGTAAAGGAATCAACAGAAATTTCTGTCACGGAGAAAAACAGGGTAGGCATTGAAATATGTCATTTGCAAAACAGTATATTGACCTTACACGGAAGATCTATTTCAGTCAGTCACAATATGATATTTGCGATGGTTGATGGCAAGATTTGTAATGCTCTCAGCGATACCAAATCTACACAGAAATGTTATCTTTGCAAGGCCTCGTCAAAGGATTTTAATGATATTGACAGAATGATTAATAGAGAAATAGTAACATCGAATTTACAATTTGGAATTTCTGTACTACATGGTTGGATACGGTTTTTTGAATGTCTCCTTCACCTATCCTATAAACTTTCAATCCAGAAGTGGCAAGCTAGAGGTGATGATAAAATAATAGTTAAAAACTATTGACTTTCCTAAGCCCGGCTTTGGAAACTCTAATGACGACAATACGGCAATGCGTCTTTTTCGAACCCTGAAATCTCTGCAGAAATAACCAAATTAGACGTAGTGTTGATTAAAAAAATACACATTATTCTGATAGTGGTATCATGTGGACACTCAATTGATATCGATCGATTCCGTGAATTTACACATGATACTGCTAGGCATTTTGTAAATTTGTATGGTTGGTACTGTATGCCTCCCACACTTCACAAGTTCCTTATATATGGAGCAGATATAATATCTTGTGCATTGCTGCCCATTGATCAGTTAACGGAAGAGGCACCAGAAGCCCGTAACAAAGATTTTGAAAATTACCGTGAGCATTATTCCAGGAAATGCAGCCGGGAAAAATCCAATGAAGACATTTTCCACTTACTTCTATTAAGTTCAGATCCGATATTAACAAGTAAGAGAAAGCGCCCTACAAAAAAGCTGTAAAACTTGCCGGAAGCTGCCTTAGATCTGTTAGTGCCTCCAACAGTCACTGAATGTCAACAAGATGATGGGGATGATGACGATGAAGGCTCATTAATTTCTGATTCTGACGACAGCCAATGATTAAAATTTTTTTTTTTTGAAAAAATGTATAAAAATAACGCTTAAAATGTTTTATTTATAAGTAAATTAACATTAATAATCTATTTTATGGCATTAAAGCGCGATTGATGAGGCCTGGAAATTAATGCCAACTTTTAGAATTAGAGCGTGTGGAACGAAAATTGCGTGTGTATATAAATTCAAAATAATTAATTGCTAAGTGCCGATTAATTACTCCGATTGGGTTTGTCAAATGGAAAAGAAAGTTAATATGTAGCCGGTGTTGTTTTTATAAACTCCGTGAACGTTTTTAATGAAGAAAGAGGTAACAATATAATCTTTTTAATTAGGGAAACAAAGATAACTATACGGTTGTCTTATGGTGATAGTCGCAACACAGCGGTACAATTCGACATATAAACTTCTCTTGCGATTTTCTCGAAAACTCCGAAGTAATACACCTTACTACTTGCACATTATATTGTCCTAATGGACTACTAACAAAGTTTGAAGATAATCCGTGATCCAAACGTCGTGGCCTCCTCTTCCAAGATATAATACCGCACGTCTATTACAACTAATATATTCATTTTTGAATTTGTGGGTTTTACTACTTTTATTTATAGATATTTAGCTCTTGTATTTCATGTATCTAAAGTTCAATTCCAATATTACACCGAACGATACAAATTCGTTTTGCTTTAATTATCGTCAACTATTCTTATTAGATATGCTATTATTGCTGTGTAATAAATATCTTTATTTTCAATGTTTCCCGTTTTTATTTCTCTTAAATATATTGCCAGTACTTTATTTCCAATGCCATTTTGTTTTCATTAAATGTATCATGTTTTTTGGTTTTCTAGCAATTAGTTTATATAAAATGGCAGCAATTAATGTTGCTGAAATTTTATCTAAATTACATGTTAGAAAACCATTAAGGGTGTTCGGTAGATTTTTAAAGTGTCTTTTTAATTATCGTTTAACATGATTTGGCCTTGTCCTAAGACTTAAATAAAACAATTGCCATTATGTAATAATGAAAATTTATAGTAATTACGAAGATACAATTAAGTAAAACTGTAAAAAATATGTTTTTACTACAATCATAAAACGAAAACCTGTGGGTATGGCAAAATAAATCCGGGATTGACGTATTTTTACAGAACAGCACTTTGTCGTGACCCTTTAATTTTTTCCAAATTTTAATTTTGCTTATGTGTAAATTGACACAAATATCACATAGGTAAACTCCTCATTACGCAATTGTTTATAATAAAATCGATTCCACGTATTTCGCTAGCTCGAGGCTAGCATCTCCAACAACCATATAAACCGAAGTGACAAATTTCTAACATTAAAAATTCTAAAACATGCATTTACCCCACTTTTTACTGTGACCATGTGTGTGTATGGACAAATATTTTCCCGCTCGGTGACGACTAGGACGCCTTTCATCCCCGTAAATGCCTTTCTTTCCTTTACATACTATGTCAAGTAGACGACCAAGGGAAAAATACCTGCTAAACCCGAAGCTTAATCATTAAAGATTTACAAGTACATGGCGTGAATGAATTGGTTAAGGCCCGAAGAAATTAAATTATAGTTAAAATTCTTTCATTTGATCATAATAATCGGAATAAACTAGATTGAACGTCCCAATTTAGAAGATTTATATTTTGTGTATGTGTATAGCTTCATATGCATCGAGCTCTCGCGGTGAATCGACCTGTCTTATCCATTTTAAATTTTCCATTTTTATGTCGTGCCCCGTGTCGTGCATATGTTTCGCGATACTTGACGAGTCTATCTTGCCGTAGCGATAATGTGTCACATATTCTTTGAATCGTGTAGCTATTGCGGGTCTCGACTGTCCTATATATGCTTTATCGCATTCACTATAATCAATTTTATAGATGCCCGACCGTTGTTCCTGCGCTGTTTTGTCTTTCGGATTGCCTAAAAGATTCTTTAAGGTGTTTTTAGATGTAGAGCACACCTTCATGTTTTGTTTTTCTAGAATATTACTAATCCCTTTTGAAATCTTATGATGCAGTAGTTTTATAAAATTCTTTTCCCGCGTAACTACCGGGGCCAAAGTGATTGAATTTCTTATGTGGGCTTTTCTTTTAATTCTTTCTAATCGTTTTTCAACATCTCTTACAGGGTAACCGTTGTATATAGCTATCTTTTTGATATATTCTAATTCTTTTCGAAACCAACTTTGTGTGAGTGGAAATTTAACTAACCTATTAAGTAAGAAATTGATAAACGACATTTTATGTTGTATGCAATGGTTCGAATCCGCCATTATAAACCTATTAACGTTTATACTTTTCCTGTAGACGTCCACTTCTAATTTATTATTACTATTGTTTCTAATAACTAAACTATCTAAAAATGGGAGGCGATTATTCACTCCTTCTTCTACCGTAAACTTGATTGTGCCGAATTTTGAATGTAGTTGTCCTAAGAAAATTTCAACTGCACATTTCCTGGTATCGAAAACGGCAAAAATATCGTCCACGTATCCAATCCAATCCACACTCTAGGAAAATATTCACTATCTCTCCTCATCGCCATTTCGAAATTACTCATAAATAAATTAGCGATGAAAGGAGATAAGGGGTTTCCCATGGCTGTGCCTTCCTGTTGTATGTACATTTTGTTATTATTTTGAAAATAATTTTGTTTCATATAAAGGGAAGTCAACCTTTTACCAGGTCTAGTAGTTTGAAACCGGAATTTTTTGTAAAAATAAAACGATTGTTATTCAAAAGTGATAAAATTATTTTATTCAAAATAACTTCCAGTGGATTGTACACATTTTTCCCACCTCTCCGGCAATTTATGGATGCCTTGCCAAAAAAACTTTTCTTCTTTCGAAGCGAACCAATTATCAAGCCATTTTTGTACATTTTCGTACGAATTGAAGCGTTGGTTAGCGAGAGCGTGACCCATCGATGCGAATAAGTGATAGTCGGATGGAGCCAAGTGTGGGGAATAAGCCGCATCCGGTAGTAATTCCCAATTGAACGATTCAATTGTTTCCCTGACCGGTTTTGCTGTATGAGATGGGGCGTTATCATGCAGCAAAATCACTTTGTGCTCCCTTTTTGCATATTCCGGTGGTTTTTCAGTTATTGCTCGGCTTAAAAAGCTTTTTTAGCTTTTAAACGATTACAGATAGCTTTCTGCGATACATTTAATTGATCCGCGAGTTCTTGTTGAGTTTGAGCATCGTCTTCATCCAATAAGGCTTGTAACTCTTTGTCTTCAAACGTTTTTGGTGGTTTTCCACGTTGTTTGTAACTAACCTCAAAATCACCACTTTCGAATCTTTTGAGCCACTCGAAGCACTGTGTTTTACCGAGAGCATGTTCACCGTATGCTTCGACAAGCATTCTATGCGACTCTGCTCTGGTTTTCTTTAAATGGTAACAAAAAATTAATGCTGTTCGCAAATCGTAGTTATTAGGCTCGAAACTTGACATGTTTGAGGTTATAAAAAATATACTAGTGTACGGAACGTGGGTTAATGTTTGTTGACGCTCTCCGTCAGGTGTTAGAAGAAGACGATGGCTATGTAACAGGGGTTTTATGGTGATTAAACTGAACGCTGGCACCATCTATAGGGAAATTCCGGTTTCATACTACTAGACCCGGTATATTCGCCATTCGCTATTCACACGTCGTCGATATTGTTCATTCTAAGAAAATCCACTAAAAAGTCTAAACTTTCATTAATCGGTACGCTGGGGAAGAGTGAACAAACGCCGAACGATATTAGAACTTCGCCTTCTTCCAACTGCATTCCGTTGATCTTATTCACGAAATCTACTGAATTTTCAATCTCTAAGCTATCCGTCCTCTTGGGCAAAGTTTTAAATTCGTTTACTTGCCACTTTGACAACTTATAAGTAGGGGAGTTGGCCTATTGTCCATACACATACATGGTCACAATAAAAAGTGGGGTAAAAATGCATGTTTTAGAATTTTTAATGTTAGAAATTTGTCACTTCGGTTTATACGGTTGTTAAAGATGCTTGCCTCAAGCTAGCGAAACACGTGTCATCGATTTTATTATAAACAATTGTGTGGTGAGGAGTTTACCGATGTGATATTTGTGTCAGTAAATTACACCACAGTCCTTGCAATCACCTTTATGTGTAAATTGAATAAGAATATACGGAAATTTAAATTGCGAATTGTATAGATTTAATTGAAAGATATAATAAAATAAAACGAGAGCGATACGTCATATTATTCCAGATATATGTATACCAAAGTTTAATTAAGTGACATATGTATGAGCGAAGTTATGCGTGTAGAATAATTAACCGCACCGCTCTTTGCTAAGATCCGCCTATAATAATGTGAGGGGAGCTTACAATTGAAGAAGTTAGCTGTGTACAGCTCTCGCAATATAAGTTGGCGAAGGGTGGGAGTGAGTTCGCGCAGATAGAGGAGGGATAGATTACCTATCATTCGTCCTGCAACGTAATGGTAATTCCCATGCAGTATCTGAATCAGACAAGTGGGAGGAACGTGTCCTAAATACGTTTACGGCGCATCCCCACCGCTCGCCAACTTATATTGCGAGAGCTGTACCGTCCTCGACAAGTTTGAAATTTCGTAATTCCTTGTGTATTAAAAAAGTTTTAGGTAAGTAAGTCATTTAGTCCGGTCAATTTAGACAATCACCCTTGCATAAATTCCCAACAAGCCGAAAATTTGCACGAACGTTAGGGACACCATTATAATGAAATTGTGAAAAGTTTCCATCGATCCCATGCGTGCAAAAAAATTATTCAAGGTCAAAGTTCGCAAAAATGGGTTTTTTAGATTTTTCGGCGGTTAGTTTTATGATAAGGACATCTCAGACAAAAATTGTAGATCATGCAACTATCTACAAAACTTGTCCTTACAGTTTTTTTCATAGCATTAACCATTTCTGAGTACTTAGCGCGTTTCTTTTAATGTGGTTTCACCGGTGGGTGTACTCCACGGTCTATCGCAGTAAAATTTAATGGAATATCAGGTCATCTTATTTATCATCGTCGTCATCATCTTCTTCTTCATCATCTTCTTCTCTGCCTCCATCTTCTTCTCCTTCTTCTATATCTTCTTCTTCTTTCTCATCTTCCTGAGTTGACGTAAATTGTTCTAGCACCGATATATCAGTTGTTTCGTCGTTGATGTAAGGATCTTCTTCTGTTGAAGATTCAACATTTGAACACGACTGGCCTTGAGAAGTGGTGCATGCTGGTGAACAAGATAAGCCTACTGTCTCTGCAGCCGCATTTCGAATTACATACCTTTTTGCAGTTGCAAAAAATAGTGTTAAGGAGGTTTTCTGGTGCAGGTGAAAGTAGAGCATTGATTGATTCCAATACATTATTAATTAGTTTCCAACCCCATTCTTCTGGGTTCCGTTGATTACCAACACTGGTAAGGCACACTTGAACCTGGTACTGTACACGATAAAAATGTTGGTGAGCAGAAGGCACGGTTTGAGGAAGACAAGCTAATTGCACATGTTAAATATGCTTAAAGAGAATAAGTCATCAACTGCGCTCATATTATTGTTCAATTTCTTTTTGTTCTTATTTTTCTGTTTACAATTGTTTGAAATTAAATTAATATCTTAGACATAGGAGCAGGTAGACGGATACTGCCACGTCAACAATTGAACAGCAGCAGATGTTGTTTAAGGTCACATGAGGGACTCGGTTTCTTTTCAGTTTATATTTTCAGAATTATCGTTCAATATTAATAAGTATTAGTCACGCAGACTAATAGTTTTATTTATATTATACATGCAATGATGTACCATCACGGGCTTTGTATATGTCCGGTCTTTTGAGGTGCAGCCTGTGCTCCGGTTATTGTATCGGTTTTAGCGTCAAGCAAATTTCGCACATACAAGGCCGGGTGTACCCAAACAATTTGACCTTAAAATAATATACATATGAATACGTATTCTTATGATTATTTTTTTATATTGTAAATATGCCAACTGATATGTCTGAACAACTGCCTTTTATTGTAAAATATGTCAATTTTTCTATCTAAATAAACCGGCATGAAAACAGAAAAGCCTGTTTTTCTTATATTTTATCCCCACGCAAGTGGGTAACCGTTTTCTCCTGTTTTGGAGAGAGCACCTCCAAAACAGGAGACCGTAACAACTGTTATTTTAAATAAATTAAATGTATTTAAAATAATTTTTCTCATCACTACTTGCTTTGGTCAAAGCGTTCTGTGCGTATGTATGTATCTGTGTTAGTACGTGTGTCGTGTGTGCGCCCACATATTACGAAGCTTTGGTACCAATATTATAATAAGTATTTACTTTTCTTCAGGTTTCACTTCTACTGCGTGTGAACTGCACACATATTTTTTTACTTTCTTTTTGTTTTTTCAATATTGACACATGTTTCATGTAGCAAAACAAAGGGTTTACCCTTATTTATATGTTACTATCTCATTTAGTATTTTAGAAAAAGTCAATAACACGAATTTTGACGTTTTTGTGGCTAAGCTTACAGACAAACGAGTGAACAAAAGAATTTCTTTCTTTTTTCCACTTAAATCTTATGTATTTCACGTATCCTTAAAGTCTCTACTAATTCCTAGAATGAATGCACTATTTTACGTTAATCACATACACAATTTCGACTGTTGATTCTCCAACACCGTATCGTAATTAGTTTAGTGATAGAAATTGAATTTAAAAACATAACCTAAAACGATGGAATTCGATAGTAAACATTTCTCGTTTGTGATTTTTCAAGCGTATGCGCATTTTGTTTTGATTATCTTTATCTCTGATATGGCCCAGAAGTACTGATTTAATTCAGACGATGGTTTATTGATGACGCAGGGCTCATATTTTATGATTCTGAGTGTACGTAATTAAAAAAACCAATTTTAACAGCATACTTTTTGATATATTATTCGAATATTTATCGAATTCTCATTTTGAAACTACAATTTAACAACAAATTTTATTTCCATCAGAATGCCTTTTAAAAAATATAGTAGTTCCAAGCTTAACTGACCTATAAACAATTTCTGACACTTCATTCAAAAAGAATTATTTTCATATTTCTATTCTAATACGGCACTGCGCGCCCACTAAGGGCGTTGGAGAACGATTTTCATGTTGAACGCATCTACAGAAATGAGGAGATGTGGAAAAATGATATGTTGCACAAGTGCATAAACTCTTATAGGAACTGCATTTTACTCGAGATAATTGATTCAAGGTTGCGCAGAAAAATAGAGCAAAGATTGAAAAAGTTTCATCAAAATAATTCGAACAGGCTGTACTGACGAAAACGTTCACACTCGAGTTAATTTAAGCAGCGGATTATTGTATCTGATAAAAGTGCGCGCTCGTATGAAAACCAATAACGCAAAATAATCGTATACAAGCCATAATAAAACTATTATTGAACATTCATGATGTTGTTTTCTTTTTATATGCAATTTGCGTTGTAACCTATTGTAAATATTGACACAAAGACGTCAAATTTTGTGTTATTACTGTCTTTTTCTAAAAGACTAAATGAGATAGCAATGAATAAATCGCGGCAAATCTTTTGTTTTACAATATGAACATGTCGCAATGTAGAATATATTACATATTACATATTTATTTGTTCTTGCCTATTGCTAGTAAAATCAAAGTAGATAGAAACCATCAAATAAAGTTCATTCTTTTTAAAAGTT
This sequence comes from Chrysina gloriosa, assembly GCA_038088585.1. Lineage (NCBI taxonomy): Eukaryota > Metazoa > Arthropoda > Insecta > Coleoptera > Scarabaeidae > Chrysina > Chrysina gloriosa. The sequence goes on along the minus strand of CM076094.1, from coordinate 27,354,656 downwards.
CTGTTTTAGGACAATTCCGAATTGACTGGTTATCGATTGTAAATAAACGGACCTTCTCGACTTTTATTGGACCAATATAAAAAGGGTAGGCGGTACTCTAAAGAAAAAGAATAATATTAAACAATTTACACACTCTAAATATTAAACGTAAAACTTTACTACTAGCGACGCGTAGCGGATTTATCTTGTCCCTACAAGGTACTGAACAACCTTAAACGGAAAGGTAATTTCCATGCCTAAATACACACTATTTCAAAGGTCGAACGCTTGTCAGTATTTGCAGGCGGCCGTCGCCCCGCACAGTGGTTCAGGTGCGGAAAAAATCATTTTGGGAAGGTATGAATTCGTTGACATTTGTGATCGTATTAGACAGTTAAATAGTTAATGTACCTGAAAAATAGATTTAGTCCATGATTGCGACCAATTTTATATGAAACATCGTCGCCTAAAGTCGGACTTATCGCAAACAAAAAATTTAGTCTATGTTACTGATAAACATTCAAAGTACTCCCGTTCCGTAAATTATTATTCAATTCATAATATTATTATTATGTTAGGTGTAATAGTAATTAGAGTGTATGTAACCGAAGAAATTATTAATAAACACCACGTATATTTTGTGATATCGTAAATAATTTGGACAGGTGCACTCTTTGCTACAAGCCGAAATTCAGTAAGCACGTTTCCGCTAAAACAAAGGTGAAGCAAAACACCACCTGCATTAAATTTGTATCTGAGAAGAAGGAGCAAACTACGCTAAAACTTGGCCCCATCAAATCCGCATCACAACAGGGTCCTCCAAAGTCCGCCCTAGGGTCATGCAACGTCACCCCCGGAATTACCTTCGCTGAGAAGGTCAGAAACGCCAGTCAGATCTCGGCAGCGAAAAAAATGGTGAAAGAGGTGCCTTTAGTCTCATACACGCTGGTTAGCGAATTCATCACACTGTATTCAAAATCAACTGGACCAAACTCCTAGAGGTGGAGGTGAACATTTTGCCCAAGTCAGTCACTAGGAGAAGTAGGTGCTAGTCAGCAATCGCTAGACCATCATGTGAACGCACCATCACTACTGCGTTACATTAAAGCTACCAGATTGCCCAGATAGCTTCCATACTTCTGAAGCTCGTCTCACCGTACCATCTACTTGGCGTACTCATCCCTGAAGAGGAACTGGGAAAGAGCTCTTCCAAGTCCAACGACCATTATCGTAGCCGATGAACTAAACGCCATCGTGGTACTCAAACTGTGAGAATACTAAATGCAGGCTTCACCCCGATACGCAGGTGTGCACGAGCTGAATAGCGGGATCAGAAGAGCCCACCATCTAGGCGCCCAACGGCATGCCGCATTTATTGGATATCACCGTGATGAAGAACCTCGCAATTGTCTTTCAACTCACTATCCCGAGCAAGAGTGTACTTGTTACTTTTCAGTATGCTTCCACGGCCGTTTCCGTTCGCTACAGGCAGACCTTCATTTGCCAATCCACCCGGAACGCGATGCGGGAAAACAACCGTTTGAGGAAATGATGGTAGCGGACATTTGATCTCTCGCCGATTTCTGCTCCAGGCGATGGGATCAATTTGTGATTGAAGCTTCGGAATCTTCTAGCAACTTGTGTGTGGATAAGACAAATATAGTTCTATTCAGTCCAAGGTTGCAACAGCAGTCCTTATATATTAAAATGAATGCACGATCTATCCCGCTAACTGACAAAACAAAGTTTCTGGGTATGATCGTAGACGGAGGATTAAAATTTGAATCCCATATTGATGGTCTGTGCGCGGAGTTGGGTAGGTTCTGTTATGCCATTTATAAGATTAGAACAATTGTTAGCATTGAAACATTGAGGGCCTATTATTTTGCGCACATCCAGTCACGCATCTTATACGGATTGATATTTTGGAGTTCTTCCAGTCATATGCAACGGGTTTTTATAACACAAAAATAATTATTCGATGCATGTACTCCAAGATGTACTACTAGAAGTTCTTGCAAACCACTATTTCGAAATCTTAAGATTCTACCTCTGCCGTGTCTGTATATATATATATATATATATATATATATATATATATGTATATATGTATATATATCAGGTATGATCTAGGATCAGGCTGTTACTCTCCGGAGGGGCCTCGACGAGATCACTCAAACTTCGCTCGGGTAGTGGGGGCTGTTTCCGGGGCTTCATCCCAGAAAACCTCTACAACCTGGTGTGAATTCCCATCAAGGTACTCAAAGCTTTGGCGAAGAAATTCGTCTCCACCGTGACACGCAGTGTAAACGCTCATTCGAAAGATGTCCGCAGTGATGTACGAAATGATTAATCTTTGAAGCTCGATTCTGCTTGCAAGATTTGGCTCTACAAAATGCCCATCAAACCTATTGTTATGTTGAACAGGCACTGTGCTTAAGGTGTTAGACCGGTGTAAAATTTTCAACAAATTGAAAAAACAAATTTGCTTTAAAAAATAGTTTCAAGCCTGTATAATATGGATCTAAAGGTCCCAAGTATATTTTCTAATTAGTTTCTGAGTTATAGAGCCTACAACAGACTCGTACTTGCGCGCCGGCCGCTCGAGATTGGCCGTGTACCCAGGATGAATCTGTTGTGGGTCTGAGTGAGGACTTGCTATTAGGAGACATAAAAATTCAATAGAAGAAATGAAAACTGAATATGGGCAACGTTACAGCAGAAATCGTCAACTGACGTTAAACCCCAACATGAAAACTGTCCGCCCGGACCAAGTTCTTGGTATTCCTGGCAGGTAGCAAAGGCGACAAATAAATTAAGTGAATACAGTCACAAATCTGCTTTTCATCCTAATGTTATAGTGGCAATCACTCCTATCTACAAGAAACTTAGCAACAATGATTTGTTAGAGCGCCGTTTAGGTGGTTACAGCAAGCATTTGTGAAATCTTGGATGAAGCACGAATTTCGATCGCTGAGGCACGTACGTTCGAGGCATCTAAAGAAGGTCCTATTTTAAGGCGGCAGAGCAAAGCAGGAAGTGACGATGAGGGAGACAATTATTACGAAGCTGGCATGGCAGATTAACCATAAAAACAAAAAGTTTGCACTATATAATGAAAAAATGTATTGTAGAACTTTAAATGCGTTTTTCTCGAAACTACGTTTTACAAACTGGTGTCGAAGGTTTCTCGGGATTTACTCAACGAATTAACTTGAAGTTTGGTTTTTATTATCCTTATAATTTTCTCTAAGCATTGACCGAGGATTTTTACAATATCATTGTTACTAGGATCGCCCGATGGTCGAAATTCGACCACACCACCTATATATTAATACGCCGTCAAATACAATCGCACCTGATTTACATTGAATCTTTATTGTATTTTCGAGTAAAATAAAATAAAAATCGCGCTCTACTTTTTGAGAAAATCGTTGAAAAAGAAATTGAAGTTTCCTATTTGTCTCTTACACCGTTAATTTTAAGTGCTGTTCAACGAAGAGATCGTAGCGCGGTGAATAGGATCTAGGTTTTACGCCCCTGGGAATGTGTGTTCAAGTCCTGCTCGTGTGCTTTTCGGCCGGTCACAGCGGTCTATCACCTTAAATAGAAATTCTTATGCATGTTCCATATGTGAAGAAACTTTTACCAGATCGGATAATCTGTCTTGAAATATGAAGGAGATGCACAATATCGATCCCATTAACAAGAAATAAGAGGCTCGGGAAGAGAAGCAGTTGTCAAGTAAAAGAGTAAAACCTTTGCCATCCACAACAAATCACAACAATCTCCTTACACTTGAAGAGGGTATTTTCGTAATAAAAGTAGTAGTAAAACCAGCTTGATAAATAATGTTATGAAATACAAAGTCACGTGGTTCACCGATGTCAACATTGCAACATTTTTGTTGAATGTAAAGGAGAAAACTTGTAGGCTGGTAATTATAATTGGAATTGTTTGCTTGGTATACAAAGAAACTGTGGAGAGGAGCCGGTGACTGAATGAAAGTTATTGAATATGAAGTGCGTAGTGGTGAAACCGACTGCTAATATTGAAAGAATCTATGACGAAGTTACCAACAAAATTAAAACATAGACCGAATGCAATAGACTGATTGCAAGATCGCGATTTGGAATGGACACTAACTTCCGTGTCACATCTGTACTCGGAAGGGTAACCATACATCGATCTCCAAAACCAAAGGCAGAATAAATATTTGTTTGTATGTAGGAGGCTTTTATACAGCTTTATCTCTCGCACTTATGTAAAAGTCCGTAAGAAAACTAGATATCCGCCTTTGAAAATTATAGTTTCCTTTCACTCTAAACGATAAGCCAGTCATTTACTATATAGGTTGATCATATACAGTCGTCGAAAGTATTCGACCGTTCATATACAGTATCCTTCAAAACTATTTGACGTTTTTTAAAAATTCAAACGCGCCACAACGGCCTTTCGCCTATGCCGCCACAAGGACCTACCTACCTAACGTTACACAAACTGTTGGTTGCCGTTGTCCATGGGACGACATGCTTGCGACCGAGGGCGCTATACGCGGTGTGCTATTGCTGAGGCGTTATGCGCGGAATAACTCTTTTCACAATTGAGGCCTTCTTAATGCTAACTGTCGAATATTGATGTATACCGTATCCTTCTATAAATTTTTTGAAGTGTACATTATAAAATTTTTTACCAGCATCTGTTTTAAGTATTTTCTGCAATACATGTTGCACATCTGGTGCCATTCTATTTTTAACAGGTTGCATCCACAGATACTTTGAGACACAATCTATAATGGTGAGTATGTATTTGTGTCCTTGATTGTCGCGGGCGAAATTGGTAAGTTCACTCAAATCAGCTTGCCATACATCATCGATACCTTTTAATATTACACACCTTCTCATAAAATTTCTTCGAGCCGGTTGATCTATTTCATTTTGTCGGACCCAACTCGTTTTCTCCAAATATTAAGATGAGACAACGAGATGGAGGTTAACTACGTCGGCATTGCAGTATGCCTTTAATTAGTATATTTTGACATTAAATTCATCGACAATAGTACGTGTTTCCAAAGTAATCGCTTTTAAATTTTCAATATCTTGATTCAATTCTGCTCTCAATTCGTCGGTTTTTAATGCGTACATTTAACTTGTCTGGCAACGTGAGCACATATTTTTGTTAACGCCATCGTGAATGGGTTTACTTTCTGCATCAATGTGACCGCTGTTAGAGGGATTTTATTACTACTAAGATAGCAACCGTATTTGTTTGTAGTAATCGTGCTACGGAGGAGTATTAATTTGGTAGATAAATGTTGATTCAATTACACCTGCCTCTTCCTTGAATACTAATAGACCATCTATATATAGTCTCGGCAAAAGGTGGAAAATTCCAATGACCCCGCTAGCTATTTGAGGCCGCTCTTCCGTCACTGTTTGGTGATTTTGGCAAAATTCGTTCAGTGATTCACGACCTCGTAACTCTGAGAGTTCCTATTCTAATTCATTAATTAAAATGCTGTCAAATGTTGAACAGATTTGAAAAATTCATATATCTAAAGATCGACGATTTCCAATTCATTGTCATTTCTAGCAAAGTATTACACCCCTGGGGCAGAATGATACATGGGTTGGGGTACGTTGGTGTATCGTATAAATTGATATGAATAAGAATTACTGGGACCCGCTTAGAGACTGATTGTGAGCAGGCGCCTCATAAAAAGAAAATCTGGGGATGGAGCCCTGGTCGCAGAGGAGCGTAGCAGTTTAAAATCCGAAAATGAATGTGTTACTGTTTATTATTCTGAAAAGAAAACCGTTCAAAACTTCCGTTCGGAATTTCTAAGAAACTCATTAAGAAACTGTTAGAAACTGTTTAGAAACATCGTTGGAATCTGCTTCAGAAGTTTCTAAAAAAACACACACAATTTTGAAGAAAACTGTTGAAATTTTTATAAAACTTTTAAGGAATCTCTTCGGAATTTCTAAGGGACCGCATACAAAAATGTTAGAAATTATTTAGAGAAACTATTGGAATCTGGTTAGAACTTGAAAGTTTCTATAAATCAAGATTTTTAGGAAAAAAATTGGTAATCGTTCAAGAAAAAAATCAAAGTCTGTAATATCCAGAAATTGCTTAAGACTATGAACGAGTCAATATGTCTAAGAAACTGTTACAAACTTGTTAGGAAAACAGTGGAAAATTACTACAAATTTCAAAATATCGAGAAATTGCAATCTTAAGAAACTGTTAGGAACTTTTACAGAATTTTGTTAAAATTAGTAAGAAACTGTATAAGAAACTGTAAGAAACTGTGTGTGCAAGAAAACCGTTTGAAGTGAACCAAAAAAACCCTAATAAACTTTAATATGAGAAAAACATCCGAAATATTAACAGAATCTTTTCAAAATCGTATCTTTGATGTATTAATGTACCCGACTTATACCTGACCTCACATTTCTTCGTTAAAAATGTCTTAATACAATCATTTAAACTAACAAAAGAATACATTAATAATTAAAATACTGACCTGACTGTCCTGTAATGAAGAGCTTACCGTCAAACAAAAATGTATTTTAAAATGACACTAAAGGAAAACTGGAATATTTACTTTTCGGTGGCAAAAATATATTTGCACATATGCTTCAAGGAATATAGTAGATACAAATGATTTTGTTAGGGTAATTGTGGACTGACTATTGCCAACTGGCATTGAAAGAAATAGAATGCAAAACTTGATAAGATAGAACAACGACTGATTCGAGTGCCTTATGCATCAATGTAAGTACGCCAATTTTTTTAATATATAAAACAGTTAAATTAACTTCTTGTTTAGTTAAATCAGATAAATGTTATGTTTGTCCGCAGGGCCGAGCTAAGGGCATCTCCGCTCGGGTGCAAGATATAATTTTGCGGTCCCTAGAGGCTATAGGCATAGTACTAATTACAAAGTTCTGCATTTCCTCAATAACTGTTAATTTGTTTGAAAAATAAAAAGTCATCAAGGTTATATGATTCGTCACTAAACGCAATACATTTCCACTAATCCTGCCATTGTTGTCGTTCACTGCACCATTCAAGTATTCTCTGTCGATGATTTGGTGTTAAGGGTAGACGCAATAAAGGACGAGAACTCCGGAAGCCCATTTTAATCATGCGATTATAAACAGTTCGTAATTATGGTCTATGACCTATTGCGATCCACCATTCTTGTGCAGTAATTAAACTTTTTAAAATGTAATCTTCTCGGGGATGGTTTTCGATAACTCAGCCGAACCTGCTCTTCTGATGCATGATGCAACTTTGAGTTTAAATTTTTCTTCTGTTTAAAATGTAAGTGTCATTTCTTTGTTTTAAATTAAATTGTGTCTTTTCTTATCTACCTGTTTACTTGATAAGTGAGCGTTCTCGGCAATAGACCTCTAAACTGCGATCATTAACGCAGTTAATTACCGCAGTTCATGAGTTTTGTAGGAAAATGTTTAATTCAATATTCTTTAAATTGTCGTAGTTGAGTAGTAAACTAAAAATCGAAAACTAATCATTTCAATTAAGACTGGGCAATCGATTACTTCTTTACAATGGTTGTGATGTAGTAACCCTTTTACTACGAAGACACCTTGTCTTTTTAAATATAAATATTTATTTCTTTACAAACAGAAAATACAGAAAATTATTACGTCAAGTTGTTTATATCTATTACTAGGCAACATACATTACAGTCCTCCCTTCCAAGTCTTAAACAAAATTACAAATTAAGACGATCGGTTGGTTTTATCTGTCTACGGGGTCTACTATTTAAATTTGAAGTAGGCACTTGTCCATTATTTTCTTCAGTCAGATTACCCTTATCAACTAAGATCGAATCACCTTCAATGGTCTTAGGTATACTATCATTATTTGACTCATCGTGATTTGAAACGTTTGATTTTGCAATTGGATTCTCCTTTTCAGTTAAAATATCGTTTAGCAAGTCGGATCTATTATCCACATTCTTTTGCTCATTTAATAGCTCTAGAGAACTATTATAAAATTTCCCTACTCTGACTATCTGATCCAAATGTCTTTTCCATTCTATATTTTGATCTAATGGTCTACATAAATATGTCTCTTTCCCCAGACGTTGTGTGATTATCGCTTTTGTCCACCTGCCTTTAGGTAACTGCCTAAAATCTTTAACATAAGCTGTCTCCTCTTTTGTAAAATTGGAGAATCTGTCGCCATGATGAAACCTAATTTGATTTTCCATAGCCTTTTGTATCACATTTTTGTTAAAAATCTAGTCTAGTTTTAATTTTACGGGAAAACATTAATTGTGATGGAGTTTCCCTGTCACTGAATGTAACGTGTTTCGATATGAAAACAAAAATTTACTAACTAGTGTGGACATTTGTAACTGTTTGGATTTGTCAGTAGCTTATTTAATGAGTCTTTAAATAACTTAACATAATTTTCGGCTGCGCCATTTGTGGACGGATGATATGGTGCAGTAGTTACATGTGCAATTCCATTTTGTTTACAAAAATGTTGAAATTCCTGGGATACTAATTGCGGACCATTATCCGAAATAATAGTGTTAGGTAACCCAAATCGTGCAAAACAGTCCCTTAATTTATCAATTGTTGTTAAACTGTCTGTTTTCGGCATTTCATATACTTCCGGCCATTTTGAAAAAGAATCTATTACAATTAGGTAAGTTTTCCCATAAAAAGGTCCCAAAATCTATGTGTATCCTATCAAAAACATGTTTACCTTCAGGAAATTTGACCAATACCGCTTTATTAGGTGTCTTTGAATTAGTCACACAAGCATCACAGCTTTTTACATAGTGTTCAATTTCCCTGTCTAAATGAGACCACCAAAAGTATTGTCTAGCTAATGCTTTCATACAGACTATTCCATTGTGAGGACCGTGACCCTCGTCTAACAATTACCTTCTAAATTTTAATGGTACAATAACACGATAACCCCACATCAATATTCCGTTATCAATGCTTAACTCCATCTTTCTATTAAAATAAGGTCTAAGATTATCATCAATTGTTGCCTCGGTCCATCCATCTCTCACATATCTGTAAATTTTACTCAATATAATGTCTTTTCTTGTTTCCTTTCTGATATCAGCACTGATAGGAACTCGATCCTCTATTAAAATATTAAAATAATCATATTCACTTTCCGGAGATTCCATAGATTTAACAGGTAATCTAGGTAATCCATCCGCACCAGCATTCTCAATACCCTTAATATGTTTAAAAGAATAATCAAAACCACTAATGAATAAAGCCCAACAGTGAAGCCTACCCGCTGCCATCTGCGTCTACCCTTAGCTTCGCCAAATAAGGCTATTAATGGTTTATGATCACTGCATAACATGAATTTATTTTCCATCAAGTATTGATAATACTTTTTAACTCCCCAATATATAGCTAGTGCTCCTTTATGTATTACGGAATATTTAATTTCGCTTTTGTTTAAAATTCTAGAAGCAAAGCTGATAGGTCGTTGTGTACCATCAGCAAACACCGGAAGTAAAACTGCACCTATACCTACTTGAGAAGCGTTACATACTAACTTTAGCGGAATATTTGGGTCAAAGTGTGTTAAACATTGATCAGATGATATAATTTCCTTTGATCTGAGAAACGCCTTATTACACTTTTCTGTCCATTCGAAACCGGAATCTTTCCTTAATAATTTATAAAGAGGTTCTAATAATGTTGACAAATTCGACACAAATTTCCCATAATAATTTATCATACCTATATAGGCATTCACTTCTGTCACTCGTGTCGGTTGAGCACAGTCTACTGTTGCCCTTATCATTTCAGGATCTTTGCGTAAACTTTATTTATCAATAATATGGCCTAAATATTTAATTCGCGATTCAAAAATCTACATTCTTTAAGGTTAAGGCGAAATTCTGCACTAGAAAGCTTAATAGAAACATCTATTAAGTTTTTTAAATGTTCATCTTTATTTCTTCCAGTTACCACGATATCGTCCAAGAAATTTATAGTGCCTTTTGTTCCCTGCAGTGTTTTTCTACAATTTTTTGGAAAATAGCGCAAGCTGGTTTGGTACCATATGCTAATCTATTTAATTTGTATATACCACGATGGGTACTCCATACTAATAAATATTTTGTATTCTCGCACAACTCTAATTGATTGTATGCATTTGAAAAGTCTAATTTTGTAAAATATTCTCCTCCTTGCAATGCCGCAAAAGTTCCTCTATTCGAGGAAGTAGATGCTTAACATATTCAATAAACTTATTAACTGTGATTTTATAATCAGCACAGAGTCGAATATCATCATTCTCTTTAATTACAGGTACCAGAGGCGTACCCCAATCAGAATTGTCAATTAAAGAAATAACGCCCTTACGTTCCAATTCATCCAACTCTTTATTTATTTTTTGCTTTAATAAGAATGGTACTGGTTTAGGTTTGGAAAATATAGGTCTTGCCCCTGATTGGACTTTTATTTCAAGTTTCTCATATTTATAACAACCTAGTTCTTCACTAAATAAATTGGAGTATTTTCCTAATAAATAACTAAGATCTTTGTCTTGTTCAACGTTATTTACGTCTCTAATTATATTGTTTGTAAGATCTACTTTAATATAAAATCATTTCATTAAATCTCGTCCAATTAATGGAATTATGTCATTTTTAACAACTATTGACGAGATTTAATGAAATCATTTGATATTAAAGATCTTACAGTAGCATTAAATTCACCTAGTGGATTTATTAAGCTGCCATCATAACACCTTAATTTAACAGTAGTATCGTTTATCTTACAATCTTTGAATTTTTCTTAAAAAACTTATTCTGGAATTACTGAAATTCCTCCTCCAGAATCGACTTCCATTAACAAAGGTTGTCTATTTATTATAAATTCAACTAAGGTAGGTTTAATGTAATTATTGTGGACATAGTGTATTTCTATAAAATCAAATGTCTCATTATCCTTTGAGCCTCAACAAAATGATTTTCTCGCTTAGAACAAACTATAGCTAAATGACCTATCTGTTTACACACTTTACATTTACCTTCATATCTATCCTTTGCAAAATTATGATTACTCTTACCACAACTCTTACACTTAAGCGTAGTACATGTTTTCTTCTCCAGTTTCTCTGTGCTCGGCTTCAACTTGCTCTCTTCCCTCCTACTACTGTCTTTGAAGCCTCTTTGGAGTGCTACACGATTAACTGAGGTTGGAACTTGCATTGATGAGGAAACCATTGCTGCTTCTTTATTTAAAGCTGTCTCTAACAGTTGTTCTGCAGTCTTCGTATGTTCTTCTTCACATACTCTATCCAAAATTGGTCCTTTTCTTAATCCAGCAACAAATCTATCCTTCAAAACACTACTTAAATTATTTCCAAATTTACATGCATTTGCTTTGTTTTTAATTCTTACACACCATTGTCGTACTGTTTCATTTTCTGCCTGTTTTAATTCATAAGATTCAATTCGTTCTTTAAACACAGATACCCTTTTTGAAAATTGTTTTTAACAAAGTGCATAACTTATATGTCTCCTCTTTAGGTAAAACAGGGGCGCATAAATCTCTTACGATTTTATAAGCTAGCTTACCTATAAGGGTTAATAATACAGCCACTGTCGTGTCATTTTCAACATAATTTGCTGCTAAATACTGCTCTAATCGCTCTTGCCATGTGGTCCAGTCTTCTTCGGGTTTAAATTCCGAAATAGAACCAATTATACCTCGAAGTACAGTAGTTGGTTGTTCCGCCATTTTGCTTCCCGTTGTACGCCTGGCGTTCTATATTTTATCGTCTCACGAGATAAACGAGTTCAATACCATAATGCATGTCGCCAAATTTGTGATGTAGTAACCCTTTTACTACTAACAAGGAGAAGGCAAGGTAATCGGATTTTTGTAATTCTTTATATTTATGGTAGGTGCAGTTTGGACCTTAAATAAGAATATTTTGGAGTAGTTGGACGCAACGTTCATAAATTACCGAGATAATCGATGTTGAAGTTTAACCCATCAGTTAAATCCACTAGATATAATACGATTGTCAACTGGACTCGTGGCCTAGTCGATAGCGTTTTGGTGCGATACTCACGAGATTGGTGGTTCGAGTCTCGTCACCGGACATTTCTTTTTCTTCCATTCAAAACGCACCATATGTTTTCTTCATTCTTCTTCTCATATCAAAAATTATGAACAAACGAAATATATGAACTATATGCAGGAACATTCTTCAAGTACTTCATTAAAATGCACAATCGGTTGATAAACAATATTCATTTTGAATTAACAAAAAAACCAACGGAGTCAGGTAGGAAATGAAAATTTCTATTATTTTATATCTAGTATGCGACATTTTCCGCAGTGTGAACGAGCTAGAGTGGTAGTTATCATAGAAACATGGGAAGCAACATTTTTTTATTATTACCTTATTGTTAAGTTAATTTAAAATGAATATTGTTATGAATATTCTCATTTAAGGTCCAAGCTACACGTACTATAAATATCAAAAATTACAAAAATCCGATTACCTTACCTTCTCCTTGTAAGACACCTTGTCTTTTTTAAATATAAATATTTATTTCTTTACATACAGAAAATACAGAAAATTATTATAACGTCAAATTGTTTATATCTATTCCTAGGTAACATATATTACAATGGTGAATGATAAATGTTATTGTTTAATATGCCATACCTCCATGGCAATGCTAAAAGAGACATTTCTTCGCTTTACATAACAAGTATCAAACAGATTACCAAATTTCGAATTGAAAACACGTAAAAATAGGGATTTTCAAACTCAATTAACAAATCAATAAAATGTTTTTATAAAGCCAATGTTGAAGTCAGAAGTAGTAACAGCATCATTTAAAGCAGGTATGGGCAACCTACGGCCCGCGGGCCACATGCGGCCCTCGAGTAAGGTTTGTCCGGCGCGCTACTGAATTCTTTCGTTGCATATTAGCACGACCCGTCTAAACTTAATTCATAATGAATCATAAGGATACTACAAAAACGTATATTTTTCAAGATTACTCACAGCATAAAACTTCTACAAAAAAGATTGCCCATGCCTGATTTAAAGCATTGAAATAGATATAGTAATGGAACGCGCACGTTAATGTGTCTATGCAACGAAAAACGTGCCGTCTTCTCGCTCATTGACTGTTATGTGTCTATCAGACTCGGATTTGTTTTTTAACAACATTTATAGTTTAATAGTGAAAATAGTTAAACACTGTAGTGCATGTGGTTGTAAAAATGAATGGACTCCTTCTGGAAATAAGTTATTATAAAAGTTATTTTGGGACACATACAAAGACCCTTATTTTAAAAAGGATTATGAATTTAGTTCAGCAGCAGTTTATACCTGAAATAAAAACATATTATTATAATTATTCTATCCTTCGCATCCAGTTGTCGATATTTCAGAAGATTTGCATGAAATACTTCTTCTTCTTCTCGTCAATCCTTATGCCTTTCAGCGTCGGATTATTTTTGGATCTTACGACGATTTAATCCATTCTTTCCATCGTGTCCGGTCTGTACTCATACTTCTCATTTCTGCTATGGTCTTCCCTCGCTTTCGTCCCAATTCGTTGACTCTGTCAATCCATTTTTTCCTTGGTCTTCCCTTTTTCTTCTCCCGTTATTTTTGGCTTCTATTATTTTCTTTGTCTTCTGTCCATATTTTTGTTAATTTGTGCCACTCCGTTATATCCTAACAGTGTCTTCACAGTTTCGGTGCGTTTCCTCGTATTTTGCAGGATTCTGTCCATTACTATAATAAATATTAATGGACTTAAGCTGTCTCTTTGTTTTATTTCCACTTGCATTTCAAAATCTGCTGATCTTTTTCCATTCACTTGTACTATCCCCCTAACCTGACAATATAGACTATTGATTATTTGGCGCATTTTTCTTGGAACCTCTAGTTTCTCTAGACAAATATCTATACTCCCTCTATCTACTGTATCGAAGGCTGCTCGCAAGTCTATGAAATTGAAGTAGATTTCCTCCCCTGTCTCAATTTTACGTTCTATGATGTTTTTAATTATGTGGATATTATCGTTCGTTTGTTTCTCTTTTCTATAGGCTGCTTGTTCTTCTCCCAGTTTGTCTCCTACTAAATGTGTAAGTCGTTCCGCTATTATTTAGGTATAGACCTTAAAACATACTGTCGATAGGCATATTGCCCTATAGTTTTCGCACTGACTTTGATCGCCTTTCTTATATATGGCAGTGATGAGGTTATTTTCCCAATCCGCGGGAATTGTGTTCGTTCGCCATGCCTTACAAAAGATGTCAAGGATCCACTCCTTTCCCACCTGTCCGAGCCATTTTACCATTTCCGGTTCTATATTATCCGCACCGCAGGCTTTTCCTGGCTCTCTTCCACATCTATCTCTTCAAGTTCTTCATCATATTCATTTCGTGTTCCTGATTCTGGCAATAAATCTGTATGATCTCCTGCATCTGTGAAGTTTTTCGTGAAGACTTCTTTCCGTATTTCAAGTATATCTTCTGTTCTTGTTTTTAGTTCATTCGCGGTATTCCTAATTGGTTTTATTTCTTTCTTTTCCTTTCCATTCATTGATCTTATTAGGTTCCAAAATTTCCTGTTATTTGTTTTATATTCCTCATTTATATCATTTCCAAAATCTTCCCAGCTTTTCTTTTTCGCTTCTTTGATTCTCTTCTTAACTTCATTTCTTATTTTAACATATTGTTCTTTGTATCGCTGTTCCTTTGTTAAAACGTATTTTCTCCACGCATCTTTTTTCTTTTTTGACTTCCTTTTGTATTTCCTTAGTCCACCATTTTGTTCTTTTCTTCTAGTGCAGAATTATAAATAGTGTCCTTGAAAATTCTCCACGTCTCTTCTAGTGTCATTTCTTCCTGGTCATGTCTCTTTAGTAAATCATTCGTTTTCTGTTGGTATTCTGCTCTTTTCTTCTCGTTTCTAAATATGCTGATGGCTATTTTATGATACTCAGCTATTTGTTGTTCTGTGTTAATTTGTTCTTGGAGTTCTGCCGTTAGCAATCTGTATTGAGTTCCCATTTCAGCCTCTTTTTGTGTCTTTATGTTTCGTATATTAGTTTTCATACTTTGGGTATAGACTATGTAGTCTATTATACTCTTCGCGTTTCTCTCTTCCGCGACAAAGGTGTATCTCTCTTCCAGTGGTTGGTCCCAGAAACCGTTCCCTATTAGGAGATCATTACGTATACAAAAATCAATCATTTTCCAACCATTTCCGTTTAACGTTTCTTCTCCATATGCTCCCAAGCAGCGCAGTCCCTTATTTGTATCATTACCCACTCTACCATTCCAGTCCCCCATTAATATTACTTTTGAGATTGTCTCTCCTATTTCATCCAGCAGTTCCTGCAGTTTTTCATAGAACTCCTCCATTGTACTTCCATCTGTTCCTTTTACTGGTGCATACATCTGTATGATGTCAACCGATTCCTTCTCCAAATCTATTCTCAAGCGCATCAACCTTGATGAGAGTGATTGATGTATAGTTGCTCTTCTATCCAGTTTCTTTGTTAACAATATCCCTACTCCCTCTTTTTCCTTTGATCCGGCCTCATTCCTGAATAGTACAGAAAATATTGACTTCCTACCCCTATTCTTCCTGCTCCGGCTTTCTTTGTTTCACTTATTCCCAGTATTTGAAGTTGGTACTTGTTCATTTCTTCTGCTATTCGTATTCTTTTCCCGTTAGGGAAGTTATGTTCCACGTTCCAATGCGTATCTTTCCATTTTCCTTGTTCATAGCTGTGGTCGTCATCGTGTTAGCATTCCTCTCTGTCTCTAGCTTGTTGTTCCTATTTCCCATCCTCACATCCATGTATTTTTGTGTTCGAGTTTGTTCTGTATCCGCTCTCATTGCCAGGTACGTCCTCTCTATTCCCTGCTCGTTCACGCCTTCTAGTTTTTTGATCTCTGTATCTGTATCAACTTATCCTTCTCTCTATCCCATCTCCATTCCTCATTCTCGATATACAACTTCCTGAACCCAATTTTTGTTTGTTTTCCGTTTTCCCTCTCAGTTTTAGCTCTAAATCTGGTTCTTGCATCTTCCTGTCCCGCTTAGATAGATCATCGTTAATAAAAATCCTTCCTCCTATTTTTGTTCTTAATTTCTTTTTGTTTTTCATTATCTCCACCTTATCCTCGGTCCTGTTTAATTGAACGAGACAGGTTTCTTCACCTAATTTTATGGCCTGTTTTATATGTACTCTTATCTGTAACTCTTTATCTATGAGATTTTCCATTGTGTTTTTTAGTTTTTCCCTATCTTCCTATCCCTATCCTATTCCCTATCTATTTTTCGACCCTGAATCACTACATTATTCTGTCTTTTCTCTGCATGAAATACAAATCATAAAATTTGTCAGCAGTATATATGCGGATGTAAGAATCCAAACGCATGCGAAAAAAATCTTTACAAATATTAGGCGACAAAATAAATATAAGACATAAGTTACACAAAACTATTTTATTCTACCACGTATAGCATTAGTATTACGAAATATTTTATATGTATATAGCTAAATTAAATGTTTTTTAATTTTTGTTTGTTATTGCAACAGCTAATTACACAAAGCAATGTATTCATGTAGTTAGTAGGTAAGGTTTTAATATTTTACGTATACCTACATACATAGGTATATGTTATGTCTATTGTTTGTAGAAATGCTCTACTTTCTTATGTTATTTTGTAAATAGTTAATAGTTTTATGGAATAAATTTTTATACATTACGTGGTGTCATTTGTATATTTATCTGCATTACATTCGGTTTCATTGTAGCTTTACCTGTTGCGGAGTTATTTCAGATTATCGCGCCAGGTACAACTATCTTGCATATGTTTGAATGAGTACAACAAGGATAGTGATACCCTACAGTATGTTAATCCTTTTCTAGCAGCAGTGTCTCATTTTTTCACTGTAACGTCAGCGTTTCCGTTAATAATAATAATAATAATAATATTTATTTATTACCCAACAGAATAAGTCCAACAAGGGGCAATACAAAAAAGAAATATTGATAATACGGATAATACGAAAAATTAATACAGTGCAAAAATATAATGTATAATAAGGTGATGATAGTATCAATTACAAATCAATATCAAAAATAGAATACAATAAAAAATAAAACATCTCAAAACAAAGATTACAGGATTATGTATATTGAATATTGAAGTGCTTAGCGGAATGAAATAACCTTATAACCTTATACTTCATTGATTTAAAGTAAGCTATATCTTAGCAAGAAAAAATGTAAACAATTTGCCGATGGTGAATTCACGGTGAATTTATAACGGAAATTTCTTTGGAAATGCCAGATTCACTTTTTAACGTTTTTAAATACAACTTTAAAATTACAATTTTACCAACCGATTCAATCTTACAATCTGGAAAATATGAAGAAGATTTTTGGATATACGTCAACTGAGAAATCTATCCCAGTATCACCAAATGTGTAACGGTTAGTTACATTAGTTATCCCAGTACGGCGCACAGTGGTTCAGGTGCGGAAAAAAAACATTTTGTGAAGGTATGAATCTGTTGACAGTTGTGATCGTATTAGACAGTTAAATAGTTAATGAACCTGAAAAATAGATTCAGTCACAGATTACTACAGATGTCCATGTGAATACAAAAAGGTGTCCGCTATGGTTATCTTTATTTATCTAATTAACAAGATCATATGCTCCTTCTTTGTCAGTATGAATTGAGGGCATAGATTGAGGGTTTGGCAGGTGGCGGGATAATTGCCGGGATTCGTTAATAATCGACCACGATCGTACTTACTGCATTAATTAATACGTTGGCGCTGGATCAGCGTTTTTGATTTTTTAATCTGCCATTTTCACCGCTTTTTCGCCGTTTTTCACCGTTTCGTTCCCGTTTTTTACCATTTAATTACGTTTTTTTCACCGTTTTCTACCGTTTTCCACCGTTCTTCTCCATTCTTCACGGTTTTCCAGCGCTGAAATGAGGGACCGACGTGTTTTATGTGGAAAGTGCGCTATAGAGGTTGCAAAGTTATGCTATTTTCCTACCAATTTTGGGAGGTACGTATTAATTTATATACATGAACTTAAATTAAATAAATAGTTATCAAATTGTGTATCTTCTAGATTGCAAAGTTTGCAACAATAAAATAGAGGATATAGTTAATGAAAATAACTACGTATGTTGATTAATATAATTGAATCAGTTAATTATACAAAAAAAAAATTGGGCTTAGGCCCGATATTCAAAATTAATCCTCCATTAAATGTTAATGTCGCTATTAAAATGAAACCAATTTCATAATCGCCAGCCATGTTAATGGTTTAAGTTTTACCTAATGGCTAATACTTGAACCATTATATCGTTAATGGTTGCATTAACTGGTTCGCGCATGCGTACCGGTACTTTCTTATGTAAGCAAGTTAACCTATAAGTATTTATTGAGAAACGTTTCAATGTACCTTTAAATCTATCATGCCATTAAAGTTAAACCTCCATCAGTTAACGGAGATTAAGTACGCAATTATGAAATCGCGCCTTATATTTTTATTCTACTCACCCATTTAATTGTCAATTTAGGCTATACGTAGTAATAATGAAATATGTTTTTAGGGCAAAAATATGGTTTAATGCGTTGCACTTTGGTATCCAAAATGACTGGCAGAATCTAAGATTGTTGTTTGAGAGAAGATCGACTATGTACCTTGATGTTTGATGCAACATTTCATCAAACATCTCAGGGGACATATTCACTTCAATCAATCCACTGATCGTATTGAGGGACTGAAGACTATGGGAATCAGTGCAGAACTGACAAAGTTGCTAATCATGCACTGGTATTGATGGTTCAAGGCGTGCAGAAAAATTGGAAGCAACCCGTTCCTTACTATTTTACTCGTGGGGGCATATGTTCATCTAAATTAGAGCAAATAATTCGTGATGTTATTAAAGTTATGGAGCGTAATGAACTACATGTAGTTGCCACTATATGTGATATGGCTACCTGTAACGTCAAGGCATTACAAAATATGGGTTCTACTGTATCCCATCTCTACTTTGTCCGCAATGGAAGACATATATATACACTTTTCGATCCTCCCCACCTTTTAAAATGTTCTCGAAATCGTTATCAAAAATATCCCATCAAAATTCCTGTTTCTCTTGCGGGCAGCGAACATGTAATGGAGGCCAGATGGTGGGATATTACAACAGGTTACAATATGGACAAAAAGCACCCCTGATATTCCGCACTCTTCATAAAATCAAGGACAGCTACATAAGTGCCAAGAAATGTAACAAAGTGAAGGTGAAAGTAGTAGCCCAAGTAATGAGCCGCTCGATGTCAGCGTATATCTATTTGCTTGTTAGTAGAGGTAAGCATTCACTTATCATTATTAACAGTATTTTCAGTGCTACATATATTCTCCCCTACACCCCCTTTTATACACCTCGATCAATAAAATTGAATAATACTACTATCTGTAATTATTAAAATTTTCAATTTAGAGGACTGTTACCACAACAGGCTCTGGGAACTGCTGCTTTGATCCATGACATCGACGAGCTGTTCGATAGCTTTAATGGAAGTGCCCGAGTTGCTGCGTCAGCCGAAATTCGAAACATGAAGATTTTGGAATATAGCCATTTCCAAGGTTGAGAATTGGAAATATGTGTGCGGAAGAAAAGCGTAGCGGTTGGAAACCACCATCACAAATTGGCTGAATGCACTCCAGTAAAGCTATTACTTTAATATGGCAAAACATGAAGAGTCGCGGTATAAGTAGTATCCGACCTCGAACTTTTAACCAGGATGCGCTTGAAAATTTATTTGGTGCAATTCGTCTTGGTTGTGGCTGCAATGATAACCCCACAGCTTGTTAGTTCTTTAAAGACTCAAGTCATTAATGGTCTCACAAATCCAAGGTTGCAAGGGACCAATTGTGAGCAAGATGATGCGAGTCTTTTAAGTAATCTGCAAACTTTTCTCAACGAGGTTGAAGTGACTGGGAGAAGTAATCTGGTACATGACAATGAAACCCATAATACATGCTACAATGACATGAGTCATCATATTGTCGAGGAAATACATGGAGCTGTTTCTTCTAGCAATATGAAAATCTTATCAGTGGCTTATGTTAGCGGTTTTTTTGCCAAACGGATTCTCGCTGATATTAATTGTGATACATGTTTAAGTGCTTTAACTTCTGATTATTCACTATTATGCAATCAATTTCTTTCTTTCAGAGAGTTTTCTGAGCAGCAGAATAAATTAACATATCCTTCGGAGAAGTTAGTTGTGTCTGTTGGTAATGGAATTACTTTGTTAGAACAGGAATTGAAAAATTTGCAAATAGCAAACATTCAGAAGAGGGCTGTAGTTATTATCAGAGAGATAATCGATTTTTCTTGGATTACTTGTTCAAAACACTTGAATTTTCTTAGAGATGGTATTGTTAAGGGAATCTGTCGTATCGGTATTCCTTGGTACTGCACCAGACTCAATCGTTACCAACATGACCAAAAAATTTTCGTAGCAGGAAGAGAAAACTGAAAATCAGTAAAATGTTTACTTCATATTGTAATATTTTCATTTGTCTCTCAGCCTGATTCTGGATCCAATTTCTTTCGTTTGAATCATTTGTATTGTTTATATTTTTATTGTATTGTTTCAATCTTTTTCATTATTCATTATTTCTTATTATGTCTTTGATTTAATTAATATTCACCCATTTTTTAACGTGAAACGCTACTGTAATTAATTTTTCTTTTCCTTTGTAATATACATTTTCTTTTCAAATTTTTGTTTTCATCTTGTACCTATTATACCTATATATATCGTCGGTTTGAAGGTAAGACTCACTAAGTTACATTTTAATCCGAAATAAAATATTAATATGTAGATACTTGTGAAATACATGCTAGCAAATATTTACGTGTTAATAATTTATTTCGAATTAAAATGTAACTTAGTGAGTCTTACCTTTAAACTGACGATAAGCATATTTAATATTAATTTGAAATTCCCGCCAATGGTTTTAAATTTCGCGCCTAGTCGGTGGTCTGTTGGCAGTCTGTGGATTTAGTCCATGATTGCGACCAATTTAATATGAAACATCATCGCCTAAAGTCGGACTTATTGCAAACAGAAAATTTGGTCTATGTTACTGATGAACATTCAAAGTACTCTCGTTCCGTAAATTAATATTCAATTAATAATATTATTATTATGTTAGGTGTAATAATAATTAGAGTGTATGTAATCGAAGAAATTATTGATAAACTCCACATATATTTTGTAATATTGTAAATAATTTGGACAGGTGCACTTCTTGCTACAAACCGAACTTCAGTAAGGGTTCTAGCGGGGTGCTACGCGGAGCTACCATCTGAGAATAGTACCAATGGTATCCTTAAATCTTCCATAAATAAAGTGGAGGAAATGAGTTATATTCAACTCAAAATTTGGGAGCGTGGATATTGGTACGGTTTGTGCTCCTAGACGGTTCCAAAATGATTTATTGGTGGCACGTCTTGTTTTCTTTGACTTCGAAGGACCAGTACACTGGATGTGTACAATTAAAACATTAGGTTCGCGGCACACTTATTCTTTATTGACTATATACACTATGTTACAAACGAGTACAACTTGTGAACGTGATTTATAATTACAGCCCTTTGGTTAACTGATATATAAATGCTACCGCACACTTATTGATTTGTTTAACTGTTATTGATTGAATGTTACTGATTGAATGTTATTGCTTGACTGTTATTGCTTGACTGTTCGAGGTTCAATGCCTTTGAATGAATGAATTGTAATTGTTATTTTACTTTTCTGGTAACTTATTTGTTAAGCGGTTATTGGTCAACACTACTCAAAATAGGGGCGTTAGAATTTCACTTTTAACGAATCATTGTTGGAGTCCTTAAACTTCCACTATTTTACAGTTCTTCGAATTTTACATTTACAAACAGAGGGATGATTTCCCTTTGCGTGTTTCTTAAGTCCGGCATTTATGATTCGGTTCGTACCCTAATAAATCGGGACTCGCAACAAACGAATGAAATATTTTGACCAAATGTTTCATGAAGTGTGAATGCAAGCCAAAGCCCTTGTTTTACAACTTATTGTTAGTTAAACAGATTTACACAGAAATTCTTAAATCTATTCGTAATTTCTACAATGTGTTCGAAATATGAAATAAAACCTAACATGCCGCCCACCTTGAAAGGACTTACTTTCAACAAATGTAAAGAAAGGAGAGCACTAAAAATACTATACACAATTAAATTAAACTGTGAGAATGACAAGCGCACAACACAAAATATTGCTCTAAACACGTTTCACTGGAAGCACACATAACTTCGATGAAGCTCTTATGAAGGTTCCCTTGGTTGCTTTGATGGTGGCACATCGTACAACGTTGTCGTTTCGAGGATGGACAGCTACGACACGTCCAATGCTCCACTGAAGTGGTGATAGACCGTCCTTCTTGATCATTACCAAATCGTTTGGTAACAATTGATCCTTGTTGTCAGACTTCCATTTAGACCGAACTTGTAAGGTTTGAAGGTATTCCTTAGACCACCGCGACCAGAAGTGTTGTTTGATACATTCGATTAATTGATATCGAGACAAACGATTAATGTGTAGATGTTGCAAGTTTGGTTCAATTGGTGCAGTCAATGGCATACCAATGAGGAAATGACCGGGAGTTAGATAGGTTAAGTCATTCGGATCATTTGACATTGGATGTATTGGTCGGGAATTTAGTATTGCCTCTATCTGTGTCAGCACCGTGTAAAGTTGTAAATGAGGTGATCGTGGCAAAATGAAATGCAACGATATTTGTTCGTTTAATATGAAATTATTTAATTGAGTATTGGATTCTATGCGCAGCGATTTATTAAACCTTTCTAACTCTCGATTTGCCCTAACAAAGTTGCTGGCGTTGTCAGAATATAAATTCGCAATTTTGGCCTGTCGCAAAACCAGCCTTTTTAATTCGCTTAAAAAGCAATCGGTTGATAAGTCTGCTACTAATTCAATGTGTACTGCCTTTATTGATAAGCATACAAAAATTGCTAGATATACCTTTTCTTGTCTTGAACCAGGACGTCTTGACTCTCGCATCATTAGTGGTTCAGCACAATCCACACCACTAGTAATACAGGGTCTCGACTCCTCTACTCGCGAATTCGGCAAATTGTCTCTAATGTATTGATAACCTGATGGGTCGGTTTTGATTACAGCATTATGAGGTAGGTAGGAACTACTTCTTTTATTTGAGGAATTTTCCACTAGACGCATATGGTCAAGTGCTTCATATTCTTCTACGAATTGAGAATGATGAGCAATTAGTGGACGTTCTTTATTTAAATATTGTTTTAAATTATATGATCGCTTTAATGCCATTGACTTTAATTCACCTAATCGTTGCTGCATGTTATCGCGAAATGGTAAATTGACTGCAAATCTACTAGTTTCGTCGCGCTTATACGCATTTACAAAATGAGTTTCACACTTCTTTTTGGTAAAGTTGCGTTAGTGCATTCTTCTAATTGGCACAATTCTGTTGACTTAATATCTGAATTATTAGCAGCTGTTGCATGACAATTAATAACTGACATAGACTTAGGAGAATTCGATATTGTTCCTGAAGCTATCCACCCGAAGAGCGTTTTTTGTAAGAATAAACCTGATTTATTTAGTTTAATGCGACCCACGCCTAATAATTGCCAGAACAATTCTGCACCAATTAATAGATCTACAGGTCTTTTTATGTTGAAATCAGGATCAGCGAGTTTTACATTTTTTGGAATAGAAAATTTAGATTTTTGTAACGAAGCTACAGGTAACGATTGCGTAATGGTTGGCAAAATGAAACAATTTAAAATTGTGGAAAAATGGTTGCATATTGAATTTATTTCTAACTCTACAAATTTGTTTACTGTGGAGGTTGCTTGATTTACTCCCACCACTGAAACGCTTGTAGTTTTCCCTTGAATTTTGAGGTTTTGTGTAAATGTTTCCGAAATGAAACTAGATTGCGAGCCTGAATCTAATAATGCTCTTCCCTTAATAAATTTTCCGTCGCTGTTCTTTACATTGATAATTGCGGTAGATAATAAAACTTGTGCTGGATTTATTTGTGAGCAATTGGCGCTAATTATGGAACTAACGTCGTCACACGAAGTAGATGGCGAATTAGAACTTTGATTCTCCTTTGATATATGAAGCAGAGTATTGTGCTTATTTTGACATTTCTTACAGTTACTAGAGGTACACTCTGATGTCCCGTGGTTTGACTTTAGACAGTTAAAACAAAACTTTAGTGCCTTTACTTGTTGTGACCTTTGTTCGGGTTGCATCTTTAGAAATGTTGGGCAATAATAAATTATGTGATTTTCTTTACATATTTGACATAAGAATTTTTGTGTAGCAGTATGAGACATAATGTTCTTGCTTGTTGAGAACTTATGACAATTGATTGGTGTGTGTTTGTTAATAGCGTCTAAGGTATTACATTTGCGAGAAAGAAATTCGATTAATTCTTGAAATGTAGGAATTGTATCTACTGATGTACTTGATTCCCATTCCTTAGGTGTGATATGATCTAATTTATTTGTTATAATGTAGATTAATAAATCGTCCCAATGATCCGTAGGACGATTTAACGCTTGAAGAGCACGACAATGTTTTAATACACCGTCAACTATTTGTCGTAAGATAGGGCCATTTTCTTTAGTTAATACAGGTAAATCGTTAATTGCCTTAATATGTTTTTGTATCACTAACTTTTTGTTATTGTATCGTGCTATAAGTGATTTCCATGCAACCGCATAATTTTCTGCAGTAAGATCAAGAGATTGAATAATAGTAGTAGCTTCTTTATGCAGACACGATTTTAAATAAATGAACTTTTGAACACTTGTGAGGTGATTGTTTTCGTGAACGAGTGACTTAAAGGTTTCTTGAAATGAAAACCAATCCTCAATATCACCATAAAATTGTGGAAGCATTATTTGGGACAACCGAATTTGTTCACTTAAATTTACTTGCGACTCTGGTTTTGAACATTCTTGTGAAATATCCTTGTGATTCAGTAAACTTTGCGCTTTTGCAATATAATCATAGAATCTATCCTCTATTGAGTCTATTATTTGCTCAATATCTTCAGAATCATCTAAGTTACATATTTATATTTGAACATCAGTGAGTTGATCAAGGCTATTTGATATTTTATGTAGTCGTATTTTGAGTTGTGTTCTGTAATCCGTTGTGATATCTATATTGTCGATATAATTGCAAAATTTGGTTATACTAGATTTGATTGCAGTTCTTTTGATAGTAAGTTGTTTTAATTGATCCATATTTTAACTTGATTGATACACAGTTTGCTAACACAGAATATAGGCGAGAATAGAAAGGATGTGAATCTCCAAAGGAAATTAATATGCCACTAACCTAATTGATTTTCTTGATATGTATGTTGTTCGCTGGATCCGGCTCGAAGGACCAATGGTGCGGCTTGTGCTCCTAGACGGTTCCAAAATGATTTACAAACGAGTACAACTTGTGAACGTGATTTATAATTACAGCCCTTTGGTTAACTGATATATAAATGCTACCGCACACTTATTGATTTGTTTAACTGTTATTGATTGAATGTTACTGATTGAATGTTACTGATTGAATGTTATTGCTTGACTGTTATTGCTGGAGTGTTCGAGGTTCAATGCCTTTGAATGAATGAATTGTAATTGTTATTTTACTTTTCTGGTAACTTATTTGTTAAGCGGTTATTGGTCAACACTACTCAAAATAGGGGCGTTAGAATTTCACTTTCAACGAATCATTGTTGGAGTCCTTAAACTTCCACTATTTTACAGTTCTTAGAATTTTACATTTACAAACAGAGGGATGATTTCCCTTTTCGTGTTTCTTAAGTCCGGCATTTATGATTCGGCTCGTACCCTAATAAAT
This sequence comes from Chrysina gloriosa, assembly GCA_038088585.1. Classification (NCBI taxonomy): domain Eukaryota; kingdom Metazoa; phylum Arthropoda; class Insecta; order Coleoptera; family Scarabaeidae; genus Chrysina; species Chrysina gloriosa. Next base: position 27,328,638 of record CM076094.1, on the reverse strand, counting down.
CGGGACTCGCAACAAACGAATGAAATATTTTGACCAAATGTTTCATGAAGTGTGAATGCAAGCCAAAGCCATTGTTCTACAACTTATTGTTAGTTAAACAGATTTACACAGAAATTCTTAAATCTATTCGTAATTTCTACAATGTGTTCGAAATATGAAATAAAACCTAACATATATTATTATTATGATATGTACTTATTGTAATCAAATTAATAAACCTAGGAGGAAAAGCAACAATTAATTTGTTTAATTTGCCAAGAAAAAGCTTAATATGTTATTAGAATTTGCATTTACTTAATATAAACATCATATCAATTTTTTATAGAATTATACAATTGCTGATGAGTTTATAATTAAATGTATGAAATTTGTAATTTACACTAATAATAGTATCACAAATATAAATAAACAGTGTGTACACTGGTGTAATAATTTGCCAGTAAGTAATACTTAACGTGATGTTTCGATGGGATAATCTAATAGTTGCTCCTCAGATTAGGTATTAACCAAAATTTGAGCTATTAGTGTTAATTAAGGAGAGATAAAGTTGACAAATACGTAATATTTACTTACGATGTTAAATAAAAATTGCACCTACGTATAAATTGAAATGTGACCACTGCACTGATTTATAAAATTTCTTTTCCAATTCTTCTTCCTGGTGCATAATTTGGTACTATAAATATTAATATTATAGCATATAAAATATTAAAATAGTATTTAGTCATTATAAATAAAGGTGATTGCAAGGACTGGAGTGTAATTTACAACAACTTCAACAACGGTTGTTGAAGATGCTTGCCTCGAGCTCGCGAAACACGTGTCACCGATTTTTTTATAAGCAATTGTGTGGTGAGGAGTTTACCGATGTGATATTTGTCTCAATTATAAATAACATATACATATGCAAATATTCATGACTTCGCAGAAATTTACATTTTTTCTTCTAGAATAGAACAGTTAAGCCCGGCGCGCACTAGAGCGACGCGCAGAGCAGCGACCAGAATCAAATCCATGTATTCAAGTGGGCTAACGCGCACTTGAGATCAGAGCAGCGCGGAACAGCGCCGCGACAGGCGGCGACTTCTCGACAGGGAATTCTGATCGCGGCGCCGCGCTGCTCTGCCCATCGCCGCGCTTAGGTGCGCGTTAGGAAGCAGCAGCGAGCCATGATTCTTAGTTTTCTTTTTAATAATCGTCTCGATCAGTTCACATACGAATATTCTGAGTCGCGCTATCAAGCAATTAATCCTTCGCAAAATCGCGCAGAAAGCACATTGATGGTTACTGCGGAAAACCATGATACAACGATGCATAGTCTTTAATAACCTACGTACTTTTTTTTTTCATTTTTGTGATATCGAGTGCCATTTTAATCCGCATGATTCAATTGAATTAGTGTATCATATTTTTATACGTGTTTCGTTTCGTGAAAATAGCCTTTATAAAACTGAGTTACCAAATTGCAACGGTTATTATAATTACCGACTTCAGGTTTAAGACTGACGTCAAATGTTCCCTATGCGTCGCAAACGGTCGCTACAGTGCGCGTTACGTTGATCCCTGCGCTGCTCTGCGCGTCGCTCCAGTGCGGTCAGACTTATAAGTTCCTATTTATTATAATATCTAAAGCATAAATATATATTCTCATTACAGTAAAAATGGCAAGTAATAATTTTCACGAATAAAAAAGTTACAGATTTTTTCCGCAAAAACGCGATTCTGAACCACTCTGCGGCGCGGCGTCGAATCTTTCGGTCCAGACCTACATATGTGCATGGATCATCGGTGTATCACGGAAACGTTGTTAGCTAGCTTTGTTGTTTTTTTGGGCTGCTCGCATGCATATACGCGTCTCCCCGGCCGGAAGCGCCTTTTTGTTGCCAAACTGGCTCGTTGAAACACTGTGTGCGAGTGCCTCAGAAGAACTAAGGTACCGTACAAAGTTTAGATTATTAATCCTATTGCATCTCGGAGGTTTCTAAATTGTTTTATAATTCGGTTGTGCTTAACTACTTGTACCTTGCGGCGGATTCTCTTCAAGAATATCGTACGTGTGGAAGTAGGCACATGGTGATCCATTATGCATTTTAAGCTCTATCTTTATGGGTGAGACATAGAAGGTACCGCTAAATTTGTAACTGTCAGTAACTGAGTAAAAGTACTGTAAGTAGGGAGCCGCAGTTCTGTTAGCATCTCAAGAGTAGCTTAAGGCGAACAACATCTGCCCGCATAAAAGACGGTTTCCCTGAGAAGGAACCCCAACGTCTTGAACTGTGTCATACAAGATCCAATATTGAAATTTACAACTATATCTCCCAAGTAAGAATGTTGCGGAGCTACACCAGTTCACATAATTTTATTGTCATGTTTTGTAATTAGATTTTTACGTAAGAATGTAATCCGTACAGCTGTGGAGAAATAATCAATCAATTTGGCAAGTATCTTGAATATCTATTGTTGAATACAACTCCTATCTAATTGTTGTTTTATCAATAAGACTTTTGCTAGCTTAAGAACCGTATTTTTCTGTTTGTCATTTACAATTTGTTATTAAACACTTTTATTACTCACTGCAGTTGTTCCCCGACCTTCCCTGGCTACGCAAGGTCACAGCTGGAGCTCAACACTATTTGAACATTCAATCGAACAACTAATTTTTGCTGAACTCATGCCTAGCTCCTGAATTGACTGTCAACCGGCTTAGTGGCGCCCTTCCCTGGAGTACGAAAACGGGTGGACGTAGCCTTGCTTATGGTTCTAAGCCGCTGGAGCCGGTAGTAAAGCGTAATAATGTGGCGAATATATTTATTCTTGTTTAAGATCTACATACCTGTGTGAATCGGCATTTTCGCACTTAAACTTAAGGAAGGCTAAACAACGTTCTGTCCTGACTAATGTCCATACTGAAAACTGATTATTAAGGTCTTTGTCAAGATGTACAGTTAATTATTATTCCTTGGTTAAAGGCGTGCAAACTCAGTCTTGTATTAAATTCTAAATCTGTCTTTATCTGTAGCTAATTTAAATTAATACATATTGATAATAATTACTCATTTTGTTTTAATTCCCCTGGACGTCAGTGTATTGGCCCGTTAAATAATTATGTTGTTTTTTACTTAGGTAGATATACAGGCTGTTTCAGTACAAGGCACACTCCTGCGAGCTATTGATAGATTAGCCAAAAATAAATCTAAAAATCTTTTCTCATTCCTCTATGATCAATTTTACTGGGCAAAAAAAAAATCGCGAAAATGAAATCTTAAAATCAAATTATCAGCTATACTGTGCATTTTTATAACAACTTTCTAATTTTTGCGAACAAATATACCACAACTTATATATTGCAATCGATAAAAGAATGAAATGATATTTTAAGTTAAAAATTATATACGAACATCAATATTCAGACTATATATGTATACATAAAGCTAGGTTGCCCGGCAAACTTCGTTTTGCCCAAAACATTTTTTTTATTGAATTAATTTCAAGCATTCACGATTCCACCCGAAATTTGTTGTTTTAATCGAAAATTACTGATCGTTAACAGATGACGCAATAATTTAATTTCAATTATAGATTGAATGAAACACTTTTCGAATTCAATATCCTATATTTATACGCAAAGCTGACCCGACGGACTTTGTCTCGTCGAATATTTGGGGAAAATAGAAATATAGAATAGAAATAGAAATAGAATAAAAAAATTGAAATTTAACAAAAAAATAGAACAGTGATTATATTCAATTTAAGGCTACATGATGCACATTTTTTGTTTTCTGGTCCGGAGCGTAAATGAAGAGTGAGGATATTTTCCCAACTGGGGAACACGCCACATATAGCTGGCCGTGAGAAAAGCAAGACTTTTCCAGATTTATGCGGTGAAATTGTAAATGAACGAAAAGATGCAATTGAAATTTGGAAAACAACTGGAAAAACAAAACAAATCGATAAATAATATCACTCAGAAATTAATAATCCACAGATTCGCAATGATATTTCGTAAATGTAAACTATTTCACTCGAAAAATCAATAAAAAATTATAAAAATATCGTAGTCATTTAATCGTGACCGTACATCATTGTTCTCTACTCTTTCGAAGACGAGAATGGTGTGACTGTTACAGTGAATGCTGAACGTTACAGCAACATGCTGAACACTTATTTGCGTCCCAAACTGCGCAGACTGCAACTGGAGTTGGAAAATGTTCCTTCCAACAGGATGGTGCCACCCTGCACACTGCTCATGTGTCTATTCAAATAGTTTAATCTATGTTCCCAGAAAGGGCAATTTGGGGACGTCGTTATTGTTTATGGGGGTATCTGAAATCGCGGGTATACTTTCACAAACGCCGTACATTGACAGAACTTAAGGACGCGATCAGGGAAGAAGTGGCTACAATCGATGGTGAAATGATAACTCGGGTGATAGTCGATTTTTTGCGAAGGCTGGAAAACTGCATTCAGGAAGATGGCCACCACCCTACATAATCTTTCACAGGTCATATTTAATTCAAAATGGCATGTAATGACAAACAATTTTGTGTATTACAATACAATTTTTCATAAAAATTAACTATGTACTGTTCATTTCAAAAAACCTCAGATTTCCGTCGGTCAGCCTGTATATGTGATGAATATTAATTTTTTTTTGAAAAATTAACTTTAAAATTCAACTCTAGTGATTCGACTGATTCATCTCTATGTCTAACGGTCTAACCAAGCCTATAGCTGGGAAAACAACTTCGCATTGTACCATCACGGACTTTTGAGGTACAGCTTGTGCTCCTGTTATTGTATCGGTTTTAGCGTCAAGCAAATTTCGCACATGCAAGGCCGGGTGTATGTGTGAAATTTGCTTGTTTTGACGGTATTTTGCTTAACTTTTTCACCTATCAGACAAATTCATTTATATTGGATTTTATTACCTAAATAATGTGACATATTATTGCTATCTTTTTGGATTCTGCCAATATGTTCCGCCATTATATTATAGAATTTTGCAATTAACTCAATTAGCTTCAAAAAATTACTATTACCTTTTTCAATAAGTTTCTGATTACTTCTTCTAAAAGCTAGATTTTGTCCAGCTAAATATTGAATGACACAAATGATCCTTTCAATAATTGACGTCCATTTTTTCTTTTGCAACTGAATGATATTCTGGCTCATTTCTTAACACTTTCAAAATGTTCCTTCTTACTTTCGTGTCTGTCTAAATTTTGAGATAAGTATTACCAGTCAGTATAACCAGTATCGTCGTTAAAGCTATTATCAGAAACTTCAAATAATTTGCAAAAAGGCAGAATACATAATAATTTGACTTAATAAATAATAATATATGTATGTAAACTGCAGGCTGTTCATGATTGTGCGACGTGTGCTATTGTTGCCATTGTGGAGCCAGCCAGTCCCTTTTTATTTCGTCTTTTTTGGATTTTCTTTTTTCTATACTGAAAGCCGAAAAGTCTTTTTCTATCATCAATCATTTGAATCAGGCACAAATAAGCTTTAAGAATAGTTAAACAGGCAAATAAAACTAAAAGTTTGAACATATAAAATAAGGAAAAATACTTACGTTTTAAAACTTTAAACTATATATACATAGTCTGTAAAACTTGATTGCAACTTTTAACTTTCTTGGTTCTGCTTTGTTAAATACGATACCATTCACCTCGCAATTATTTCCAAACTAAATGAAACTAACCCCCGTATATATATATATATATATATATATGTGTGTGTGTACGCCGACTTTCAACATGATCTGACAAAGCACAAACATAAAATTTCCTATAGTGCGCCGCCTTATCTAGCGGTTTTGCCGAATTTATATAGTTTCGGATTTCATGATGCCACACTGTACTGATAAAGCGGTAACGCTTGTGTCAGCAACCAACACAGTCGACATAATCACCGTGTACAACTCTATTTGCAACAACGTTCGGCACCGATGTGTAAGTTGTGTTTATAATAAAAATAAATTATAAGCAATAAATGATTAGGTTAGGTTAGACTAGGTTCGTCCCAACAACCCACAAAACTAGTTTGTGAATCATTAGATATATGCAAAAAACAAATTTGGTACGCCAAATTTGCTCTACGCATGTACCCGACGATCCACAAACTGGTTTCGTCCTATATTGGAACGAACCTATTATATACTTACTTGTTAATTCAAACGCATCGATAATATCACGTTGTTGAATCAAGATGAGATGTGGTAAATTGTAATCAGATTGGAATTTTTTTTTGTAACTGTTATAAAGCACTAACATTCTCCCAACAAATGCACACTTCATCATTACATTCGTACAAAGTTACGAATAACGCATACGCATTCCTGTTTGATCAAGTACGATATGAATTGAATGGGGTTGAAGTGGGTCGCTGTGTCAAACCTGGTTATACATACACTACGAGAACTCTCCTATCTTACAACGATAACGAGAGTAAATTGTTGCAGATGGCTGGGTGGCACTCCCTTAAAAAATAATAAACAGCCAACACCATCAAACAATCAATTCAATGCATGTATTCCATTGATTTCTATTAGACTTTGCTGAAGATTATCGGACAATTATTCATCAACAAGAAGTCATCAAGAAGTAATATAAATACTACGGAGTTATCGATAAAAATTGTTATAACAATACTGAAGCAAATGGTACTAAGAAGGCCACTATGGAAGTTAGCAACGTGGAGTGGCACGTACCTCATAATTAAATGTATATATATATATATTTCGTGACCTTTTTATACTTATCTTATATGATAGATCTCTACCACTAATAGGTCAATAAAACAAGGCTGGTTTGAACGATAGTTATATTTTCAGAACGTTTACAAACGTTTTCGGAATACCTTCTTCAGTGAAAATATAACTAGATAAATATATAAACAAACATTTGTTTTTTATTTGGGAACTATCAACAAAATAACTAATGACTAGGATTTCTTGATATAGAGGATGTGTAACCAACTTTTATATATATATAAATTATAAAAACTAAATTAATGTGTAAACATACATGCAAATTAAGTAAAACCTTATATCAAAAAATCTTTGTCGAAACCTTAACAATTCTGTTCAAGGACTAGGGAAAACCCAAATTTAAAAACCTAGCCAAAGGTTTCCTTCTTAAGAAATGCAAATGTCATTTTAACAAATTGCTATATACATTACTTAAATTTTGAATATTGGTTCTGAAATTAATAGTTTTAGTGTCTTTCTGTATATTTATCATTTCATATATTAGTCTTTTTTATAATTATTCTCTGTTTTTAATATAATTGTGTTTTCAAAATCAAAGTAATGCCCAAGATCTTTGTAATGCTTTGTTACAGCGGTCATTGCACCAAAATCATTATTTAAAGAATACTTATGGCTATACAACCTTTTCTTTAACCCTTCGGCGGGCGCGCCTCTTAGATACACATCAGCGGGCGCGCCGCGGCATATACACCGCAGCGTTCCCGCAGTATCTATATCGCTATAAATGTGAAGAACTAAAGTTATACAGGTTTCTAGCTCACGAATAACAAAGAAATAGTAGTAAAAGTAGTAAATTACAAAATTTTGATCTTCTCTTGCCATCCGTAGACGTACGTTTCGCGGTTATACCGCTCGTCAGTACGGCTTTGCAAGAGCTGTAATTTCGTATACAAATTTTATATATATATGGTCTGAACATTGATGTTTGTACATGTGAGAGGGATTCGATATGAATTCTCTCACAATGCACGTATTACGCATTTTTTGCAGTTATTTTTTCTACAGAAGTGGACAACTTGCGTTGCCACAGCCTCCTGCAGTAACTGCAGTCGCGCTCTTCGGCTACCCGCCGTGGGAGAAATGCAAATTACAAAATTTTGATCTTCTCTTGCCATCCGTAGACGACTAAAGCTTTTTCTAATTCATCGGGTGTTAATCCTTTACTTGACCTAAAATTCAATACAATCTTGCTATTTACTTTATAAGTTTAAAGTATATATGTTAGAAAACACATTAGTACACGCACACATGCATGTAAATTACACACTACACAGTATTATGAAAAATTTAGCAGTAAATAAAAGTTACATGACTGGGCGCGCTGCGGCAAACACACCGCAAATTCAACCTGCTTAGAATCTAATCTATGTAACAACTGAACGGAACTAACACATGGCACCAAATCTGTGGGTAGGCGGAGCCAATAACATAAACAAGGAATACCTAGACGCATAATATTATAAGGCTCACCATATATTAGTTATAAGAATAAAATGCAAACTTGCGGCTTTTTGCCGCAGGCGCGCCCTCCGGAGGGTTAAACATTGTTTCGTCTGACCGATGTAACAACCATCACAGCCTTGTTTTATTGACCTATTAGTGGTAGAGATCTATCATATAAGGTACCTCATAATCACAGTTCATGATACAACTCGTTCGACCTTTGCTAGTAAGTAGTAACCAAAAATTATTTGAACACCAGATGAACACTAACCGCTACGTAATAGATCGTCAAAAAATCTATGAAATCTTCCACAGTAGACATTAAATTAAAATTCGAGGCAGACATAGCTAGTTCGCTGCTAATACAGTAGCACGTCGTCTTATTATTCACAACAACGTAGTATCGTACGAAGCCTTAACTGGTATTGATAAGAAAATTATTTAACGCAAAGTGTAAAATACAACAAGTTTCAGCGATAATATTATTATTCACAAATGAGTTGATGATGAAGACCGAACTTCTAAATGGATGCGCCATGTCACAGATAGGGATCGATTGCATCGTAGAATTCAATATTTGGAAGAACTAATATCGCTCATTTTAAGGATGACACATAGAAACAAAACATATCGTGAACGCTTCTCCTAATAAGCTGTTCCTAAGAAATGAGCATATAGTGAAAGATGTCTTCGCCTTTTTTAAAGCTTCAGTACTTTTTCGCTTGTTACCACAACACGTGCAGAGATCAATTCACTGGTTGGAAGATAATTACTCAAATATTTATCGGGCTATACCGACTTGAAGTAGAGGAAGAATATTTTAAATATTGTTTTTAATTCATATAGTAAAGTGTAGGTGAAAGGACATCAAATTATCTTACAAATTATTAATTTAGAAAATAATGATAATGTACCCAATTTATTTAAAATCAAATGTTTGCTTACAATTATTCTCAGACGAAGCAGCGCAGCATCCCAAAATATTAAAACAAGATTCCAAAATTTTTAAACAATTATACCTATAGTGAAGTCAATACGGGAACAGACTGTTTACATATAGAAAAAATATAAATTATTCAATAAATATTTTAATCGAAAATAAGAGATGTAATATCATGTTGAAATTTATGTAACTGATAACAAATAATTTTCAGAATAGATTCTACATATTCAGAACTCCGTACGGTGGTCTGCTTATCTTCGCGAATGCCGTTGACTTGCTGACCGCAACTACACCAAAGATCAGTTTTGTACTTATCATACTGATTCATATATATTCTATACTAGCTGACCCGGCGAACGTCGTACCGCCTTAGAATTAATAAATCTTGTCTTAAGTTATTATCTGAGTTTTATTAACTTGTTTATATTAAGATAAAATTAATTAAGTTGAATAAAAGTTCAGAAAGGAGCAAATTCACGGGGAGCAAAGCATTTGCTTTATTGAATATAAACCAAATGAGTCGCGTATCGTTGTAGCACAACTTTCTGTTAAAGTATTTGCTGAATAGGTTGCACTCATGTCGACTATCTTCATTGAAGCATCTTGTGATATACTGTATTTTGCGATTTTATCTATTGTTGGAGCATTGAATTGTCGTTCGTGTGTTCCAATGGAGCGTTTATTTGCTCTGATCACTACTTTATAATCATCACTTGGCATGCGATCCAACTCTCTTATTAACAAACATTACCTTCAATGTCAGACTGAATCCGCGTTCTTCAATAATATTTACTCCAAATGAAGTCATTTGGAAACATGCGTTATACCTTTAAGTGTTCGAAAGAAAATGTCGTGATTCTTGAGCTTTGCCATGAAGCAACGAATGCAATGGCTCAGGTGACGGAAGCAACAATGACAATTTAACCTTTCCACTCAGACAGCACAATCCAACCGTTTCTCCAGCGAACTCCAGCTAGGAACATTTTCTGTTGGAAAATTAAATTGCCGTTTTTAGTATTTTCCGTTACTTATTGTTTATGTTTCTCATCGTTTAAACCTTCCCTGAACTTCCACAAATATTTCATGATCAAAATCAGCCAAATCGGTACAGCCATTCTCAAGTTTTAGCGAGACAAACGAATAGCAATTGATTTTTATATATATAGATAACTGTTTATTTACATGTTGCTGTAGTAACACTACTAAACATATACAATTATGATTACTATTAACAACTTTAAATGTATGTATTATGTAACCTAGTAACACAATATATAACATATAACACGGATAACCCACCACGTTGGTAAAGACGAAGGCGATTCAGGCCGTGCTAGCCCAGTGAAAACTGTGTAGGTTAAAATCGTAAAAAAATTAACAAGGCGCCACTCCCCAATTGTGTAACTAGTTCACCTTTTAATTGCCCGGAGTTAGAGAGACCCTCCGTAATATACCTATGGTAAAAAATTATCCGAACTGTGTATGGAAAATAATTACTGTTTGAAAATTAAATACCCAAAGAAAAAGAAATGAATTAGGCGAGAATTGACGGTTAACAGCACTAGTTGTGAATAGTAAAACAAAAGAGAAAAATAAAATATCAATTAAGTTATTGACAATTTAACACTTGGTGCCCGATGGAATTCCAACAGGCCAACATAGATTAAAAAAATAAATATTCGCGTGACAGTACTGATGTCCACCCACCCGTTCGAAGTACTGACAAAATTAAATATAATACTATTAATGCTCAACCTGAGTGCCCCCTCCCTTAAGATGTTAATAAAATTAAATGTTTAACCCCTGCATATTCGCACACAAGAGAGAGATTACTTGAGGTTGCCATGATGCCTCCTCTACTGCGACCTTCTCAGATCTATTGTGGTCCTCATGCCTCCTTAGAGTACGTTCTCCAGCTTTATTCCTTTCATTAAACTTAACAGCTTTGAGAGCGCCTCTTCCGCACATACATGTATTTTAAAGCGGACTTGAATCCCTTGCTCTGTAATGCTGTTATATGCCTCCATAATAGAGTCCTAGACTGCCTTAAGCTTCGCCGGTTCTATCTGGGTGGCTGGAAGTCGTTGCATACTACCGCGACCATCTCCAAAGTAGCCTCCTTGAAGGTTAAACCTTCTGGCCTCTTGCCTTTCGGAAGACCTGCAGGAGTACTGCCCTCAGATTTTGCCTCGTTGGACTTTCGCCCTTTCTTTACGTTTAGTAGCCTCCGCCGTCTATTGATACCTAACTTCCTTGTCTAAACTAAACCTGGTCCTTTTATGCATGCCTAGTGAAGTTGGCTTTGATTATGGCTCTTTTAGCCTGTATGTAACCTTGGCCCTGTTTTACAAGCTTTTGCACTTTAGCCTTGGAAACTCTAGATAACGTAGCTGTACGAAGAGTAGCTAGGGAGGTATCTATCCCCCGATCAGAGCCCGGCTTGATCGGGTAAGGCCAAATATAAGGGGGCTTCGCGTGGTGCCCCCAGGGGAACGTTAAATACCGCACACCCCTGCGGCCATGCAACTCTCAGCACGTTAGCTTACACCTTAGTTTGGGTTTTAGCTTAGATACCTCGGAAGTGCTAAATTCCCGAACTCACTTGTTAAACTTGTTAAGCCCCTGTTGTTGTTGACCCCTGAGGGTCGTTGCGTAGGTAATGCCATAGATAAAAAATAAGGTAGTAAACAACGTGGCATATAATGATTATAGTATTGTATGTCAGGCATCTAAAATAAAGGCCTTATTTAGTAAAGAGCATTTAATTGTTTCATTTACAAGTTAGCATAACTAATACATGGTGTCAGGTCGCTAGTGAACCTACGTTGCTGAGAGGGAAGTGCCAGAAATAGTATTGTTGCAGCTTCATTTGTTTTCTCACCGAGTACTTGTTCGTTCTCGGGTGAAAAGTGCCGCTTATAGTGCAGACAAATGGAAAACTATTTTAAGCCCCCAGAATTGCTCGTACTAGATGGAAATATCGCAGAAAACTGGAAGAGATTCTCCCAAAAATTTTACTTGTTTTCGAAAACCACAGACTTGGATAGGAAAGAAGAAGGAAAGGAGGTAGAATGTTTTTGTCTTTAATTGGAGATAATGGGCTTGACCTGTACAATAACTTCACATTTGATACAGACGAAGACAAGATTTTAAAACAAATACTGCAAAAATTCCAAGACCTTTGTGCCCCACAAAAAAATGTTACATTTGAGAGAGTTCAATATGATAGTACAAAAAGAAGGACAATCTCTGACAGCTTCTTGACAGAACTTAGAAAAGCAGTAAAAACGACAGAATATCCTAACCAAAATGAGATGGTACGTAACAGGATTGTCATAGGTTTAAGAGAGACAGCTAGTAAAAGAAATTAATGCGAGAAGCCAGTTTAACATTGACTAAAGCAATTAGTATTTGTAGAGCTTCAGAAACAAGTAGAGACCAAATGAAAACACTAGATAATAAGTCTAGAGTAGATGCTTCAAGAGCGAGTACTTCAGGTAAACAAACAAATATGTACTGGGACTCCGAGAAGACTTGCAAAAACTGTGTTTATAGGCACAAATATACAAATACGTGTCCTGCAATAGGGAAAATATGTGCAAAGTGTCAGGGTCGTGACCATTTTGCCAAAGTTTGTTCAGATAGAAAAGTAGGAGAAGTGAGTAAATAAAAGAAAACATTACAAGAACAATGTGCATTTTGTATCAAGAGGAAACGAAGAAGATGACTCAGAAGCCGGTAGTGGAATCAGTAGTGAGTACAAATTTTATGTAAATTCCGTGGATGCAATCAAACAGTCAGAAAATAACAGTGAAACTGAAGCGGTGTGGACTAAAGAGGTTTTAGTTAATGGTAAGCGTGTTGTTTTCAAATTAGACACTGGAGCTGAGGTAACCACTTTACCCCTAAATATTCTACACCGGATTCCACAATCCGAAAGAGGAACATCACATTAATGTCATATGGAGATACCAGTTTTAAGCTGAGAAGTCTAGGTGACGTCCAGCTTGAATGTTCAGTGAAGAATCGTCAGAACATTGTGACTTTTGTAGTAGTAAACGCAGAAAATCAAATTCCCCTTTTAGGATGACAAGAATGTTTAAGTTTAGATTTGATAAAAGAGTGGACTCATTAGGTAAACAAAAGTTGTTTAGCTCTTTAGGCGATGTAGTTAGTAAATACCCACTTGTTTTTGAAGGGTAAGGAAAGTTCCCGACACAACATCATATAACTCTAAAAGAAAACGCAAAGACAAAAATAAATGCCATTAGACGTGTACCGCATATATTGCTGGATCGATTGGAAAAGAAATTATATGATCTTGTGTCCGGAGACGTAGAAAAAGTATATTGGTATATGCTCAGCGCCCGAAGTATTTCAAAAGAAAAATTGCGAAGTTTTTGGTGACCTACCAGGAGTAGGACTATATTTTGGTGATTTAATCGTCGCACGGACTACAGAGGCCGAGCATGATCAAAATCTTAAAAATATTTTGGATCCCAATACAACATAAAATTTAACAAAAACAAAATACCATTCAAAAGGGATAGTGTTAAATTCATGGGAAAGTTTTTTTCAAATGAGGGAGTAAAAACAAACAAAAAATACATTGAGGCGATTTTCAAAATGTGTATTCCTAAATGTAAAGCGGATGTTTTGAGATTTTTGGGTATGACGAAATATGTGAGCAAATTCATACCAAATCTTTCAAAAACAACTGCACCATTGGGATCTAACAAGAAATTACATAGAGTTTGAGTGGCCACTGGCGCATAGAAATTCGTTGAATGCCTTGTTACACCTTCTCACTAATTCTCCTGTATTAACATATTTCGATTAAGAAAAAGAACAATTGAAATTGAAACAGATGCATCGAAAGATGGACTAGGGGCCTGTGTGTTACAAGAAGGCAAGCCTGTAACTTTTGCCTCTCGTAGCTTGACTAAGACTGAGCAAGCTTATGCTCAAATTGAGAAGAAGACCCTGGCCATACTGTTCGCTGTAAAAAATTCGATTATTCTATTTATGGCATGTCCACAAAAATATACAGTGATCGTAAACGCTTAGAATCAATTTTCAAAAAAAAAAAAACTTACAGGCATCTTCCCCAAGAATCTTAAGAATGCGTTTAAAATTACTAAAATATAATCTTAATATCTCTTACAAACCAGGAAAATATATGTGTATGTGTCTGACGCGTTATCTAGCGCATTTATTAACAAAAGATGGAAAAGTCAGAAAATGATAAAAATTTTGCTGTACATTTCAGTAGTAAGAACATTGTCAATGTCTGAAAATGGAATCAATCAGTTTACAAATGAGACAATCAGAAACCCACAACTCAGCATCGTTATGAATTTTATTAGTAATCGGTGGCCCATTTAAAATTCCAGAAACTGTTAAGAATTATTTTAAACTGCGTGAAAAATTGTACGTAACAATTTATTATTTTTAGACCATAAGTTAGTTGTGCCTAGTAAATTAAGCTTACAAAATGATTAAACTACTACACGAGAGACACGTGGGGATTGAAAAGACAAAATCGCAAGCCATAAAGGTATTTTATTGGCCAGGTATCACAACAGATATTGAAACCTATATCAAATGCTGTAAAATTTGTGAAAAATTTGCCAGAAAAAAATTCGAAAAAAAAAACGATGTCCTACCCAATACCTAAAAGACCTTGGGAACGTATTGATTCTGATATTTTTACTTATGCTAATCAAAATTATTGTGTTTTGTTTGATGCTTACTCAAACTAACTTGAGATTTTGCCCATTACAAATAATAATAATAATAATAATAATAATAATAATAATAATAATAATAATACTTATTCCTTACATATTGCAACTGGCGTAAAAGACGTCAAGGATAATATAAAATACATACAAAAAGAAATGTACATACATAAAATAAATAGGACAATTGACAATTCAACACATTTTACATATTATAAAATATTCCTGTGTTGTGAATTTAGAGGATTCTATACTTCTAGTCTTTCTACAAAGAAATCATTTACTGTATAGAATACTTTCTCTTTTAAGAGTGTTTTAAGTACATTTTTAAAACTGCGTGTGGGTAGTATCTTTAAATTATATGGTAAGTTGTTATATATTTTTAAACAGTTATACAAGGTACTTTTTTGTATTTTAGTCAAGTCTGTTTTGGGCGGTTTAAGATATGAATGTGCAGTACCTCTTGTATTGTAGTTATGTAGCATTTCATATTTTTCAAATAATTCAACGTAATTGATTTTTACAAACATTGCACAACTCCAGTATGTAAATTGATGGCAATGTCAGTATATTAAGATTTTTAAACACATTTTTGCAAGTATCCCGTGGTTTCAGTTTAAAAATTGCTCTTAAACATGCTTTCTGAGCTATAAAAACACTTTGTCCATTCACTGCATTACCCCAAAATATCACACCATACTGAAGCCTAGAATGCACGTCCCCATAATATGCACCAATTGCAGCATCCACACCAACCCTCGCTGCTATTACTCTTAAGGCATAGCAGCAACTGCTTAGTTTTGCAGATAAATAGTCTATATGATACACCCAGGACAACCAAGCATCCATCCTTAGCCCTAGAAATGTAGTTTTCTCAACACAGGAAAGCACCTCTCCATCATGTTGGATAAATAAATTTAGTTCATTAAACATCATTAACTGTGTTTTGTTAATATTTAATTTTAAATTATGTAGTATGAACCACTCATTTAGTTTTCCTAAACTTGTTTCTAATGCATTCCTTATATTGTCACTTGTTTTCGCACGCACTACTATTGAGGAATCATCCGCAAACAGAACCATTAACTCATCAATTACCCCAGGTAAATAAAAGTAGTGAGGCTATCATTCCTGAAATCAAACCAGTTTTTGCACGGTTTGTATCTCCTGACTTATTTATTAGTGATAATGTTCCTTATGAAAGTGAAAAGTTTTTGGAATTTCTAAGAATTGGAATTTTACTATTGTTACGCGTAGCCCAGGATATCCACAATCAAACGGGTTTGCTAAAAATTTACTTACAAAATCGTTAGAGGCAGGAAAAGCCTAGCCTAGCCTCTGCTTTGTTAAATTATCGAAATTCAACATTAAAAGGTGTGGGCTATTCACCTTCACAGCTTTTAAATAGCAGAAATTGCAAGACGAAAGTTCCAATTGTATGTGATTTATTGCAGCCTAATTTATGTCTAAATGTCAAAGAAAAAATGCTTGCCAAGCAAGAAATGAATGAATGAATTTTAACAAAACTGCGAGAAATCTAAAACCCCTTAATGAAGGCAGTGGTGTTACTGTTTTAAATCACAAAAGTAAGACTGCAAAAATTGAGAGCCTCTATGATAAACCGTGATCATACGTTTTACAAGATTGTAGAGGCAACACTATCAGGCGAAATTAGATTGATATTAGACCATCACCAATCCGTTTAAAGTTACTGAAAATCTGTATGAACCTAGACATGAAAATAGTCGGTCTAGTGCTGATAGTGATGTTACTCCAATTGTAACAAAATCCCAACATATGCCGTTGAATAATGAGGTCAGTAATATAAATACTCAAATACATAACCCCTCACAGTCTTTACCACGATTGACAAAGTCAACGTTAAAGGTAAAAACTGGTTCCGGTAGAGTAGTTAACAAACCAGAGAGGCGAAACTTGTAAGGGGGATGTATAATATAATCATAGATTGCCGTTGCGTAGGTAACGTCATAATAAAAAAATAAGATAGTAAACAACGTGGCATGCAATGATTATAGTATTGTATGTCGAGCATCTAAAATAAAGGCCTTATTTAGTAAAGAGTATTTAATTATTTCATTTACAAGTTAGCATCAGTAATACAGTTCTCTACTAGTTTACACTAGCTCACACCAGCTCCCTGCTAGTTCACAACTCCCTGTAAACAACGTGAAAGCGAGGTACGGCATTGAAATTCTGAAACAAAAGAAAGACTCACCTCTAATTGAGGAAAAAGCAACGTGTACGATTCGTTCGACCAGCAAAACTTGGGGACGAAAATTCAACGATACTTTTAACTTTCCTGCGTCGGCGTCGGTTTTCCGTATAATCCTCGATACGATGTTTAAAATAATACGAAATAAATTTAAGTACGGAAAAACGAACTGTTCAATTCGTCGGCTAGAAACCGAATCCCGTTAGAAACGATACCCTGGAAGCAACCCCACGTGCGCACCCAACACAGCGCAGCTGTATCATAGAATCCAAATTACGAATGCGGCACGTCGAAACGAGAGACCATGAAACACAGAAAACTGTACAGTATAAGAAACTATAACAATCAACCGTAACAGGACGACAAAAGGTACATCGATGCGGATGGTATACTCACCCTCGCTTGGGGAAATCACGCAATCAAGGCTAAAGAATGAGAAGTTTAGGGTACCAAAGCGCTGGTTAACCTCTAGAGAGAAAATGAATGCTATTATATTGTAGATTTTCTCCCACTACCAACTGTGACGTCACCCGTTTAGACAACGTCGCCTTTGCTATTAATAATATACCATAACATACCATCGTGATCCCATCGGTAGTATTTACTCAGCCCGGTAACCTAAATATCTGCTGACACATAGAATAGCCTACGTAATGGAGCAAGCTGAGATGTTAAAACATTTAAGATAAATATTAATGTTTGTGTATTGTTACAGAAAATGAATTCATTGAAAATTCTCCAAAAATGTGGGGGAGAGCCATTCTACAAGCACGACAATTGATTCATTCATCGTATACTCTTAACAAAAACGGTTCCAAGTGGACGACTGTGGAACTAAGTCCCGGAACCGGGTACGTGCCTCTGGTACGAGCGCAATCATATAATATCTGCTAATTGTTCGCCGCCAATAAATGGACAGAGTTTTATAAGAACCAAGGCTCTAGTTGTAATTACATAGAAGTTAGCACCTACAAATATTTGGAAATGAGTCGCTTGATGAGTCATGTACAATAAATCGCTTTATCACGCGAAACATACAGTAACATAAGCATCCTTCGAATAGCACGGTACTTGAATTGCACGAAGTCGTGAATAGCACGATTAAAAATTTTGACGAGCCTCGAATAACACGGTTCTACGTTCGGTATACGTTACCACGGCAACCGACTAGCGAAAATCAGTGAAACGTCACATTCTGCGTATATTTTCATGACGTAATGTGCTCTTCTCTAAGGAAACAAACTCTACATACATATATATCGCCGGATTACAAGGAGAATGACTGTTTGTAGTATGTTTTAAGGTAGGTATGGGCAACCTTTGACATGTTGTGGGCCAAACTTTAGTGTGCAAATACGTTCGCGGGCCGCGTTTAAAAGTAGTACATTTTAAAGTAGTATTGTAGTGTTCATAATTTTTTGCGATAGATATCAGACATGAAATAATACGATGTTGATAATGACGATGATAATAATGTTATTATAATATCAATTTATGAAAATAACAAAATGAAATAATAACATTATAATTAAATCGTTAAATTTGGAATTGTTACAAACTACGAAAGTTAAATAGCGATACCGAAATCAATGAGACAGTTGAGCTTGAACTTGGGAAACTAATCCATCGATGTTTGGATTAATTGCACTGATACAAAGACGTAAAGAATTTTCCAAATTATCGTCAGTCAACCTTGTGCGATATTTCGATTTATTAACTTTCATCAGTGAAAAGAACTGTTCCCATTTATAAGTACTGCCAAACGCACAAATCAATCTTCTTGCGAATTTTCTAAGCTGCGGAAAATGGTCTTCTTCGAGGTATTTTTTGTAGAAATCACACAACTCCACGTCTTCAAATTTAGATTTTAGGAGTGAGTTTTCTTGAATCTCGATCAACTCCATTTGCAAGTGTATTGGAGCATTTTGTACATTACTTTTTGTTGGAGCAGCAAATAAATTGAAACAGTCTCCCATGTTTCTGAAATCGCTAAATCTGTTCGAAAATTGCTCCGACAGTACCTTGAGTTCTTCAGCATATTGAGCAATATTCTCATACGCAGAGAGCGTGGTGAAATGGTAACTGTTCCCAGACAGCATCTGTGCCTCCCACAAGCGGATTTTATTCTGAAACGCTTTCAAATGGCTGTACAAATCATTAACTAACTGTCCTTGTTTTTGAAGTTTCAAATTTAAATCATTCAAATAGCCAGTAAGGTCGACCAGAAATGCTAGGTCACATATCCATTTTCACTCAATTCAGATAGTGGTTTATCTTTTATTTGCATAAAGTCTTTTATCTCATTTATAAGCTCGTAAAACCGTTTCAGCATTTTCCCTTTGCTTAGCCATCTGACTTCAGAATAATATGTGACGTCGTCATATTCGGCTGATATTTCATCCAAAAACGCCTTGAATTGACGATGGTTAAGCCCTCGGAATCGAATAAAATTGATGGTTTTTACTACCACATTCATAACATTCTGGAGTCGAATGGACTTAGAACACAAGTTCTGTTGGTGGATAATGCAGTGAAGGACTATCAAATCATCTTTTTGCACATTTAATTCAGTTGCTTTTTCGTTCAAAATTCCTATGAAACCTTTACGTAAGCCGACCATAGAAGGTGCACCATCTGTGCATACTCCAACTAATTTTGACCATGGCAAGGCAAAACTTGTAAATACCTTTTGAACTTCATTAAAAATGTCCTCTCCTGTAGTGGTTCCTTTTAACGGCTGTAAAGCAAGCAATTCCTCAGTAACAGTGAACTCTTTATCAACACCTCAAATAAATATAGCCAGTTGAGCTGTGTCCGACAAATCGGTGCTCTCGTCTAATGCTATGGAAAATGATTCAAAACCAGCCATACGGTCAGTCAATGTTGTTTTTATATCATTAGCCATCATTTCTATACGTCGGACAACAGTTCGTCTTGACAAACTAATTTTTTCAAATTCATTTTTCTTTTCAGGACACAAAACACTGCAAACTTCTAACATACACTCCTTGATAAGTTCGCCTTCGGAAAATGGTTTTAATGACTTTGCTAATTTTGAACTAACTATAAAACTAGCTTTCACAACATTATCAAGTAGTGTTCTTTGTTTATGAAACATTTGCTGCTGCTTTTCCAAATTTGCAGTAAGCTTCTGGATTTTGTCTTTTCTTATTTGTCCTGTCAGTGAGTGCAGCGTAGGATGCTTAGTTGAGTAATGCCTCTTTATATTGAATTCTTTCAGCACTGAAATGGATGCATTACACAGCAAACAAATAGGCTTACCATTGTGCAAGATAAAAAGAATTCTTCAGTCCATTTTTCTTGAAACTGGCGACCCTCTGCATCTACTTTTCGTTTCTTTCCACCAGACATCATTTTCGTATACAAAATATAATTAGAAAGCACCCAAGATGCACACAAAGTCACAAAGCTAATTGACGGTACTAGCAGTTTGCTAGGATATCGCTCGTCGAAGTTATCACCTCGGTAGCTCAAGTAGAACTGAACTAAAGTTCGGGCCATCCACCCGCTTATATAGGCAAAGTGAAGGAATGATCTAGAATCGTCTAGTGTAGAACAGTTGAGAAGAAATAATCTATTGTTGCGCCGCCAGTGAGGCGGCAAACATCAAAGGCTTTGATGTTTGCCGCCACTCTTTGATGATCGCCGATACTCGGCTTGCTCGCTTACTTGATTCCGTGAGTTTGAGTAAGTAGTGTAATTTTAATTCTTTTTTAAATTAGGTTTTTCAAAATGTCTCGCGGGCCGGATCAAATCATACAGCGGGCCGGCTGTTGCCCACCGTGGTTTTAAGGGATCATGCCTGTCACGCGGCCGTAAAAAAACCGTATTTTCGTGAATTTTTCCTGGGGAAACGCGTGATGATTTTGAAATTCTTCTTTCTCCATTTTAAGTAACATGGTTTTAAATATTTATTAGGATTTTTATTCGAAAAATATCCGTAAATATCATGTGCACGATGGTTCGTGCAGACTGCTGTTTGGGAAACGTCTTTTGCGGTGACCACTGCTGCTCGGGAAAAAGATCACCTGGAGGTAAAAACCAAACGGCCTCAGTGTTAGTAATAAATTATCTAGTACTTGAACAAAGGATTTGATGAAATATTGATTTTTGGAAAAATGGAGGCTATTCGAACTAGAAATGACATTTTCGGCAAAGAATGTTCTATTTTTGTCGATTTAAAAAGAAACCAGGTATTGGAAAGGAAATTCCTTCGTTCAAGCACTAAATTTTGATATGTATATGAAGTTTGTAAAATTTGAAGTTGATCGGTTCAGTAGTTCTCGAGGTATCGTGGTCACCGATTTGGAAAAAGTCGTTTCGCGAAAACGTACTTAAAGTTTTGCAAACTCTACAACTTTCTCAATTTTGAACGGATCAACTTGAAATTTTCACGGAATATTCTTGAAATGTTATACTTTGAGAATCCATGAAAAACCAAAAATCGATTTTTTCGAAAATTTCGCACAGCGTGACCCCTTAACAACGCAATAGTCTGTTCTTACATCTACTACACGCATGGCATATCTAAAGCGGGCAGATTGTTGACTCTATCAAAATACTTAAGCTTTAAGAGGGAAAAGAATAAGACATTGTTTCTTAAATTTTGTGTAGAATTTATTCGTGTAAGTTTTTAAACAGAAATATATCGACAGAATAGTTTTCATATCATAGAAATATCATTGCATAAAGTGGTGAGTGCTTACTGGTAAATGTTATTGTTTTTAATCTTTCGAAAATACGAACTAAAGGTTTTAGTTGAATATTTGTAAGGATCCTATAATTAGTATATTTTTTTCTCGAATCTTAGGCTTGCAAAATGTCATTGAACAAAAATTACCCTTGAGAAGACACGCTATTGCACTTGAGGAAAAAATAGAAATTTTAGACAAGTTAAAAAAGGAGTGAAAATATTGACTTTTGTATGAATTTCAAGTTTAGAATTACACGGTTTTGAATAGCACGGAACGTTCCGTCCCAAATTATACGAATCATTAGTATCGAATAACACGGAACCAATTAACCATGCTATTCGAGGGATGCTTACTGCTTCAAGGGGCTGATTTAAGAATTTTAGTTGTTTTCACTCATATTGCATTAAACATTATTAGAGTTATTCTTCTTTGTTTAAATAAATTGTTAAAAGTAAATCTAGTTCTTTTTAATCAGTCCTTGATAAGCAATACTAGCAACATCTAGCAAAAAAGCAACACTGAACAGGAACTGTAACGCCAGCACTGGGCAGCATCCTTTACTACTCCAACAGATGGTCATCTGGTGTTTAGTACAAACAAAAATGATTTATTACACTTTATTAAATAATCGAGTAGTATATTAACATTATATGCTGTAAATATATCGAAACAAACTAAACTAGACTTGAGTAAACAAGTAACAAATACATTGGTACTATATTCCAAATATATAAGTATACCTAAATCGACATATTTTCTTTAAGAATTTTTGGTGCCTTTTAACATAGATGTGTTGTAATTATTATAAATATTGGCTACTATATTTCTAATCTCTTCCGTATTGCGAATTCGAGTGTTGAATCCTTGTATATCGATAACCAAAAAACCTGGTGGGTGAAATAATATCTGTGTATGCTCGAGGGTTAAAAGGGGTGTTATAATTTATCTCAATCTGTTCAATTCTACGCTTAAATCTCAAAGGATCGACTGCCATACGTATCCATTTCAAGCTTCTTCTCCACTCTTGTCTCATTCATAAATCACTATTGGTTCGAAGAATGCTACATGTATACTTAGATTATATTCTTGATGGTGCCGCTTCAAAGTTTGTACAGAACAAAGTTATCGTGTACAGTGATACAGTACGCAACCGCGTCAAATGTTTCTTTAGACTCCATTTCAATTCAATATCGGCAGCGCTCGGCTTTACCGATTTGTTTTGTTTCGAGCAGTCTACTATCTACAGAACGTAATCTCAGAAGTTGGTATACTTTATGATTATTTAAGTTAATGATTTTAAACGAATGAAAGAACATTTAACATAACATTTATTTTTGATAACATTTTTGATAATCACTGTACCACCCTGGTTCAATGATATAGATAACATACCTAGGTTTAACAAAACACTCAAGAGATAACGTAAGTGACTTTAATCGTCAGTTTCAAATTCAAAACTCGTGCTATAAAACTGCAAAATTGTCTATATGTTTCTAGAAAAGAGAATAAAGTACATATAACAGACTCTCTTTAAGTTATTTTCTTCCCAATATTTGCTAAATTGTATAATCCAATTAAATTTTTGTTTTGTTGTTTACAGGTATTACTTTGTCTTGCGAAGATAATGGCATTTGGGTTTACAATCGTTCCAACATCCCAATATTCGCAAATTCACTCACACTGGGGCAGAGTATCGACTCCTTACCTACCCGGATACCTATGGAACATTGTCTTTGTGTATTTGATCCTATTAAAATTACTCAAAGGGATTATACATTCAACATTAGTAAATCAAAAGGACCTGTTGATATAAATTCGGTAACAATAAGTTTTGGAAAAGGTTGGGGACGAGGATATTCTAGGTTGGAAATTACCTCATGTCCATGTTGGATAGAAATTTTATTGGCTCCATGTAGGTGATCTATAGTTAGTGGGATAGTTATTGTGCTTAAATGGTTATCCAGAAATGAAGTACATCGGAAACTAATTAATTATAATTGCGAACGCTCTACAACAATTATACTTCATCATTCAAATTTTTATGCACCATTGCTAGAATGAACAGTGCATTGGCTGAGTCATTGATTGTGAAAAGCGATATAATATATTTACATATGTATATGTGTAGTGTCCGTCCTACTATTGGTTTACTGTTGAGTATTCTGTTGGCAAGTAGTATAGTCTATTTCCAAAGACAAACAGCATGATTGTTTCGGCTAACTGTGGACCAGGATCAGTATATTATAAATGATCACAAAATTATCATCAATAGAATAGTCATTCATAACTAGAGAAGGACGTTGCCTATTTTTCTAGTGGGTAGCGGCAAAAACTAATGCGAGCAATACTACATATGTCACTAGGATTATTGACTGCCAAACTCGAAAAAAAACTGCATGCATATCGCTTTCAATTACAGCGAAAGGAACCTTATCGAATACTTATTCATTATTTGACTAGCACGCCACGAATGCAAAGAAAAAGGATAAAATAGCTGTGCGTACCCAGTTTACCTATTGCTGTATAAACCCACTTACATCGATTGCTGACTAGATATACTAATACGTGTTGAATACGAACCGAAAAATCAATATAAAATATTTTTAGCATGCTGCATTCGTACCAATGAGCTTGGAAACAGGGTAATATAAAATCAACACACGCTTTGGTCTATAACTATTAATGTGTATCAGTAATTCAATTGTAAAAATTTTCATATATTATATATATATTTCCGTATGTTTTCGTGAACCTAATATGTAATATATTCTTCAGTTTGCGGTCGCATTCACAATTGCAATATTTTCAGAGGAAGTCGCTGTCTAAATCGACATCTCGATAATACTTTTGTTATCTTCTGCTAAACGTTCAGTAGCTGCGTTAACACATTTCAACATACCCTCCATATAAAGAAGATATTGGTATCATCGAAACGTCGACTTAAATGACGTCCGTCTCAGAGAAAACTCCAAGGATCTCGAAAGAAAGAATATATCATTTACATACATACATATAAGTACAGTGAAATCTTCCTTGATCGGACATCCTCGGGACCCTCAAGAAGTATTTGCTACTGTCCAATTAAGGCAGCGTTATAAATGTGACATGGTGCGATCTATATTACAAAATCTTAATCAAACCGTGATCGACTACTGTAATATTGAAAGGAAATTTCTTAATCACTCTTAGTATTGTCTTGTAATTTTTGCTTTCTGTGGGTACCGCTCCTGGCCCACCTAGTGGCACTTCCTTCTCGCAGCGTATTGAAGTATTATTATTTATATTATTATATATTATTTAATTAACATTCATATTGAATACATAGTTTAAACTTCTTTTATTGTACTACGGGAGATTTCCCTGTATATGTTGCGGGTAAACTATGCTAGAAAGTGCGTTTTCTTATCGAATAGCCAGTTGACTACGAATAGTTTGTAAAGTAACTAGTTTTGCAAACCATTTGACGGATAGGTACATGAGCGTGTATAAAATATATGTACATTTGTTGCAGATGGTACACATAGTACGTACATAGGTACATACATCAAATCAGGTCGTAATTTAGTTAGTTGTTATTATTACTATAACTTGTACAGGTTCTAATTTTGACAGCAATGATGATTATCGCAGTAATTCACGAAGATAAATTTAAAGAAATAAATGTCATAATGCATAAAATTGTATAAATAAGTGAGCATGAAATGTATCTAAACTTTTAAAGTAAAATAAAAGATTGATAGGTTCACAACTAATTATTTTATTTTATCTTCTATTGTTTTCATATTTCATATTGTCAGATAATTTGTATTAACGATAACTTTTGAATTAGTATAAGAAATAACCAATTTACTTGTTTTCAGGTACTACAAACATTACAATTTTGAAGTGATTGGTTTATACACTAGCAAATTACTCTGGTTAATTTATTACCTAATTAGATAATGTACAAAGTATTTGCAATTAATCGGCTATTTTTAAAGAAAACACACTTTCTTGCATAATAACTAGTTATCTGGCTATTACATAAACTAACTGGATAGTGTACAAATATATAGTACATGGTGGACCAAGCCTTGCTCGGAGTTCCCAAAATGTTTTGAATCATTTTGAACCAAATAATAACGCCCTTTATTTTAGTTTTAATATTTAATTTATATTGTATATTTCAAGTATATATAGTAGCACATGTATATTAAAAGTTTATAAGGTTAACAGTATGTAAATTTACATGTTTTTGTTAGTTTTCGTAGATATTTTTCTTTTATTAACATACTACTTTCAGCGCCATCTATGGTTTAGTAGTAAAGTTTTAATTACTTATAATTTCGCTTGCCTGCATGATGTTAAGAAAAGTGTCTAACCCACGTTTAGGCCGAAATTGGTGAAAACCTGGACTAAACGGATCGAATCGAGACCGGGACCATGCTAAATCGGATTTTCGTCCCCAAAAACTCGCAGATACTAAATTGTAACAAAATCTTGAGAGTAATTTTCAATAACACCTTTTATGTACGGCAGAAATAGGTAAAAGCGGGACAAAAAATGTTTCTTGGGACCGGACCATGCTAGATCAATTTTGTGTTCTCGAAAATCCCCAGATACTAAATTGCATAAAAATTGCTAAAGTCATTTTCGATAACCAATTTGTATATATCGCAATACCAGAAATGTGTGTGAACCGGGTCAAAATGGATTTTCCCGGGACCGGGACCATGCTAGATCGATTTCTCGTCCCCGAGAACCCCCACGTACCTAATTTCATCAAAATAGTTAGTGCCGTTTTCGAGAAACCAATTCTAGATATATATACAAGAATTGCTCGTTTAAATATATTAGATATATATATATATATATATATATATATGCATACAGCATATTAAATGGTTTCTGAGTAAACAGTCAATTTTTGGGTAATTGTGCACATTTCTCATCGGTCAAGAACCTTTAGTTGATATATATATATATCAATATATATATGCATATACATATATATTTTCGTCTACATTTTGTTCTCCAAACTGTTATGATAAATACGATCTACTGATTTTAGTTACACACACATCGATAGCTGAAATACTATATTTAAATTAAAAGAAAGTCAAAATTGCAATTCAGGTGCAGCGGGAAGGAGCATTAAGGTGATGAGGCGAAACATTGAATCCTTTGTTCTTGAAGGAGAGTATTGTTGAATAGTCTAAAGAAAAACAAGAATCAGTTTGCAGCTGCAGTTAAGCACGAATCGAACTCAAGGGTGGGGTTTGCTGTTATAGATCATTTTTAGGAAACTTGGTGAAAATTGATTGACTTTTAAGAAAACAAAGCGATTAGGACATTTTAGAGAGCATGCTATTTCATTAGGAACCACAGCCGTCGATGATAACTTTGCCATGGAACGATGATGTGAAATATCAAAACTTTAAAACAGAAAAGAGAAGAAAAATTATGTTAATACAATAGCCACTTGAGTTTCTAGCACTTAATCCTGAAGTGCGCCAATTGACCTCAACCTCTATTAGAATGTTATGGGAAAACCTATTGTAAACGTACAGAGAAATTAAGCCCTTGCAACTAGCTAACTTAATTTAGAGAATACCAAAATTGTGAGTCTTTGTAATGCGAAGCTGTCATTTTGATGAAATAGTTTAAGTAATATTTTAATTAATTTTAACGTAAAATACCATGTCATGTACATGCTGTTTATTATTTGCGAATTCCTAAAATAAAACGTTATCATCCACTTAATTTTTCACAAACTTTCAAGAAATGTATGGGTGACTAAATAATTATGAGCGGTAGTGTATATATACAGGTTGAGTTTTGTTCGGCCATTATTATAGGAATTTCGTCCATTCTCCGTTTTTATTGGCTTTAGAAAAAAAGTATAAACATGTTAAACGTTAAATATATAAATTTCCTGTTATATTAACAGATCATCGTAATATATTACCTTTATACTTTACGGAATAAGGCTTGAAGCCACTGAGTCGTAGACAATCCTATACCGTACCACTCCTGGCCCGATCAGTTGCCTTTCCTTACTATCGCAACAGATAATGGTATCGATTGAAATTTACGAAATATCTTGTTGGTGAGATAAAATAAATTTATGTTTTTCAAATGAGAACCATACTTGCCTGCACATTCACAAAAGAAATACTTGTTTAACCTTCTTTAAATCAAATTAGATGGGTTACAGCAAATATACAAAGATTATTAACTGTTGAACATTATTTTTACAGCAAGCTATGTTAATTTCAAAATTTAATTAGTTATTTGTTTTTAGAAATGATCATGTCGACGTAGACCCATATAGAACTATATACTATTACTGCAACCAAAAATCGGATACTTAATATAATTTAGTTTAAATCTGGCTTTTGCCTTGTCAAATGTTATTCCATGTTAAAATCATAATTAACATATGTCATTATACTACGTTTAAGTGCTGCTGATAAAATGCAAGTGAGTTATTACTTCGGGAAGAGTAGTCCACAAGAAGATTAGGTAATAAATTGGAAGTGTCCAAAGGCACTATTAAAAATAAAAGGCTACATCAAAATTGACAGCGACATGAGAAACGATTGGTTTATACTGCTCGAAAACAGTCAAAATTGCCCTTAAACTTGTCCGGATTACTATTCACTTTTATTTCAAACTTTGGTGTCGGTATCTATAACCTTTTGTCTACTAGGGGAACATGTTTCTCGGAAAGCATTACCTCCCCTTCGACCGGAAAACTATATCAACTTTGTTGCTATAAATAGGATACCATACTTCTTAATGCATTTTTGTATTCTATGCATTAAAATAAGTCGATACCTAATATACTCCACTATACCCACATACTACCATTTTTCAGTCATTTAAAGTCATTTCTCCTTTTTTTGTGTGTGATGCTAGTGGATGCTTTAGAGTTAGTTGTTTCAACTACCATTTGCCTTGTACATATTATCCGTTTAATTTGGATATGCCCACATGGAGCTATGACAAAGGCGTCGCTTTATCGTATATAGAGTGTTCACAATTTAAATACCAGGTAATAAATTTACAGCTACAGCAAAAACCCGATTATTTTAAATGAATTGCAATGTGCATTAATCCAATGATAAAATTAGTTACATTGGATCATACACCTACTTCTAGTAGTTTTCTAGTGAGAGTAAAATTTCGAATATCCAAACCTCAAACATCCGAAGCGTTGATTATCGGGATTGCTTTTGCGTGACTTTTTCAGAATAAATACAGTAAAATCCCCCATAAGCGGACACCAACGATTCCAGGTTTCTTGTCTGCTAATGGGAAATGTCCGCAAATAAGAAAACTCAAATCATTGCAAAAATCATAAACAAATAAAAAGATCAAGTTAAAAAAAATGGAAAAATAGCATCCTAATAGAAAAATAGCATTGTGAAATAACCTACTTATGTATAATATTACAAATACGTATGTACATATATACATATGTATGTATGTGTTCTTAGACAAGAAGGACTTTTTTAATCTGATAGATGTCTGCCTGCTCATCTTTTTACATTTTTCCTGCAAAAGGCAGTTTTGGAGGTATGACTTAATACTCTTTTTTAATATTCAACCGTCACAAAATCTTCTTTCGAAAGCTTATGAAAGTTGTCAACAACTTTAAAGGCATCAATATAGCAACTTATAGAGTTTCTTCCGTTTCTTCATCATTGCCGTCCATCGTCCACTTCACCATCTTTTACATCATTCTCAATTTCCATATTTTCATCAAAATGTTCATCATTGAAGGAGCTTTGGTCCAAATTAATGAAATACTCATGTTGCCTTTTAAAAGACTGACCAAATTTATTGAAATTTTTCGAAACCCTGCCAGGGTTGCTAAAGACAAATCATCCTCAGCATCATAGACTGTTTATCTCCTTTTGAACCGTTTTTTATAACCTGGCATAGCAGTTTTGCATTGTATTTGGAGTTACCTTATTCCACGCATTTTTAATCAAATATAGGGCTTCCTGAATGTTAACCGATATGCTTTAAAATCTGATTATTATAAGAACCTAAAATATGTATGGTATTATGCGTTGATATATGCACTGACATGCAGAGGTGACAATAGAGGATAGAAAACTTGTTTTAATATTTCTTAGGTTCACTTTTTTGGGATGTATACTAAAACTAAAATTATTCGGAAAATGCAAAATTTTGCTTCCTTGAAATCCTATCCTTATATCCAAGTCTAGAAGCCAATCAGTTATTATATATCTTCTCATCCAAGTTTCTTTATTGAAGGTCCAGGTAATAGCGGTTAAGCGGTGCATTTTTAATGCCAGTAGTCGTGCAGCTTTTTCGATGACCTAAAGCTACCATACTAGCATAACACGAGCATATGAAGTACGAGCCACTTTCATCAGCATAATAGATGTGCTCTGCGTTCATAACTTTTCTAAAAATTGGTTCTGTTCTCCACTAACGCCCACTGAGATTTTTCTTATCTAAATTTTGCCTAAAAATGTTTTCCTTTTCATTCATAATTTCTGCGGCTTGAGTTATACTTATATATATATATATATATATATATATATATATATATATATATATATATATATATATTAGAGCGGAGTAATTTGTATAGTACGAAATTTTTCCTTATTTTCATTCCGATTCTGATTCTACATGAAATTGTAAGAAAAAGTCCAATACACCATGGGTGTATGATAAATTTCGATTTTAGGTTTTATGTTCTATGGTAAGACTACTGATGTACATTGCGATTTACTGTGGACAAATTTAATTTTTTCAACAAAAAAGTGTATACTAATGGTTTTTGATGCGAGCAATCCATTTTTGATATTTATTTTTACGAAAAACATCCGTCAGAGGGCGCTAAAGTGCGATTTTTGTCATTTCGTGAGTAAAACAGTGATAATATAACTTTCTTTGTTATTTTTATTTAGTGAAACGTTATTTTATGATATAAGAAATATTTATTATTAATTAATTAATTAAAATTTTAAATATCTCATTAGAAAAACAGTTCAATTACTCAATATCTCTTTACAAACTTCGTGAAATCCTTTTTGGTTTCCATTGTTGGTAGTGCTTCTCTACTTTCAATAGTAACATTCATAACTTCTTCACGATGTTCGTGAATAGTGCGCTTTGAAGTGAATGCTTTATAGGAAAACATTTCATTTCTACTTTTTGCAGAATCACTTAAAAATAATACTTTAAAACATCACGATAAGTTGGTAAATTTATTGTGTCCATTTCAGCAGAAACTCCGAAAATAAAAACATCGTGTCCTGGCATGTGTCATAATTCAGTATAATGCTGTGTAGATGAAGTTGAAGCATCCATTTTTAATGTTAAATTTCTATAAAAGAATAAATAATACATATTCGATAAAAAATTTAGTTTGTGTAAATTTATTTAAAAAGAATTACTTCATAAAGTGATACGTACTTTTTATAGTATTACTATATATTTGGCGTAAAATGAAAATCAAAATAAAAAAACTTATTACTCAGAGGAATGCTCGAGTTCCGGAGAGAGCCAAGAGAGAGAATACTGCCGTGTAACCATTGAGATTTCTCCGTAGACCAAAAGACAAGAGAACCAAATGATAAGTGAGAATAATTGACAATAAGTGACAAAAATCGCAAGAATCTTTGATTTTACACCTTCGGTTGTTTGTCGAAAATGATCTAGATTTCGACTGGTTTTTATATTATTATGATTTGGTGTATGCGGCTTATCAGGACTTGGCTCGAAATGTGTTTTGTCTATTGTTCGGCGATATAAACAAACATGTTTGTGATTGAAAGTCTCACTTTCTGATTGATGTGCGTTTCGAATGTATATTTAGGCGACGAAGACTATTCTGTAATAATTGACTATTATATTAGTCGAATATTCCAGATTTAATCTTACGCTCGACACTCTATTTCTTGGCCTTTCTCTCCGAATCTCGAACAATAAATATCAAAAATGGATTCCTCGCATCAAAAAACCAGTAGTATACACTCTTTTTGTGGAAAAAGAAATTAAAATTTGTCCACAGTAAATCGCAATGTACATCAGTCTTACCATAGAACATAAAATCTAAAATCGATAAAAAATTTTTGAACAAAAATTGAACCGACTTCCAATTAAAGACCATAATCGAAAAAGCAACATACAATAATTTTGCTCTAAAAAGAAAAATAATCTATTATTTATTTTATTTCATTATTTCTTACATAGAACGGATCAAATTTAAATTTTGGGAGTCGGCGCCAATTTATTTTGTTTGTATTCGTATGCAATCTAAAACGTTACTCAAGTTTACATATGTCCAAATCAAACGGAATTACCGTTCTGTCACGTTCTGTTGTTAGAATACTGTATATTTATTACTTAAACGTATTTTTTACTCAAGTTACATACCTGCAATTTATAGTTATATACTTGCAAATTATTTTCATAAAAACTTGGGACTCAAAACACAATTCAAAAGAAAGAATAACAATCATACACTATTAATAATACGAAAACAATAAACTACCTTGCGGTATTCATGCAAGCAAATAACACCTATGATTTGCCTTCTTTATTAAAACAACAGAAAACCCTCTTTATAAGTTATCTCTACTATATTTGTTTCAATATCTATCCGAGCAGTTTTGGTCCGATCGTTTAAGCGGCTACTTGAAATTTGGCGCCGACTCCCAAAAGTTAAATTTGATCCGTTCTATGTAAGAGATAATGAAATAAAATAAATAATAGATTATTTTTTTCTTTTTAGAGCAAAATTATTGTATGCTGCTTTTTCGATTATGGCTTTTAATTGGAAGCCGGTTTAATTTTTTCAAAAATTTTTTATTTCACACTTTTTACTGTCTTGTTTGCATTCATATTTTTAGTTCACAATGGGAAGAGCAACAAAAGCGGTCGCACGGATGAGAAAAATCGTTTACAGGAAACGCAAGAAAACAAAAAGATACGGCTTGAAAAGGCTATAAAAAGCCAAACAATGAAACGCAGTGCAAAAAGTAACCCTGTACGTGCAGAAAGACTCTCTGAACTGCGTAAGTATGTAAATTCTAGGTTAAGTCGGGAAATTATGCGTGAAAAAGAGCGTCGTTTGCATTTTGACTATGTACTATAGACACAGCTCATGTCGATACTAAACAACGTTCTTGTTCTTTTCATTTTTCGGAGTCACGAACAAGTTAGTGTGGGAGCCCTCGGTCAAGGGTCGCATCGATTTGCCTTTCTACATTTTTAGGTTAGAATTAGTAATAACCGCGTTAGACCAAATGTTTGTACATTTTTAAGCATACGGTGAATTCTCGAACAAATCCTTTTCTTTAGTGAATTTTCCACGCCCTACTCCTTTTTTAGTTCTTTTTCTTTACAGCAATAATATGAGGGTTTAATAGAGCTCCTGGCGAAACCTCCCTCGGTACAAAAAAGGCAACGCACCTAGGATGAAACCTTGGCTGTTTTAAAAGCAAGGTGGTGCGGAATATCATTCTTTCTCTTATAACTTGGATAATATATATTTAGAAAATATAATAATGTTTAATAAATAGACATGTACCATACATTGCAGTTTTAATTCGTCGATTGCTTTGTCATTTAAAATTAACTTATTTAATTTTTGCGTAATTTATGAATAAATTAGGTACCAATGTTGAATTGAACACATTTTATAATTAGAACAGGAGAAATAATAATACCGATTCGCCCGTCGTAAACCCCAATTTCTGTACTAATCTTTTTCTTTGATTAAATAGGATTACCAGTATTCAAATTACAACTTTGGATTTACTAAAATCAAAGTATATATTTTTTATTCTTTTGTCCCCGAAACGTCAAATTATTTAATGTACAAATAACAACTTTTACATGAAATATATTTAAAACAACTTTTTAAGTCGACTCTGTTCTCGTAGTGCTAGCGAACATATTTCCTCGACGGTAAAATTGCCTATAGTTTACTTTATGTGACCTCCGATAACAGATTAACCTTCCTATACTTCACGCATACGGTCTGTGAGACCGATTTATATAGTATAGTATACGTCTTTCATTTTGACGTGAGTATAGGAAGGTTAAATATAAAATAACACGACCAACGAATACGAGTTCAATTAGCGCTTCGTTGTGCCTGATCCTTCCCGCCGGGCACGCCTGCTTGTTGGGTTGCTAACACCGATGTACCACACATAATAAGAGGTCGGTTATTGTTGGTGTTTTATTAATATTAGCTCAGCACTAATTCGATATCGGCTCAAGATGATATGGAACCATTCTGGATGGACGCTCTATTAAATGCATCCAGAATCATTAAAATCGGTCAACGCGTTGAGTAGTTATGCGCGAACAAACATAAAAAAAAAGAAAAAAATACACGACGAATTGATAACCTTTTCCTTTTTGGAAGTCGGTTAAAAATGAGGCGCCTCAAAATTTATTTATATATATATACTAGCTGACCCAGCGAACTTCGTACCGCCTTAGAATTAATAAATGTTGTCTTAAGTTAGTACATGAGTTTTATTAACGTGTTTATATTAAGATAAAATTAATTAAGTTGAATAGAAGTTCAGAAAGAAGCAAATTCACGTGGGAGCAAAGCATTTGCTTTATTGAATGTAAACCAAATGATTCGCGTATCGTTGTCGCACAACTTTCTGTTAAAGTATTTGCTAAATGGGTTGCACTCGTGTCGACTATCTTCATTGAAGCAACTTGTGATATGCTATATTTTGCGACTTTATCTATTGTCGGAGCGTTGAATTGTCGTTCGTGTGTCCCAGCGGGGCGTTTATTTGCTCTGATTACGACTTTATAGTTATCACTTAGCATGCGACCCAACGCAGTTTTGAACTACCCAATCAGTGCATGATGTTCATGACGTATTTCCTGCAATCTTGAAGAATTTCTCTTTTCATTGCATTATTGATCGTTTGACGCCGATCAAGTTGGTCCTCCATATTGGCCATGAAGTAAGTTTGTAACAATTTTATGCTGTGCGTCTTCAACCGGCTGCAATGATCCACATCTATGGTGAATTTGTCCTTGTATCTGTGTAGTTGAAAGGGAAGTGATAATTAGTGATTTATGATTACCAAAAATAAAGGTTACTCTCTTATTAACAAACATTACCTTGAATGTCGGACTAAATCCGCGTTCTTCAATAATATTTGCTCCAAATGAAGTCATTTGGAAACATGCGTTGTACCTTTAAGTGTTCGAAAAAAATGTGATTATTGAGCTTCGCCATGAAGCAATGAATGCAATAGCTCAGGTGGCGAAAGCAACAATGGCGAATTTAACCTTTCCACTGAGACAGCACAATCCAGACGTTTCTCCAGCGAACTTTAATACACCGCAATGGACGCACACAACCTCCATAGGGCCAATTCTACAACAGTTGCTTAACGGATACATAAATGACACGTCCAACGGTTGTAGCCTATGCAACGTGTGAGGAGGGATAGCTATTATATGAACATTGACGAGCAGATTCAATAAGTTTTAGGTTCTTTACATGAGTGGCATGTCCATCTAATATTAAGAGAACTGGGCTTTAATGAGAAGGATGCATATGTTTAAGAAAATGTGGAAACCAAATGTCACTAAAGATCTCCGACTGCATCCATCCAGATTGGTGAAAGGCTACCACAGTTTCGGCTGGCAAACCCACTTCATAAATTGCATTTCTTCGTATTCTAGGAATGATCAGCAGTGGTGGAATATAATGGCCAAGAGGATTAAAACATATCTCGGCGGTAATAGTTATACCACTCTCTGTCGAAGCAAGTAACACATCGGTCAATAAGCCCCGAGGTTTTTTGTCAGATGGCGCCGGTAAAAAATTCATTTTTGTTACCGCCGCGGGCCATCTCTTAGATGACAAGGAAAAAAATTTCATAGAAATCCGTCCATTAATTCACAAGTTACATCACTTTGAGTGACGGTACTCTTAGCAGTGACGTCAACCATGGATGCAAAGCAGTTTCGTGTCTTGATTTATCATTGTTTTTTAATGAAAAAAGATACTGTGCAAGCCAAAAAATGGCTTGATAAGTGTTATCCGGACTCAGCCCCGTCGAAAGCAACCGTGGAACGTTGATTTGCCGAATTCAACTGCGGCCGTACGAGCACCGATGATGCCGAACGCTCTGGAAGGCCGGAGGAGGTGGTTACACTGCAAAACATCAAGAAAGCCCACAAAATCATCTTGGAAAATCGCAAAGTGAAGTTGCAGGAGATCGCTGACATCATGAAGATGTCGAAAGGCAGTGTTTTCACAATTTTACATGAACATTTGTCCATGCGAAAACTTTTTCAAAATGGGTGTTGGACTGATTGTATCACTCTTCAAGGGAACTATGTTGATGAATAAAAACAATTTTTGGAAAAAATGTTTTTTTCTCCATTTGCCTCGGGACTTATTGACCGATGTGTTATACCGACTTGCCTTTTCCCTTTAATGATATTATTTTAATAGGCTTGTTAGGTACAGTGCAAATGCCCGTCTCATTGCAGTTATATATTCTACTAGGGGAAAATTTGTATTTCTCTATTAACGATCCTAGCAAGTTAAAATATGGTTCAACAGATATTTTATTAAATCCTGCAGCTCTAGCAGCAGACGTATTTTCAGGAGAACGCAAAGACAATTCAGGATGCCGTTTTAAAAATCTGTATAACCAGTCTTTACCAGCTAATCTTTTTTCTTGTCAAAGTTATTCTCAATACAGTTCCTTTCAGCAAATTGATACGCTAGACTACAAACTTCATCTCTTGTTAAACCAAGAAGCTCTTCTTCATATCAAGCAAATGATTCTTTAACTCAATTTCTAGATCCATACTAAAAACTGTAGTAAAGCGGCCCAATCTTTTTATAGCAGCAACTTTGGGATCTTTATCACACTTAATTTGTCTATGTAATGTAGCTATTGGAAGCTTAAAATACTTCGCAGCTGCATTTTGAGACATATTTCCTCTACGAACTACCATAATTGCTTGCTGCATATCATTTTCCGACCATGAATACTGGCCTGATTTCTGGTGATAATTTCTCATAATTTAGAAACAAGCGCATGATTATTGCAAATTCATATAAAGTATCTAGGGGCAAAGTGAAATATTTCCCTTTTCCCCACAAGGATTTTTTCACTTTACCCCATCGGCAGTTTCCAAATTTCCAACCAATTATAACATAGGTTAGTAAAACAGAGTTGCTTCAAAATTTGAAGAAACATTCAAAACACTACGTATTTTATGTTTATAGCGGTGAAGTGGGAAATAGTCATCTTAAAGTTATTGTATACCTTCAACCCTTATCTCGAAAAGTTATAATCAAAAACTGCAAACTCGATTTTTAAGTCACAAAATCTACACTTGTTAATTTACTACTACGAGGTTATGTACTTAAGTGTAGAAAACTGTTTCTTACTACATGAAGTCATTGAAACGACAGATGTCAACAATATTAAGCAAAAATGAGTTATTTCACTTTACTCCGCCATTCCACTTTGCCCTACTTTCCCCTACATATCTCTGTTGCAGTGTATTGTGTTATGTTACGTGTTAGGACGCGCACTGAATACATCACTCTGTTGTGTTATGGTGCAGTTTTAATGGTAGGTGTACTATATTTATTTGAATTGTAATATTTTAAATATACTTAATTGTATTATTGAGCGTAGTATGCGTTGCCACATCACGAAGGATTCATGTTTGTCAGATAAATTCGAAGAATTAATCTTAAGACAGAATCCTCAGGCGAATATTACACTTCCACGCCTCCATATGTAGGTTGTACATATTGCCAAATGTGTAGGGAACACTTTGAAAGCCTCCAGTGTAAAATAGAAGATCGAACAAAATCGATACTTATTTCGAAGCGCAATCAGTATGAAACAAACGCAGAAGACTTACCAAAATGAAATACAATAATAACATAAAAGAAGAAAACGAACTAATAAGAAAAGAATTCGTTGCGATAAAAGAAAAAATGGACAGATTAGAAAAGATATATATATGTATATAGTAAACGTATATTTCTTGACCGTACTTTTTAAGTCAGAAAAGGATGAGTGAAAACTCTGTCGGCGTGATCGGTCTATAAGTAGAAGTAAGTAAGAAGAAATTGCCAAACCTAGCAACGAAATGTAGAGATTCAATGAACAAATGAGATTTTATTAACTTACAGATTAACTTACATATTTTTATTTACTTTATGTAGCAGAGTACAGTAATCTATCGATAATAGCTTTAATTTGAATATACAGATTTTTCTTATCTGGATGGGACCTGGTCCCAACTAATCCGAATAATCGAGATTATACTCATACTGTACTAATGACTTTCGGGCAAAAATATCTCAATGATACGCAGTCTCCTAATAGCAGACATATTATGTGTTTTGCTTTCCAGAATATTCGGCGTCATTAGTTGACACTTTTCAGTGCTTCTAAATCATTCACCTATAATCGAAAAATTTAAAGAGAAAAATTCTGAGGATATCCATTCGCAGTTGGTAACTGGTTTCTGAACATTCTTCTTATTGCAGTATGAAATGCAAAACATTTTATTCCATTTTTCCGGCCTTTTTTTTCGGCATGGTTGGTAAACTAGGATGACGCTCATTAAAACTATTGTTTGATTCAGAATTTTACTGCATTCTGTATGAATGAAAAATAAATTTAGAATGTCTTTGTTCTGGTAGTCGTCGCGTCGTTAACGCTATCTATTTGTCACCTAGATATAGACAATTCTAGCCCTGCTATTAAGAGATTAGGTATAATTAGGATATTCTCAACAAATATAGCAAAAATTAGTGATAACCCGAAAATCACTAGAGGTAAGTGTAGGGAGCACTAATAGGGATTAAGAGGGTGTAGCATTTCCATAGTGCTTTCCATTTAAATACTTGACGTATAAATGTATGAATTGGACTCTAAATTCTTAACATTTTGTATGTTATAGACACCTTTATCACAGAATCATGTTCTTATATCCAACCTAAACGCACACAAGGAACTTT
Source organism: Chrysina gloriosa (assembly GCA_038088585.1). Lineage (NCBI taxonomy): Eukaryota > Metazoa > Arthropoda > Insecta > Coleoptera > Scarabaeidae > Chrysina > Chrysina gloriosa. The sequence continues at coordinate 27,289,765 of CM076094.1, read as the reverse complement.
GTTTCAACTTTGGTCGAAATAAGTAGTTAGCACTCACTACGAAAAAAGGGAATAATTTAAAATAACTGAAACACGATTGTATCGCTGGGCAAATCTATCTTGTTGTTGAGAACCTTGATGCGCAATCAAACGGTAGCTAAAATAAGAATGGAGCTCATCTGCGCTAGAGTAACCTGCAGTCAAGCTAGATTTGCCAAGTTGTATGCAGGTATAGGGAAGTACATACATATATTAATTGTAAGTATGGGCTTATTTCAACGCATAGCATACAGAAATGTATTTAAAAATGGACACTGATGTCCGGTACTAGCGAAAGTGCTATTTTCGGGGAAATACTTTTTCGAAAGACAAGAAACCGTAGACATCGATATTAAAGTTTCAAATAAAAAAATTTAAAAACATGGAAAGTTTCAAGCGAACCAATTGTGTGGGAATAGCCGGTATAGGTATAGTATTTTATTCGTTAATTTCATTGACTCTTTGATTACTGTGAACGCATATATGCGCATGCAGAGGGTTATTAGTTAAAGAGGGTTAATAGACGCACATATGCGTTGCGCAGAAGGCTATGGGCGTGGAGTATAGCCGCACTTGTATATTCCTTCGCTTTACGGGATTTAACCCTTTGGCAGGTATAAACGCATATATCCATCTAGTCAAGATTATCTGTATTGACTGTGAACGCACACGTGCGTCCGCCGAAGGACATCAGTGTGAATTTTGGACGAACATGTGCATTAGGGTGTCCGTTATTTTTTAAAGTGGAAATATTTTTGGCTCACCCCTTAAAAAGTTGAGGCCTGATCCAAGAATTTCACGCCCTTTGGGCCACACCTTCCCCTGCCGACTTACGTTTGAAATTTTATTCAATTATACTCATACCCAAAATGATAACAAAAATATGGTAAAATTATGAAAAATCATTTTGTGCAACCAAAAAGTACAATTTTCAAACGTGTTTAAATTTCATAATTTTTATTTAACTTAATTTTTGTACAATTACGTTACAAGTTTTCGATGCTCATGAACACATTTCATTACATATACCGTCTGACTTTCATCCTTTGTTATCAGGCCGTGATAGTCTTCCATTAACTTCACTGCTCTCTTCGCAGTATCAATCACAACCTTCAAATTCTTTTTCTATTTAAAAACAAAACATTTCTTACACAAGTGGAATTCTTAGCTTTTCTGAATAACGTACCAGTTTTTTCAATATTGTATGCCAAAAATTATACAGAAATTGTTTGATTGGTACATCAAATTATCATAAAAATGTCCCATTATATTTTTTGCTTCTATACTACTGCTTGCAATTTACCGTTACAAAAATATTCCGCTATCAAAACAAGCACTGCTTTTAGTCTTGTGACTTATGTTGAGTGAGAATGTTTGAAAGGAACATGGCATTATCACTAAGAAATAAGAATAATGTTTACTTGGTTGGAGCTATTGATTTCAACATAATAGGATCTAAACTACCATCCAGTAGACAAGTATTATCAGTTTCTTAGTGATAGAAAGTGATAGTCAGAACTTAGTGATACGTGAAGTAATGATTTATTGGGACAAAGCCCGAATACTAATCAAACAAAATCAACATTGCATATCAAAAATTTTAAAAATATATGATGAATGGCGTTATTTGCAAAAACATATTAAAAAGGATAGAAATGTTTTTCGTGAAAGAGAAAACGTATTCAAAAATAATTTGGGCAACCTTCTTGATGTTGCTCATGTTGATGCTTTGTCTTTTTTCTTATTTCTCAGAGGCAACCAGGTCGAGTAGGTTATATGGGTGGGGTTGACTACATCTATTCAGAAGTTGAGAAGAAAAGAGAGAAGCGGAAACAAGAAGAACTCAACCGTCAGCAGTATCACTTTGCCACTAAAATTCCTAGAAATTGTAGTGAGAATTTATATGAAGACGACTCAGATATAGAAGAGGAAGAAATAAATGAGTTCACTTCAACATCACCGTATCAGCAATCGGCGGTAATCAAGAGGGCAACTAAACACTTCATCACGCCAAAATTAGTCGCAGTCCTAGATTGTTGTCATGTAAGCTCCCGAAATTCAGTTTTGGTATTGCAAGCGGCAGCAGAAGCTTAGGGCCACAACTTAGATAATTTAATAATTATCAAGACCGCAATCCATCAACAACGTGAAAAACTAAGATGTGAGCCTGCTCTAAAGATGAAAGTAAAGTTTAAGGAATCGGTACAACCATTTCTTGTTGTTCATTTGGGATGGAAAGCTATTGCCCGCATTGAGTAAGTGCAATTATTATTTTTATATATGCAAAATTTATGTGTTTTTATGATTTTAGGTGTTAATGAGAAAGTTATTAAACGCATACCACTAATTGTTTCTGGAACTGACGTGGAGTAGATTCTTGAGATTCCAAAACTTAATAATGCATCTGGGCAAGCGCAAGCAACAGCTGTTTTCAATGTATTAGAGAAGTGGGAATTGAAAGACAAAGTTAATGCATTGTGTTGCGATGCTACAGCTTTAAACAGTGGTCGATTGAATGGAGCATGTGCGCTTTTGGAAAAAGAGCTCGGTAGAGACCTGTTTTACCTCCCTTGTTGCCATCATATTTACGAATTAATTTTGGAAGTAGTGTTTGAAAAGAAGTTGCCCCGTTTAACAACGACTCCAGATATGTCGTTGTTTAACAATTTTAGAAATTTTAGAAGAATATCAACCCAAAAGATATAACTAGTAGAATGGATCATCAACGTTGCCGTAATAGCATACAACCCGTAGCAGAAGAAATAATGACTTTAGTTTCGATAGAATTAACTAAAACTCAAATAAGGGAGGATTACCCTGAGTTTTTAGAATTGACAGAATATTTTATAACTTCAGATAGAGAAAGAACTGTAACAATTCAACCGGCTAGAGCAATGCATCAAGCGAAATGGATGTCTCGAGCAATATATTGCTTAAAAATATTTTTCCCACGAAAACAATATTCCATTCCACCAGTTCAAGAACATGCACTAGCAGATGTTTGAATTTTTATCATAAAGTTTTATATGCGGTGAAGTTAGTGGAAGACTATCACGGCCTGATAACTAAGTATGAAAATCAGATGGCATATGTAATGAAACGTGTTCATGAGCATCGAAAACTTTACCGTAATTGTACGTTAAATAAAAATTTAAACACTTTTGAAAATTGTACTTTCTGGTTGTACAAAATGATTTTTCATAATTTTACCATAGTTCTCGTTATCATTTTGGGTATGAGTATAGTTGAATAAAATTTCAAACGTAAGTCGGCACGGGAAGGCGTGGTCCCAGGGAATTTTTTGAGAGTAATTTTTGCATCAAGCCTCAACTTTTTGAGGGGTGAGACTTGAACGATTTCATAAGAAAAAATTGCCCATACAAATAACGGACACTCTAATATGCATCGTATCAAAGTCTTCGGTGTGAATTGTGGACACACACATCCGTCCGAAAAAGCTATGCGTATTAAGTATGGACGCACATGTACGTTTGGTAAAGGATATTTATATGGAGCATCGATACTATCGATGCATATCTAAAGTATAAAAATTGTTTTAGCATTGTCACCAGCACGTATCGTATTTGAATTAAGAATGTTGATAAGTAAGAGTTCAACACCTGTACTTTTATATCTTTTCTCTGGAATAGTGAAATGTTTAAAAGCAGTTGTTTAAAATTCAACTCCTAATGGTCTATTCGATACTAACACTACAGATTGCATAAAATATAAATTTATTCTAGAATCCACTTAATTTAAGGAAATGACTGAACGATATAATCTTCACACAATTTAATAAATTAGCAGATAGAGCTATCCTGCTAGTAAATACATTTCTGTTATATTACATTGTATCCATATTTATTAGGACGTACTTGTTCCTAATTTATTGAATACCCAACAGTGTCAATAGGTAAGTTAGATATTTAGTTGATAAGTCTCAGCGATACAGTCAGATCGTTGCATGTGAGATAGAATTAGTTTATCTGAATCCATTAAATGTGCACTAACTGCGTTCCAACCAGAAAAGAGATGCACTGCACCGCTAGACCTACATCCAACTTATATTAACGTGAATACTAGGATACGAGGAGATTCAAGAAATTGGAACTGGTAGCAAAAGAAGGATTTATGGCTTCTATGTATGAATTTCAACCTTACTATAGAATAATAAAAACCCATAGTATGGGAAGCGCTCTAGAATAGCAACTAGTAACGAATTACGCCTGCTATAGAAACATCTACACTAACAAGGAAACTGGTAAATACATATCACCGATTTAAATGAGATTTTGTGAGTTTATAGGCCGATATAGTGTAAACACCACGGTAACTTTCTTAGCTGCCCAATCTCACATTAGCGTGGTGCGTTAAGGTCAACACTACCGTTCCCTGTTGAATCAAATAACTCCAATGCCCGGTTTCACCATCATCAAATAAGTAGTTTTCGTAGAATAACTTGATACTTAGAATAAAAACACAGTTTTATGTTTCACCAACAACGAATAGTACTATTGGTAGATCTCCCAATAAACTAACTGGCCAAATACCTAGGGTTTAAATTTTATTCGGAGATTTCTAACCTAGCCAGACGCTTGACAACTCTAAACAAACTTTTGTTTGTTGTGTAGTAGTTCATTTAAATTATTATTTCCCAATTAGTAACTGACATTTTATATGGTAACCCTATGTACATTGGATAATAGTAAATATTAAAAGCGTTTTGATGTATGTATGTACATATGTACAAATGTACTATAACTGTTATTGTAGCAACGTTTGTTACATAACATTACAGTAAATATGAATGATGCTGAACCGTGATGTGAATTTGTAATACCTGTTGAAGATCCTAGATATGCTTCAAAAATAACTATATGGGGTGTTGAAAAATTTATAATAAGGGGGTTAGATACCTAACCCCCTTAACCCCCTAATTTTTACCTGTCAGAAATAGTTTTCTTCGGTCCACAATCTATCCCTCCTTCCGTATTTTATCGATCGCTTCATTATCAAACGTAATCCCTTCTCACGGATGACACAAGGGAGAAAGTTGCTCGGAAGAAAGCAAGGAGTGAAATCATGCGCGAGATCTTTATGTCCAGCTAAAGGTTTACACAAAGTTATTATGGTTTCGGTAAATGTGATAAATACGCGAAAGTTGTTTCGTGTTGTCCGATTTTAGGGAGACCGAAAATAGAAAGACCTTCGCCCATAGGAATAAAGTTGCGACACTAATTGGTTAAACTTTGCTGCACTACCTGTTAGGATTGTTTATATTCATATTTAGTTTTATTCGATACTATAAACCACGACTTGATATTTTGTACTTGATTGTCTTTGTGCACATAAGTCTCCTACAAGCCCGTCTATCAGGTAGAACACCCGTGAGTAAAGCCGAAATCAAACCAACTCCAGGTAATTTTAAAGCCTTTTTCTGATTGACGGACGAATGACTTGTAATCTAAATCTTATCGCCAGCGTAGAAATGCCCAATTTACCGAATCAGTAGCGCCCGTACCACCAGACAGCGTTTTTGCACATATCTCTCGAGAAGTTAACTTGTAACCCATATCCTCACGCTGTGATTGCCAGATCGTTTCTGTATGCCAAAATATCTCAGCTTGGAGATGCCCTGCCAGCCATTTGCTTTCTGGGTATCTTATGCCAACTGTAATTTGGGAGTCTCATGAACTCAATCTTCCATTCTTGAGCACCGACATTTCGAAACAGCATTCTCTTCCCTCATGGTTTTGAAGTGAAAACTTCTTTAGCATCGTTGTGAGTGATTTGAAACTCAATGAAACGAGAAAGCGACACAAAAAGGAAACAAACATATACATCTATAGGAGTTATTCTGCGAGAGAATGAGATAGAATAGCCTCCCTACTCTTGTCTATGCCGAGCCGAACCGAGAGAAAAGGCGTCGCATAGTGACAAGGGAGCCTGCCAAACCTGCTAATCACCGATTTCGAGAGGTATATATATGTTGTAGAGGGATTTGCCCTTAGTATCTGGCTATTGGCTTTTTAGTCGACTAGTTTTTGAGAAAATCGAGTTTAAAGTTCGATGTGTACCTTCTATACCTGTAATTTTCCAAGCAAGCGAGCGCAGCGCAACATCTAAAGTTCACGACTGCTAGTCTGGTGTTGCGTGTTGATATCATTACCGGTGTACTTTTTTAAATACATAGTTGTATGCACTGCAATTATCAAATGTAAAATAAAATAACAATGTTGTATTAAAAAATATTTATAAAAACTAGAATAAGCCGTTATATAATATGGAACAAAATAACATAATCATTCTAATATGAATAAATAAAAATAAAACTCAGCCTATAATATGAACTAATCTTCAGAAACAACAATGTTGTTATCGTGTAGAACTGTTGACTACGAAATAACGATAACCTGTTATGTTGCAACCGTTATTTCAATTTTAAATAAATAAAATTTATTATTTCCGTGTGTATGTTTGTACATGTGTGTGCGCCTGCGTATTACGAAGCTTTGGTACCAATATTATAATACTGCTGACACTGCATTCGTCTCATTCTCTCGCAGTTTACTTTTCTGAAGGTTTCACTTCTACTGCGTTTGAACTGCACACATATTCTTTTTAAAGGCGACCACTCTGACCATCTATCGTTTTTTCGTTTTGTTTTTAACATTTATCGACTTTAGTAGCAGCAGCATGTAGCCAAAAACAATGTTTCCCCAGCTTCACCATTTATTCCCTTACGTAAATATATATATACAGAAAAAGTAAACAAAAGAAAACTTTTGCAATTTATGTATAGGTTAAAATCAGAATAAACGCAAAATGCTGGGCTTACTATATATACAAATAGATATATTTAGAGAAGAATAGAAGAATAGTAGAAAACAATGAGTGAGTCTTCTGGTAATATGATTGAACAATGTAAGTATGTATGTGTTTCAAATTCAACGAACATAATGCCGTAATGGCGTTGAGAACTCGGCTGAGAGTTCGTTCATTTACTCTCGGTGTTGCCGCAAATGTTTTTCCGTCGATATGAGCTTTCGAAATATTGTTTATGGAGTAGGAGGCATGAGTGCGAGGAATAATTTTTGTTAATTACAGTATTTACACAATTGTTTTTCAGTTTGCAGTTATGTAAACTCCGTGGATAATCTATGTATAAAAATCGAAAAGAATTGACCAATTTGCTTATATCGTCAGAAGCGCTGAAGATTTACGAGTAATTTCCGCCAAAAATTATCTCAATCGGATCATTATTTATTGAGATACCGCGATTTTAAAATTTCGCGATGAATTAAAAATATCGCGTTGAGCCGGCGAGTTCTTGCCTGGCATCCCCTCCCTTTCCTACTAGGCAGCAAGGGGTCACGCGCATATCGCCTTATGCTATCCGAGGCCAAAATTGTACTACACGCACATGTGACGAGTCGCAGTAGGTATAAAATTGTGATCTGACATATTTAGACCATTTTGACAATACTTTCTTTTTCTCTTTTCGCAACAGTAACAATAAAAACAGATTGTTGATAAGATATCCATGTTAAAAATAAACGTATTCGTGTTTCCTGTCCTAATTTTCCAAATTCTCAATTTTTGTAAAATATCGAATCGCTGTGCAGATTTAACTTACAGCATTATTTTATAAATTCTAGGGTAACATAATGGACGCAAAACTACAATTTTAATAAATAAAAGAAGGAGAATAAAACAAAAGTACTGATATATTAAAATTCCGTAATTTAGAAGGATATAACAAAAAATTGAATATTCTCAGAGCTTATTTACAATAATATTATTGGGCATAAATATACTGTGAAAAGGATCAGATTGTCGACACGGTGCTTCGAGATTGGAGAAATCTGTATTTGTAAACTAGGGACCATATATGTACGTAACTTTCCAATGCATAGTTATAGTGCTGTTTTAAATCATTTTACATAACCTTTTTATGTATATCGTACACTTTTCTTAATTTGATTTATTGAAATACGTTAATTATGCCCTTTCTTTAACCATAGAAATGATTAATACCTTGACCGTTAGAGTACAAGGTAGCCATTCTTCCAATGTAAATTTGAACACTTAGTGTTCGTGAGGGAGAATTATAATATCCAAAACTTAACTAGTCATTAAGAACATCATTTTATTGTTAATTAATAATAATTCCTAAGGATGATATGTCACCATGTCTTTGGTTGAATTGTAAATACGATATAAAACAACAGTGCCTTTATACATAGTTATTAAGACAGCTTATTTATTTGTACGTATTGTAAAAAAGTTGTCTATTATTTATTTACTATTTTTGTACCCGTTATCAGAAATTGTATTCCGGATATTATAAATAAATATTTGCAAAAAATAGTGTCGCTTTAATTACATATACAGGTGAGTCAGAATAACGTTTCAAAATTTGCAGAGATGACAGAGGGTGTTAGTAGAAAGTTTTTGGCATAAGAAACTCATATCCGGAATGCCTCCTTTGACGATCACCAGTTCCAACCCAGAGGTTATAGCTTCGTACTGTTAATTGTCAGACTTGTAAAAAATTGGGGTGTATCACGCACGTCTCCAAAGGTCGCAATAATTCGGGCTATAACTCCTACCGGGTGTTCACATGTTTTATAAACCAACGATTTAATGTGTCCCTAATGGAGGAAATCCATCGGCCTCAAATCTGTCGAACGTGCTCTCCAGTGAACAGGATTACGCCTCCCAACCCATCGATAGGCATACATTGCATTCAAGTACTGTCGACAAGCAGCACTAATATGTGCTGGTGCACCGTCATGTTGATACATAATATCTCTCCGAATATCTAACTGAATATCTTCAAGCAAATCAGGTAGCGTATGTTCGAGAAACTGCTGATAAATATAACCATTTAAACGTGGAGGCAATAAGTATGGTCGCACAAGATAATTATCAACAATACCCGCCCCAATGTTTATGGAAAACAATGGTGTGAGGATTTTCTTCAGACCAAATGTGGCTGTTACGTAATTAGCAAACCCATTTCTTCAAAATATGCGCATCTGTTGGTTCGTTCGACGCCGGAATTTCTCTTTTGGACCTTCAAGGTTTTCGGTTTCTTGTAGACATTGATTGAGGGTTGCAAGCATGCTATGATACGGAATATGTCGCTTTAGGTAAATACGACGTGTATTATTGCTCTTAGCTGCTCCATATGCAAGGTGCATATCCGTCATGTGTGTGCATTTGTGTACCGATGCATCGCGCGCACAATCACGTTTCGATTAGTGATGGGTCGTTATTGAACTATCTGTTATTTTAGAACCGTTATGGATCCAGCAACGGTTGCAACTATTATCTCGCTGGGGAAAATAACGGTTCCATTCGGACTGTCTCCAGCGTACGCAGTTGAATCAACAACTGATGGTGTTCTGTGACAACTGTCCGGTCGAGGCCACCGTTTATCATGGATACCCGTTACAACTCTACTAAAAAAATAACTTATTTCGTACCTACATATTCTCTGGGACGGTAATAACGGCGGTAGTTAAAATTGAGCCGGCTTTCATTGTGCAAATATTTTCTAAATAATTGTGTGTATTGAAATTATCAAATGTAAAATATACGAACTATGTTATATAAAAAAATATTTATGAAAACTACAAATAAATCCGTTATATTATGTGGAACAAAATAACAATTCTAATTACATTTATAAATAAAAAATATTCTTACGAGATGAAGTGCAAATGAAATAAATAAAAGTAAAACTCATGCTAATATATATATATATATATATATATATATATATATATATATGTATATATATTCAAAAACGAAAATGTTGTTATCACGAATTTTTATATTCTTATATGTATAAATAGGATCTCTTTCACCTTTTCAGATGATAAACGGTTTCGACGGTCAGAAATCAATAACCCCGTTTTCGAAAACCCCCTTTTAGCGTATGGCAAGATCAGCAACATCACAGTGACATATTTCATTGATAACATTTGCTATGTGCCATGCCAAATCATGATGCGTTATTGAATGGAACTGTCGACTACGCACTAACGATACCCTGTTATATTAGAACCGTTATTTCAAAATAACGACAACGGTTGGAACTGTTTTAAAAGAACCGGTTTTCCCATCGCTAGTTTCGACTAACACGTTACACTAATAGCGTGGATGTGATCACTAAGGTTTGATAAAAGAGTGGACGACGCGTTATCATTAAGTAGTATAAACCAGACTCACGCTGTCCGTAGAACTTCATCTCAATACTAGGGCCGCTGTGGACTTCCTTACGCCCTCTGATCTTCAGGTGTAGGCTGCTTCGATCACGCAGCCTGTGGAGAGATGAGGTTGGTTAGCGAATGACTAACGAGGGAAGATGACTTTTCACCTGTAACACAGTTTGTCAGTCGTTTAGAGGACGATGGTGGTCGTCGAGGGACCTGCGGGATTGCTGTAGTCCAGATCGATGACATCTGCAAGGCGACGGAGCTTCCTTTTGGGAGAGGGTCGATCTTGGGGATCGACGACCATCTGGACGCAGTGGTTTTGGCTGGCGCGGGCTCTTTCCCACGCGGACTTCAGGAGTTTCGTCAGAAATTCACGTAGAGTCGGAACGTTCAGTTCTCGATGAATCTGAACGTTCCTTACGAAGTAGGGGGCGTCAACGATGAAGCGGAAAGTTCGGTTTTGGAGTTCTTCCAAACCTTTGATGTTGGTGTCACTCGCTGTTAATCAGGCCATAGCGCCGAAGGTTAAAAGCGGTCGAAGCGTCGTCTTGTAACTCACGCTGTCTCAACTACCCTTGTTTATATATCTTACACAGTTCAGCGAAATTTGATAGGACCTCTCGTACGTGGTGTCATCTAGTGTGTATAAAATATAGTTGAATTTATGACTGAAAGCAGGCAACCAATTATTTGCATTTTTGATAAGAAATTCGTATCTATAGAAATAAGCAAATATTTATATCACACAGTGACTGCAGTTTCAACCGAGAACGGTCATTTTCAATTGATGTATTGTACAGTTTGAAAATGACCGTTCTCGGTTGACACTGCAGTCACTGTGTGATATAAATAAAGTGGTATATACAAAGTTAAAAAAATTCGTTTATTTCTATTCATAATGAAATACCACAAAGTAACGGCTGAAATTATTAATTTTTTAAAATTCGTATTTGTTGCGTATCGGGTACATTTCGCCTAGCCTCACACAGCATCATTAGAAGTTATGTTATAGTAATTATTATATAATAACACTATAATATAGTAAACTCCTGACAAAATTAACTCACCACTATTGTATATTTGTTTAAATCAATTACTAATATCCTTAAGATGTAAGATGTAACTTATTGTACATTTACCCATAAATCCCGGAATATTCACCAAAAATTGATGTCAGACAACTTTACTTAAGTAAAATCGGCCGCGAAATCCAATGGAGATAGTTTGCACCCCGTACGAGACACCGTTGCCCCACTAGGGGTGCACTTGGGCCTACGCTATAACGTGCATATTCACGTTTCAATTATACACACAATCACAATAAACTATGATAACATAAAAATTCATGAAACACGAAATAAAACCACTACATTCATAATAAACGCCAAAATATAATTAAAAATGTTGAACGTTTTCACCACCTTCGACTGTCAGGTCGCGCTTCAAAATCTCTAATTGTTTGGAATAGATATATTTTTCATTTTATTGATGAATGTAGAAGAACCACTGATGAAGTAATCGGTGAAATTCGGTGATATGTTTTGAAAGTCTATATGTTGGTGAACCCACACATGAAACAATGGGTCGGATAGGCAAGGTGGCTTTGTGTATTTTAATTATTCCGTATATTTTAAGGAACACCCCATTGTGGCATATTATTTTTTTATAAATCTGTTCGTCAATTAGTCTTAGATCCTTCAGTTTTTAAATTAAATTATTGTTTTTGTTTTGTATGTTGTTTGTGAGGTCCTTGTTTTCCTAAGTACTGTTATCGTTCAATAATGTCTGCATTTTTTGATCGTAATCTATTTTATTTAAAATAACGGTGGAGTTACCTTTGTCAGTCTTGGAAATGATTATTTCTGTTGTTTAAGAATTTTTTGATATCATTAAATTGTTTTATTAAAGGGTCTACCTTGCTGTTGTTTTTTGTTGTGTAAATAGTTCGTAATACAATTCACCGAGGCCGCTCTGAGTTTGTCTTTATCATCCGACGGGATTTGCTGAGAAAAATTAAGAAAATATTCTATATCTGTTATTAACCTTTTTAAATGTATATGTATATATATATATATCGTGACCTTTTGATACTTATCTTATATGATAGATCTCTACCACTAATAGGTCAATAAAACAAGGCTGGTTTGAACGATAGTTATATTTTCAGAACGTTTACAAACGTTTTCGGAACACCTTCTTCAGTGAAAATATAACTAGATTAATAGATAGATAGATAATTTATTGACCTATTAGTGGTAGAGATCTATCATATAAGATAATTAACCTTTTTATAGGGAGTTCTTGATTATTATATTTAATGGAGAATTTCGGTCCAAGGGACAACAGTTGCAATACATCAACAGGAATATCCACATCAGTCAGATTAGTGACACATTTTGGATTGACCTTAAGGGCATCCTGTTTCACACCTATGTATCGTTCTCCAAATTTTCGTCTATGTCTGTCTCTACATTTACAGTTATTTTCATACTGTTTACTTATAATAACTGTGATTGTCTCAAATATATTGGGGTTAACCACTGTTTATATAATTGATTTAATGAACTTAATTTCTTTTTCAATACTGTCAATGAGAAAAACAGATGCTGCTGATTTCATAATTTAATATTTTAAGTTGAAATTCTCCAACAATTATATCTAATTTGGAGATGTACATGTATGTATCATTCTTAATGTACAAGTTACAAAATATTTTATTTATTAAGTAATTTAAGTGAGCAGGGGCAATCTTACCTTGTTTACATCTTAATAAGTAAATCTTCTTATTTCTATATGCTGCCAATTTGAGTGATAATCTGGTCCATTTGTTGAGTAAGGTCACTTTTTGTGCGGTGAGTTCCTCTTTGAACGTTCTGAATGTATGCATCTTATCCCGATCAGTGGTAATTAAGAAATGATATCAGTTTCTTATCCAGTGTTGAATTAATTGGGAATATTTCTTCGGAATTCGGACAGTAAAGATACAATTAATTAAACGAAGTAGTGCATGGAGTTATGTTTCGCTATATATTATATAGCATCATCAGACTAAAAATACATTAACACAATCAAAGAATCGTCAAAATGATAGATTTAACAGTTCATAACTAATGCACTAAGAGTAAAATTTGGAAAACATATAACTAAATCCGGTTCATTTAACTTAGTTATTGTGTTTGAAAGTTGGGGATGTAACTTGTATAAGGTTGTCCCTGCTCTCTTGGAGATCGACATTCTAGACTGGGGCCGAGACTAAAGCCCCCTGGCTCCCTGGTCCTCTTCTTGGCGGCCATGGTCTGGGAAAATTAGATCCTGGGGATCCGGTCACTGGATTATTCTTCGTGTGTAAGTATTTAACTGCGGGTTGACGGTACCTCTGTCATCAAACGGCGAGAAGATGCTGCACCCTCCGCACTTGGATCTTAGACGGGGATCTGTCCTGGTTGAGCTCTGCGATATGTTGGAGAACCGGGTTGTCAGTACGGAATATCCTCTCCATCGTGCCTCTCGCGAGTTCGATGATATATTCATTGAGAGGCACGACTCCTTGGATTTGTTTGTTTCTGACAGACCACGGTGCTCCGGCGATCAGCCTTAGCATTTTGTTCTCAGTTACATACAGTTTTTGCAAGCGTGTCTTCGCTGCGGTTGACCAGGACAGCGCGCCATATGTTAGTATAGGTCTCAGATAAATTGCGTAAATGAGTCAAGGTCAAGCGTTGGTCCAGAGTCACGCCAAGATATTTGACTTCTTTCTCCCAAGGCAATCTTTAGTTCCCCGCAAAGATGTTGTCGGCGGGGACACCTCTTCTCTTCGTAAATTGGATTGCCTCGCATTTGTCGGTGTTAAGCTTGACTCTCCATTTATTAGCCCACTCCAGGATCCCATCTGTGGCCGCCTGAAGTCTTCTGCAGATGATGTCATCATCCCTGGATCTCGTCCACACCGACGTGTCGTCTGCGTACACCGCCAAGGAGGTCGCCGTCGTCCTCGGCAGGTCGGAGGCGTAGATCAGAAACAGCTCCGGTCCGAGAAGAGAGCCTTGCGGAACGCCACACTCGCTGGGCCTCAAGGTAGATCTGTGATCCCCAATCTTGACCACAAATCTTCTTCCCCCAAGATAGGATTGTACGATCCTGGCCAACTGGCTGCTCATGCCGGCCCTAATCATTTTGACGATTAGACCGGCGTGCCACACGCCGTCAAAAGCGTTGGCCAGGTCAAAGAATACCGCCCCTTCTCTCCAAGGCCTCTCGAACTGCCTCCGTTATTCAGAAACGTTGAAAATCGGTAGACAGCCCGGGTCAGAAGCCAAACTGTTCGTCTTGGAGCATATGTTTGGCCTCCAGATCTTCTCGGAGACGACTTAAAATTACTGTCCCTGTCGTCTTTGACAGACCTGACAGCAGGCTTATGGGGCGGTAATTCTGGTGGAACTTCGGATCTCTTCCCCATTTGAGGATCAACCGTCGACGGTCTTAGGCCCAGCGTTAGGATTCCATTAATGTTCTTGACGGACTTATGCAATAATGGTTTCGGCAACATCTTGAGTGCGGCGTTGGTTATGCCATCCGTTCCGGAACTTTCTTCGGTTTCGTCGGGAGGTTTTCGGAGAGCCTCTCCGCTTCTGTTGGTAATTATGCCTACGGAGAAACGTCGTCCCGGAAATGGAATCCCGGATGATGTTTGTAAGCATGACGGCCGCTCTCTCCAGGTTGTCAGGTCCATCGACGTCGCTTATCTCATCGCTTATCTCGGTAAACCGGGCCCGGTCTACGCTCCGCAGAGGCGGGTGCAATGTTCGTGTCCTACCAACCAGGTCGATGATGATTGGGTTGTGGTCAGACGACATCTCCGGGACTGAAGGGAGTATCATAGGTCCTCGGAGTCCTCTTGTGATGGCGAGGACGAGTATGCTAAAGATGAAGATGATGATAAATGATTTGGTGACGGAGGTTGCTAATCTTAAGAAGCAAATTGTATACCCTGCCCATACTCATTCGAATATTTATGGTTTTGAGGAGGTGATACAGAAGATGAAGGAGCGCCAACTAAAGAAGCGCAATATTATTATACAGGGTGTTGCCGAGCCTACAGCATCCTCTAACAAAGACCGTCATGAGCGCGAGAAGGTGTCTTCTAGTGAAATAATCACCTGTGCCCGGATGTATCCCCCAGCGACATAGCCCCATTGCGACTGGGAAAATACGACCCACACCGTTCCAGGCCTAGGTTGCTGAAAGTTAAGTTAACTGATGAAGCTGCAGTACACAAAATTATTAGAAGAGCTAAAGATCTGAAGAGTAACAATTCATACAAAAATGTTAGAATTTTTTACGATAAGACACCAAAGCAAATTGAATATTACAATAGTGTTAAAATGGAGCTTAAAAGAAGAACCGATGAGGGTGAAGATGGCTTGAGTGTGAAATATGTTCGTGGAATTCCTACCATAGCTAAGTTAAACTAGATTCGTCCAACAAATTATCAACTTTTTCATCTTACTACCAAAATGTTAGAAGTGTGCGTGCCAAATCCTTGGAGTTCTTCACATCCTGTTGCTCTGAGGATCATGATGTCATAGGTATTAGTGAGACATGGTTGTCGGATGACTGTTTTTCTGGCGAATACTTTCCCGATTCGTATTGTGTCTACAGGTGTGACAGAAGATTTGCTGCCATTGGTAGATCTACTGGTGGTGGGGTGTTAGTAGCAGTAAAGCACATAATAAAATCGCATGCTATAGATTTATCTGATTTATTAGATTTATATTCATTAATTGATATTGTCGGTGTTAAATGTACATTCAATTGCGGCTTCACCGTTAGTGTATTATATCTATAGATTATTTGGAAGGTTTTCTTGAAACCTATGAACAGAGTATTGTCAATGATAGAAACATTATCATTATGGGTGACTTTAATGTTCCACATTTTAATAGTGAACTTGCTACCGACGCGCGTACACACACACTAAGGAATTTTATGGATTTCAACAACCTTTACCAATATAACACAATTACTAACTCCAATGGCCGGTTGTTGGATCTAACTCTGTCAAATCTGAGGTTGGACGTGGCTAGGGATCTCTGTCCACTAGTGGGCGAGGATACACATCACCCTGCACTGGTTTTTGCGGCTTGTTATAAAGCTAATGCCGTAGCCAATGTTGGCTGTAAGTCTTACTTTAAGTCATATAACTTTAAACGAGCAGTCTTTCCCAATTTGTACAATGCATAGCGTCAACAGATTGGTCATTTCTGCGAGACATAACTGATGTTAATACAGCATGTAACCTAATGTACGACCAATTGTTCTTACTGTTTGATTTATATGTACCACTTCATAAAAGCTATAATCGTCACTACCCTGTTTGGTTTACTTCAGAAATCATACAAAATGTTAAACTAAAGGTTTACTACTTTAAATTGTACAAGCGAATTCGTAACACGGATACTTTGTCGCATTTTAAATACCTCAGGAAATTAGTGAAAAACAAATTGAAACTGCTTATCTGGGGTACGTTTCGAATGCTGAGGCTTCAATTTCCGAAGATCCCCAAAAATTCTGGGCTTTTATCCACAGCAAAAACCGGGGATCTCGAATACCTTCCTTCATGAGTAACGACAATATTACATATAATAATGTACAAGACATCGTCGATGGTTTTGCTTCTTATTTTGGTACCATCTATGCAGAAAACATTCCCCATGATGTACCTGCTTTCACTGGCTATCACTCTCCTCATATAACTATTCACAACCTAACTGCATGAGAGGTAGATCTAGCAATAAAAAAATTAAAGAACAGGATGACAGCAGGTCCGGATGGTATACCGAGTTTTCTGGTTCGAGACTGCAGAACCATTTTGACATATCCACTGACCATTATATTTAACTTGGCTCTATCAACAGCTACTTTTCCGGATCTGTGGAAGGGTACTAAAGTCTGTCCTGTTCTGAAGAGTGGTTCTATTAGCAATATACAGAACTATCGTCCAATTTCTATACTCAATAACTTTGCAAAGGCTTTGGAGGTAGTATTATACAACCGTATCTATCCCTTGGTCAGTAACTAGATTGCCACTGACCAACATTGATTCATGGAGAAACGATCTACTGTTACCAATCTGGCCAACTTTACACAGTATACTTTTGACGCATTTGAGACCTGTGGGCAGGTCGACGTGATCTATACCGACTTCTCTAAGGCATTTGATCGTATCAATCATCATTTATTATTACATAAGCTAAGTATGTTTGGCTTCAGTGAGTCGCTGTTGCTATTCTTCTCTTCATATCTACGAGGTAGGATGCAATATGTTTATTACGGGGGATACAGGTCACGGTTATTTTCGGCAACGTCAGGGGTACCACAAGGGTCAAATATGGGTCCCCTCTTGTTCTTACTATTTATCAATTTTATCAACAAATTTAAAACTTTTTTCATCCGTATCGTCACTTACAGACTGTTTACAACTACAGGAACAGTTGAACAATGTAGCCAAGTGGTGCATTACTAACTATCTCGATTTGAATGTTACCAAATGTCGAACTATGACATTCACTAGGAAAGTCAACCTCGCTCCTTTTAATTATTCATTGGATGGAGTGTCCCTGCCACGTGATTGCGTGGTCAAGGATTTGGGTATTTATTTTGATAGCGCTCTTACTTTTACTACTCATAGAAGCAAAACTATATCTTCTGCCATGAAACTGTTGGGTTTTATAATTCGAAACTCCAAGCATTTTCAAGTCAGCACCATAAAACTCTATTTTACATATATCAGATCCAAATTGGAATATGCCTCTTTGATATGGAATCCATTCTACTCTACACATGAACTAGAGATAGAGAAAATACAGAGAAGATGTTCAAAATTTTTATACTTTACTGAGGAAGGTACTTACCCTGCCCGTGGTTACGATTATCAATTACTTCTACATAAATTCAATATTGAATCACTTGAGCTTAGACGCCGGTTGGCTCTTATAAACTTTGTTCATTGCCTCGTCCACTTCAGGATTGAGTCTCCGGATCTGCTGTCAAAATTTAAGTTTCTTGTCCCATGCTTATCAACAAGACAAGATATTACCTTTTATATCCCGTTTGCACGTCTGAATTCCTCACTGAATTCTCCGATCGCTGCAATGTCTCGGAGCTTCAATATGATATCGTCACATTGCGATATAAACTACACGTCACTAAGTGATGTCCTTGAAATTGCAAAAGGTCTACTTAGTTAGTGGGATTGATGTTTATTTATCTATTTGTTTTTTATTTTTTCAATTAATACTTATCTATTTGTTTTTTTATTTTTTTCCATGAATACTTATGGGTGTGTTGTAGAATAAGTTTTTTTTTTTCTTTGCATATATGTATGTTGCACTGTATTGAGAAATACTTAATAAGTTTTATATTTTGTTCTTCATATGGATGTTTAATTCTGTTGGACAATAAAGATGTTTATGTTTATGTTTATGTTTATGCCTTACGCCGGCTCGAAAAAACGTCAGACCGTCTGGGGAATACACCGAAACATCGTTGGCGGAGATGTGTGCAAACATTCTCCGACCAGACGAGTTCGTAGTGTTGCACCCCCAGAACGGGTGCTTCGAGGTAAGATCTCTGGCGATAACGACCGGATCATTTCCTGCCATCAGTTCATCCACGTCGCCGGACTCGTACCCTGACCTGGGTGGGGCATACACAGAGGCGATCTTGAATCGATTGAATCCCAGGGGCTGAATATAGATTGCCACCGCCTCCAGGCAGCGCAGAGAGGGGCATGGCCGCCTGCGAGTGACCGATGTGTGTCCAAATTACTACAGCGGCTCCGCCGCCGTGTCCCGTTATACGATCGGAACGGTAGATAGATAGAAGTTGACAATTTTGCATCGATTACCCGGGCGCAACCACGCCTCGCCGATGAGGGCGACGTCGACGACCTCCTGGGAGAGGAATGCAGCCACTTTTGCCACGTTTGCGTCGCATGACATAATCTTCAGCGCAGGAACGTTATCCTGCACACACGAATCAGCCATTTCTAACAGAATAATTCTCGATCGAGCAGAAGGCCTGAATAGACTCCATACGCTAGCAAGATGTTGTACTGCGTTGCGGAGCGCCAAAAGGACTTGGGACATCTCATCCAATTTTTGTAATTTAACTTGCCTGTCCGACCGAGGCGTCGGGGCTGCATTCGTGTGGGCCCTGTTGTCCTGGGCTTTGGGGGTCTTCAGCGTCTTCTGCGCTGGAGCGACGCCAGGGGCTGTCCGGGATGCGGCCGCCACTTGTGCGAAGGTATCACCAGACCTTTGGGTAGAAATAGGATGGTTATTCTCTTGGAGTTTTCGCGGTATCTCCTGTCGGATTGGAACCGGCTTCCACTTCGGGCACTTGGGACGGCCTTTATAATTTGCCGGGTGGGGATCTCCATAATTAGAGCGTGTAGCGGGCTCAGTCTTTGGCCGGGGGCATTCACTAGCGACGTGGCCCCCGCCGCAGGCGACGTACTTGCCCATACCGCTGACAACGGGAGCATTCTCGCAGCCCTGGACGAGCTCTCATAGTATCTCCACAGTTATGTCCAGGGAGAATACTTCCGTTAGTTGGTAAATGTATTTGTATTTCTTGTCAATCTTGACTAGTACGAGCGGCATGGGCGCGCCCCCTAGACTTCTTCAGCCTAACCACTCCTTCAGGATGAAATCCTTTCTTATGAAGGTCATTCAGCACTTCATCCGTCGTGAACTCCACGGGAACACCCCTGAGGACAATGTTGAGGAGCTTCTCGCTGGGGAGTTGACACGTATAGAAGGGGATACTTTCTATGAGATAAAGTTGTGGAATTCCTCGAAAGTTGTCTTTACTCGACAAAAATACCCTAATGCCCTCGGGAACCGTCTGGGCCTTGGCCTGTATCCCCTTCGTTTGATCAACGAGGATATCTCTACCCAACGTGTCCTGTCTCTGATGACTACAAGTGGAATTTTCATCTCGGCTGGGAGTGCTCCGCGGTTGCTGGTGGTCGCGGCGTTTGTTGAGGGCCCCGGCTGATCACGAGCCCGCTGGGCCGGAGCATCCCCGGCAGGACCAGCGCGAATTACGCCACTAGAAACCACATCTACACGATCCATATCCTCCTGGAATTTGCGGATTTTCTTCGCATAGGAGTCGCGGGAGGTGCATCCTCAGGGGAAGCAGGCTGTTTTTTAGATTTACGATCCCTTCGTTTGCCAACAACAGTGGCGGAAGCTTCGAAAGAAGCGTTTAGATCGACCATTTCAGGGGTGTTCGTTACTTCGGATGTAAATTGTCATCCGCTCCAAATAGGTTTGTCGCCACTGTGCTCTTTTCTCCGCGAGATTGGAGTATTTTCACGAGAGTCTCGACGAATTTAAAGAGCAAGAGTGGGATGGAGTCCGATGCGGTCAGTTGAGAAGGTCGCCGGCTCTTGCGGTCGTTGCAGTGGTAGGTGGGAATGCGCGGAAGCGTGCGCGCTTGTGCTACCGCGGGTCAGCAGGCGTGACGGCCTTCCGGGTTGGCAGCGGAACTCGAGGCATAATATCTTAAGAACCAATACCAAAATGTAGGTACTAACCTTTTAGCTTATTCTTTGCACACTGCACCGTCACTTCAATTTCTCCCCCGCGTAAGGGAATCGACCCCGGTCAACCCGGCGGAGATCTCTTCCCTATCAGGGAAAATCGCTCCTTTTTTTCGGAAAATTAGCCGGCAGATCACTTGTTTAAATTCGGAACCCTCACAACACGCGTGGTCCCTTACAAACATAACCTCAATCTCTGTATGTAATGATGTGTACAATGGTCATCTCTCTGCTCTCTGTTACGGATCAAAGTGTACTGACCCCCAAACATATGTAAGACGGAGGCGAAAATTTAAAGATTAGACAATATTCCCTAGAAGGGACACAAAAGGAGAGAAAATGGGAACGGTTTGTTTTAAAAAATGTACGGAGAAACTATTTTTTTTTGTATTAGATCTAACACTCCGACATAGGCATTAGACAAGCTAGATATGTCCTGTCTGAAATTACACGCACCTGTTGTCTCTTTTATGTATATTGATAGTTTTTTTCCTTATCTAATAGTGCGGGTTCAGAGAAATTGAAAGAATGATTAGCGTTTGCGGTGTGTGTGCAAAGGACTGTCATGGTTGATTTTTTTATTCCCAATAAGGCATTTCTGCAATCCAAGTTATGATTCTGAATTCGTTTTCTTAACTACTGTTTTGTCTGTCCCACATAGGTTGCGTCACACATTTGGCAGTCCAATTTATAAATTAGGTTGCTTTGTAGTGGCATCGGTGTTTTTGTTTTTAAAGAGGTGGATAAAAGCTAGTTTTCCTGTTATAGAACGCGAATTTATTTGTTTTGTTATTTAAAATTACTTTCAGTTTTTCACTGAGTCCATTGATATAGGGGAAAGAGAAATATTTACTATTTGTATTCGGTTCCTTGCTATTCCCCTGGTGCACTATCCTACTGTTATGTAATAATTTATTGATCAATTTAAGGAGGTATTGGTTGGATCTTAATATACTTTTGATTACAGTATATTTCTTCGTTATGGAACTCCTGACTACTTAGATTTAATATTGTATTTTTAGTGTTGTGGCTGTATTGATTCTTTGTTTCATTGAATGTTGTGAATTAAAATTTACAGTCGACCAGACCTAGTAGGTTTGCAATACCTTTTAGTTGAAATGGTATTATTATCATTTCTCCCTACTGTAACACCCAAAAAGTTTCATTTCCTTATCTTTTTCTACTTCTAACGCGAACTGTAAATGTGGATTAAATTCGTTAAAATAGTTAAGTATATCTTGTGATGTTTGTTGGGGAATGCATGTAATTATGTCATCATAAATGAATAAAAATGGGAGTTCAAATGGTAAACTTGGTGTCACTGATCTAAGTAGTTTGTTCAAAACTAATGAGGCAAGTATAGGTGAACATGGGTGATGTAAACCCCGCTACTGTGCATGTTCTTTACTCAGTCGTACTACATAGTAAACGAACGAGCAGGTGGTGGAGGTAAGCTTTCATTCTATGATATGAATAGATGTATGTATATTTCGTATTCGCAGGTGTTTTTATACTGTTCTTATACTGTACCTATATTACCGAACGTAAGAATAAAATACGTTTTAAATACCATCGAGTTTAATTAAAGAAAAAGGAACTCATAGCCTTACCATGAGTGTGCGAACATAAAGCGAGGGGGATGCAAACATTGAAATTAAGGTGCTCTGTCAAGCACATATACCGCTGTTTGGAGAATACCAACAAGAAAAAGAAGAATTCAAATCTTACGTCGAAAGATTTAACTGTTTTACTGATTTAACTGATTCATAAGTTACCGGACGAAGGTAAGGTAAGGTTTTTGTTGCATGTATTGGACCAAAAATTTAATGTCAATTAAAAATGCTAGCTATACCTAAGATTCCGGGTGATTTAAAGTTTGATGAGATAGAAAAATTATTAACAGAGTATTTAAATCCTAAACCTCTAGAATGTACGTAAAGACAAAAATTTAGAAACAGAAAACAGAGTGAAAGCGAGACATTTTCTAGTTTTTCTTTTTCACTATAGCAGTTGTCATTAAATTATGGTTTTGAGGGGGATGCAAGGTTGAATGAGGAACTTCGAGACCAGACTAATATTTGGTATTCGTAATGAAAATATACAAAATTACTTTCTACGAACGCCTAATCTTACTTTAGAGGTCATTAGGAAAGCAATAGCAGATGAACAGGTAACACAAGGGGTTAGCCAAATTAAAAATTTCGAAGGTACAAAACTTAATAAAATTTAATCATGTCGATAGAAGGAAGAATTTCAATGCAACCTGTAGAGGGAGGGGTGCGTACAATGGGACCTACAATAAAGTACTTAAAAGTACTATTGCTTAACTTAAGACCATTTCCAAATTGAATTTGGGGAAGCAGAATCACCTAGCGCCAAAATGTAAATATATTTCAGTGACATGTAATTTTTGCCACAAAATTGGGCATTTAGCAAGAATATGTAAAAAAGCAAAAATAATCCTGCCACTGCAAAAGCAGTAACTGATTCTAATTTTTATAATACAAATAACGAAGGGAATAATGCAGCTCAAATTTTGTCAATAAATGGAAAGAGTCCAGAAGATAGATTATTGGTAAATGTTAAATTTGAGGATAAATAGATTACAAGTTAAACTTTCCTAGAATTTGTTCAGTAAATTGTAAACAAAATAACCCTGAAAGAGACTTAAAAGATTTAATCGATTCTTACTCTGACATATTTCGCGAAGAGATAGGTCATTTAAAAAATTTGAAGCAGAACTTTTTGCAAAAAAAAAAAAATACAAAGCCAGTGTTTTCTAGATCAAGATCAGTGCCATTTGCTATTAAACTGTTAGTTGAAGCAGAAATTGATAGACTTGATACCCTAGGTATATTAAGAAAAACAACTTTTTCTGAATGGGCAACACCGGTGGTGCCTATAGGAAAGCCGGGGGTATACGATTCTGCGGTGATTACAAAGTTACGTTAAATACATTCATACAACTGAATGAATATCCGATGCCAAATATTGAGGAAATTTTAGCTAAGGTTGCAAACGGACATATTCATTCAAAGTTCGATGTTAGGGAAGCAAATATGCACATCAAAGTATCCGAGCAAACATCGAAACTACTTACAATTAATATATCCAAAGTTTCTATTGACGCGATATAAACCTTTTTTATGAAATCCCTGGTATACAAATATTCTCTGATGACATTAAAATCTCATCACTAGATACAAACTCTCATTTGAAGGGGTTGGAAACTTTTTCAATTTGTAGGAGAAACAGTATTCGTTTAAAAAGGGATAAATGTCAATTTTTTAAAGATAAAATCTCATATTTGGGTTTTGACATTACTTCAGAGGGATTGTGTAAACCGGATGAAAAAATTCGAACTATACTAAATGCAAAAACTAACTAACGTAACCGAATTGAAATCATTTTTGAGGATAGTAACGTATTATTCGCGTTTCATACCATATATGGCTCAACGTTTACACCCATTATATAAACTGTTGCAGAAAAATACAAAATTCAAATGGGATAAAGTTTGCGAAAATTTCTATGAGGAAATTAAAAGCAATTACATCTTCTCGTGTATTAACGCTGCATGATACAAACAACCCACTGGTGCTGGCTATTGACGCTTGCGATTGTGGAATCGAAGCGATGCTTTTACATTTACTACCTGATGGATTAGAAAAACCTATAGCATTCGTTTCACGAACTCTTTCTAGCGCAGAAAGGAGATATTCGCAAATAGATAAACAGGCACTCTCCATTTATCGGGGTGTTAAGAAGTTTTTTAATTACTTGCACGGGAGACAATTCACATTATATACCGATCATAAACCCCTCGAGAGCATTCTTTCTGTAAGCGCCAGCACACCATGTCTTACTGCTACAAGACTATTACATTACTCTATTTTCTTACAAGGGTTTAATTACAAAATTAAATATAGACGTACTGATCAACATAGTAATACCGAGTTTTACTCACCTCTTCCTTCAGAAAGAGGTGAGGAAATAGTAGATGCACCTAAAGTTTTTCAACTGGGTTACATACATACTGTTCTAAATCCGCGAATAATTGCAAAACAAACCTTAAGGGACAATGAAACCAGTATGTTACTCAGAAATCTAATGGGAACAGAAAAACCTATTTTAAATCAAGGGGAATACTCTGTAGAGGAAGGGTGTGTAATGAAAGGAATTCGAGTAGTTATTCCAAGAGTACTTCAAAACACAGTTCTGGATGAGCTTCATCAAGGTCATTTCAGAATAGCGAACATGAAAGCCTTAGCGCCAAGTTATATACATTGGCAGGGAATAGAGAAAGACATAGAACATTTAGTTAAAAGCTGTCAAAATTGTATGTCGCATCAGAAACAGAAAGTTAATGTAGCTATACATCCATGGGAATTTCCAAAAGGGGTATGGCAGAGACTACATATAGATTTCGCAGGACCAATTAATAATAAATATTTTCTTGTCATTGTAGATTCTTTCTCGAAATGGTTAGAAGTTTATATTATGAATTCGATAACCAGTTCACGTACTATCAAAAGTACTATCAAAAACTTACGAGACTGTTTCTCGCGGTTTGAGTTACCTGTTATTATTGTATCCGATAACGGACCACAACTAATTTCGTCGGAATTTCAAGTATTCTTAAAAAGCAATGGGATTAGGCATTTAACTACGGCACCGTATCATCCCGCTTCGAATGGGCAAGCGGAACGATTCGTTCAGATTGTAAAAAACGCATTAAAATCTTTACCAGATCAAGCGGATGATCCTCTTAAGACCGAATTAAACAATTTTCAACATTCAACCACAGGTATCTCACCAGCAATGTTAATGTTCAGTAGAAATATTAGGACGCGTTTAGATTTAATAATAATAATAATAATTTAATATTACCAAACATAAGTAATACTGTCACTAAACTACAAATAAAAATTTACGAAAATGTTAACCATCCAAATTCAACCAAAAGATATTTACTGGACGAACCTGTCATTTTTCGAATATATAATAACAGGAACAAATGGCAGTCAGGAGTCATTTATAAAGTTTTGGGATCAGTCACTTATGAAATATTTTCACATGGTAATACTTATAAAAGACATGCAAATCAGATATTGCCGAATAAGCAGGGAACTCCTTTTCCCATTACAAATTATTTACGGATCGGTCCTATATATCTTAATAGAAACCTTTCTAACGAATCAGCAGATATTGAGTCAGAATTCGCGCAACCAACTCTAACTGCGACTGCAGATAACCTTCTGGTACCGGAGCTCAAGGAAGAAGAACACATGGCGGTTACCAAATCCAATGTCATTAAAGATTGCACTGAGTTAACGGAGGTCGACTTTATGTACTGGGGCCGAGACAGAAGCCACTCTGGCCCCCTAGTCCTCATTTTGGCGGCCACGGTCTCACCGCTGGTAGTTGAGAGGGTTTGATCCTGGGGATCCGGTCACTGGATTAGTCTTCCTAATAGATGTTTAGTGGGTTGACTCTATAGTACCTTTTGTCATCAAACGTCGAGAAGAGACTGCACTCTCCGTACTTGGATCTTAGGCGGGGTCTGTCCTGGTCGAGCTCTGCGATAGTTGGAACACCGGGTTATCAGATCGGGTTATCCTCTCCATCGTGCCTCTCGCGAGTTGGGTGATGTATTCCCCAAGAGGCACGACTGCCAGATCATCATGGAGTTGTTGGTTTCTGACAAACCACGGTGCTCCGGCGATCATCCTTAACATTTTATTCTGAGCTTTATGTAGCTTTTGCAACCGAGGCGCTCCATATGTTAGTATAGGTCTCAGGAAGATGATATATGTGAGCACCTTTACTCTCAGATTGACTGTTGAACTTACACATAGTGTTACCGGCCGGGCCTCTCGGTGTCGAAACTGACGACAGCATGCTACGAGTTGGGCAGGAGCGTTCCTCTTCGTCGCTTGACTAGGCGGACGTTCCTATTCTTAATAGTAATAAGAGGTGATGTTTGAGTAATGTTTATTACACATTAAAGTTTCGTAAATAAATAATATAACATAAGAAATAATAAATAACAACAAGAACAAAATAAATAAAATAAATAAATAGATAAGTAAAACACAGAACAGAGTAACAAACGAACAATTTACAGATGTAGTTACAGGTAAATGCGGTAGAAAAATAATGCATAAATTGCTGAATTAGTACACATAAGAAAAATTAATTAATCCCTCAGTGGCTGAGTGGTAAAACTCGCGCTTCACAGTGCGAAAGGCCGGCGTTCGAGACCCGGTAGCGGCAAAGCGTAGCAGTTTAAAATCCTAAAATGGATCTGGTACTTCTAATAAGCTGCGAAAATGAAGGAAATGCCACTGGGCGGGCCAGGAGCGGTATGGTATACGCGTGTTCATATACGGTTCGGTGGCTCCGAACCCTTACACCGAAAGGTAGAAAGGGTGAAAGATTAAGAAAAAGAAGAAAAATGAATAACTACATAAATATATGATATAGGCACGTGGATGTGTAACATAGGGTAAAATACATGAACGGATAAGCGTATGGATGGATAAATTCATCAACTAGGGATAAAAATTGCATAAACATACGACAGGTTTACATGGATGCATAATATGACACAAATACGTGGTTTAGAATACAGGTGCATAAGGAACGTACATGTTCTATAAGTATAAATACCTGGTTGTATGCTGCGGTGCCTAGATCATTGAAATAATACACATGGAGATTAATAAATACATAATTTACGTGGTGAATTATATGGAAACGCAATACAATTGCACATACGTAGGTAAATAAGCGGTTGCATAAAATCAATTCATAAAGTGAGGGATGCAATTTAAATAAACATACGATAGAACGACATTACAATGGAAAGTACATGGATTAATTTACGGTTGCATCGGAAATGTACATGTTGATTGGTACAAATACCTGGTTATAAGGTGCGGTGCCTAAAATAGTGAATTAGTACACACAGAATTAATTAATACAGAAATTTACAGGTAAATCATGCGAATGTGCAATACAATGATTAAAAATATGAATGGCTATACATACAGGTTAGTAATTCGGCACAAATACAAAAACACATGGCTGAATTGCCCGGCAGCACGGCGATTCACACACTGCGACTGAAGCCCTATTTTGATGGGTGCGCCGGGTTTATATAGTATTTTCAAGAACAAATTCGATGTTAATGGGCGGGGTCTAGAAAAAGACGGGAAGGTTACAAATATAGGTGGCTCCGCTGCCGGTCGGCATTTGGCCGATCGCGCTCGGGCCGTGCACATCGATAATGTCGGAGAATAGCAACGGGAGGTTATGAAATGATTAACTTTACTTATTGTAACTTAGTTTCTAATAGTAACACTTAAATTTATCCGGCCGATTCGCAGATATCGCCGTTTTTGCAACCGTATGTTTGCCGTAGCCGATCGGAAGCGTTCGGCTTTCCTCTGGCCATACGGTTTTGCGTGCATACGAGCGATATCTGCGGTTTCAACCGAATTTTTGGCAAACTTGCCATGGGTGGATTATCATGAAATTTGAATGTGCTGTAAGCCACATTCTACAGCATCATTCGGTGAAAAGGAAATTTGATTCCATTCCAGCCGATTGTTTGCAAATGAAAGTTAAAGTTGGGGTAGTGTTCTCCCCGTGTTCTAATATGATTCTGTGGATGAATTTAAAAGTTTTTGTACTGAATGCGTGTGTTTAATTAAAATGAGTGGAATGTTAATGGTTTGCTTAAATCTAGGCGTTAACTAATTAGCGAAAATACAATAACGATGCGCTAGCATCTAGGTGGTATAAATAATACATAATAAAATTTGGCGGCGAGAATTTTTGTTTCACGTCTGTAGTTCGCGATGGCGAGTTTATAAGGTGTTGTTTGGGCAGGCTTTTCACCTGTCCATTCGCAAATAACGTCTAAGAACGGTTTCGACATTAGCACATATCTGTGATGGTAACAATAGGAGCGGCAGCAACGTCCTTCTCGCGTTATGGTACCTGTTAATGACCGAATCCACGTGGGCTTCGAAGGTCAAGCCTTGATCCAAGGTCACTCCGAGATATTTGACCTCTCGCTTCCAAGGCAATCTTTGGTTCCCCGCGAAGATGTTGTCTGCGGGGATACCTCTTTTCCTTGTGAAGCGGATTCCCTCGCATTTGTCGATGTTCATCTTGACCCTCCATTTGTTACCTCAGTCCAGGATCTCATCCGTGGCCGCTGGGAGTCTTCGGCATATAAGGTCGTCTTTCGTAGAAGTCGTCCATACCACCGTATCATCTGCATACACCGCCAGCGAGGTAGCCATCGTCCTCGGCAAATCGGAGGCGTAAATCAAAAATAGCTCCGGTCCCAGAAGGGAACCCTGTTCTGCCCCCAAAGTAGGACTGCACGATCCTGGCCAGCTGGCTGTTCATGCCGGCTCTGATCATTTTAGCAATCAGGCCGGCGTACCACACGGTGTCAAGAGCGTTGGCTAGGTCGAAGAATACCGCCCCGACCGTCCGCCTTCTCTCCATGGCCTCTCGGACAGCCTCCGTAATTCGAAAAAGTTGACAGCCCGGGCCGGAAGCCAAAGTGTTCGTATTGGAGTACCTCTTTGGCTTCCAGGTCTTCCCGGAGACGGCTTAATATTACTGCCTCAGCTGTTTTAGAAAGGCCTGACAGCAGGCTTATGGGGCGATAGTTCTGGGGAACATGGGATCTCTTCCTGATTTGGAGATCATTCTCACGTCGGCGGTCTTCCAGACCGCCGAAAATACACCCAGCGTTAAAATTCCGTTTATGATGACGAATTTCTCCGTCACTCGTTTCGGCAACATCTTCAATGCGGCGCTGGTGATTCTATCCACTTCCGGAGCCTTCTTTGATTTAGTCGACCTGAAGTACGCCTCCAGTTCTCCGATAGTCGCCGGCGGAATCGTTGCCGCAGGAGTACTTGGGAGATTTTCTGCGAGCCTCTCCACTTCTTCTTCCAATTCCTCGTCGGAGTCGTACTCCTGCGGACCTTCATAGATGGACCGAAGGTGGTCAGCCATCGTTTCAACCTTTCCAGGGTCATCGTAAACCAGTCCAGTCCTTCCCTGAAGCGGCGCAGATGCTCGATTTGCTGCGCTCAACTTCAGGGCCTTGGAAACCTTCCACAGCGATCCGTCGACGATAGCCATAGTCGATATGTGCTCGGACCACCTCTCTTTGCGGAATTTTCGCAGTTCTTTCCTGAGCCGGCTTGTTAAATGATCGGCTACAATTCGGTCGACGGGTGCAAGCGTTCTCTGGAGTCTTTTATTCGCCCTTCTTTTCTCCTTTAGCAAGGCCTTCAAAGCCGGAGGCAGCTACTACTGGTGATAGTGCTGCTTGCGGAGGAAATTTGCCCCGGAAATGGAGTCTTGGATGATGTTAGTCAGCGTGACGGCCGCTCTCCAGGTTGTCAGGTCCATCGACGTCGCCTATCTCATCGGCGCGGCGCTCCGCAGCCTCGGCGAACCGAGCCCAGTCCACGCTCCGCAGAGGGAGGGGGTCCAGTCTCCGTGTCCTACCAGCCAGGACGATGACGATCGGGTTGTGGTCCGACGACAACTCCGGGGCGGAAGAGGCTGTAATTGGTCCTCGAAGTCCTCTTGACATGACGAGGTCCAATGTGTCCGGTCTTACGCCGCGGCGCGCCGGCTCGAAATTACGTTGGACCGTCTGGGGGATGCACCGAAATATCGTTGGCGCAGATGTGTGTAAACATTCTCCGACTAGACGAGTTCGTTATGTTGCACCCCCAGAACGGGTGTTTCAAGTTGATATCGCCGGCGATAAGGACCGGATCATTCCCTGCCATCAAATCATCAACGTCCTCGGACTCGTACCCTGGCCTGGGTGGTGCGTAAACTGAGACGATCTTCAGTCGGCTGAACCCCGGGGGTCGAACGTAGACAGCTACAGCCTCCATGGAGCGCAAAGGAGGCACGGCCGCCAACGAGTGGCCGATATGTGCCCGTATGGCTACGGCGACTCCTCCGCCGCGTTGCTTCAGACGGTCGAAGCGATAGATCCGGAAGTTGACTAACTTGAATCGGTCACTCGGGCGCAGCCACGTCTCGCCGATGGGGACGACGCCGATGTCCTCCTGGGAAGTGAACGCTGCAAATTCGTCACGCTTGCCGGACAGACCATTCGCATTCCATGCCACTATTTTCAGCGCAGGAATATTGTCCTCCAATCCACACGAATCAGCCATTTCCTACGGAATATTTCTCGGTCGAGTAGAGGGCCTAAATAGTCTCCGCAACGCTAGCGAGATATTGTACCGCGTTGCGGAGCGCCGACAAGACCTGGAACATTTCGTCCGTTGGCTGAACTTTTCTGCCCAACCGAGGAGTCGGGGCCGCCTTCGTGTGGGCCATGTTGGTCTGGACTTTGGAGGTATTCGGAGTCTTCTGCGCTGAAGACGCACCAGGGACTGTCCGCGATCCGGCCGCCAATTGTGCAAAGGGGCGCCAGCCCTTTGGGTGGAAACGGGCTGACTCTTCTCCAGGGAGTTCTGGGGCATCTCCTCTCGGATGGGAATCGGCTTTCATTTAGGACATTTCGGACATCCTCTGTAGTTGGCTGGATAACGCTCGGTACAATTGGCGCATGTAGCGGGCTCGGACTTTGGCCGCGGGCACTCGCTCACCACGTGGCCCTCGTCGCAGGCAACGCACTTTCAGGGGGCGGTGCAGCGCGATTGCGCATGCCCATACCGCTAACAACGGAAGCATTGTTCCAACCCCGGACGCGCCCTCATGGTCTCAACGATCACGTCCAGGGAGAATACTTCCGCTAGTTGGTAAATATCTTTAAACTTTTTATAAATCTTGACTAAGATAAGCGGCATGGGCACGCCTGATCACTCCTTCCGGTTGGAACCTCTTCTCCCAGAGGTCCGTCAGCACCTCGTCGGTCGTAAATTCCACAGGAACACCCCTCAGAACGACGTTGAGGAGCTTCTCGCTTGGCAGCTGGTATGTGTGGAAAGGGATAGTTTCTGCGAGGAGCAGATGGGTTATGCCTGTGAAGTTGTCTGTGCTTTGGTGAAGCAGTATCCCCTTCGTTTGATGAGAGGCGATATCTCAACCCAACGCGTCCTGTCTCTGATGACGATAGGCGGAATCTTCATCTCTGGAGGAGGTGCTCCGTGGGTGCTGACGGTCGCGGCGTTTGATGAGGGCCTGGCCTGGTCACGATTCCGCTGCGTCGAAATATGTCCAGAAGGTCCCGTAGGGACCGCGCCACTGGCAACAACGTCAATGTGGTCCATATCCTCCTGTACCTTGCGAATCTTCTTTGCAATAGGAGTTCTGGGCGGGGGAGGGGGAGCGAGTGATGGAAGTCCCGCTACCCACCTTCGTACCTACAGCTTCGTCGTCGGAGGAAGCAGGTCGACGTTTGGATTTTCGATCTCTTCGCTTGCCAATCACTGTGGCTGAAGCTTCAAAAGAAGCGTTCAAGTCAGTATCCTCTGAAGATATCATCTCTTGCTGAACGGGTGACTTTGGTTGTTGTTTCTCACCCGTTCCGAACAAATTCTTCGCCATAGTGCTGCTTTCTCCGCGCGATTGGGGAATCTCAACGGGAGCCTCGACGAGTTTATTAATATCATACGTCGAGAGCTTTCTTCAATCTGTACTACTGCGCTACCTCTTAGTCCGCGTAGGAATAGGGGTGTCGATCATGTCAGTGTCATCCTGAGTGTCAACCACCGCCCCGAGGGAAGGGGCAAGTGAACGTCTACGGTGGTGACAATGGTATTTGGAGGTGTCCTTTGCATCATTTGTAATGACCAACGGTTCAGAATAATAAAAGAATAACAATAGAATTAAAATTGTAAGAAACGTAACAAACGTAACAAACAGACTGACAAAAGACAACTATGTATGAATAAAATTCGTTAAAATAATAAATAAATATAAAGTAATCTTAAAAGCTTTAAAAATCTTAAAGGAGATTGCCTTATTTTCTCTCTCTCTTTTTTTTTCCTTTTTTTAAAATTATTCTTTTCCTTTTTCCTTTTTTTTAAATTATTCTTTTCTTTTTCCTTTTTTTTAAAATTATTCTTTTGGTTATTATCTTTTTTTTCATTTTTATTATTCCTTTATTTTTCTTTTTTAATTATTTTCTTTTACTGTCTCTTTTCTTTTTTAATCTTACAACTCTTTTCTAATATTTTATTTTATTTACTTCTTTTGATTTTTCCTAATCTCCTTTATTTAATTAAAATCGGAAGAGTCTTAATCAAATAACGTATCTAATAATAACGTTCCTGTAGCCAGGAATCGTCGAAGAAATTCTTCTATCGCCTCAGCGGCGATCGTCCCATTTGTCGGGCAATCCAATCTACGCACGCCGGGCGAGCCGTCAAGCCCGGGGTGTGCGACAAGGGACCACCTGCTCCGATCTCACCCAATGAGCAGGAGTGAGATGGAGTCTGATGCGGTCAGCTGGAGAGATCGTCGGGTTTGGCGATGCAGTGGGAGGTGGGGTTGCGCGGAAACGTGCGCTACTAGTACTGGGTTGGTAGCGGACCTCGAGACTTAATAACTCGAGAACCGGGAATGCTACCAACACCGAAAGAAAAAAACAAAAAGTAGCTACTGACCTTATCTATCTTTTCCACCTATTTTGCACACTGCACCGTCACTTAAAACTTTTGTCCCGCGTAAGGGATTCGACCCCGATCAACCCGGCGGAGATCTTATCCCTATCAGGGGAAACAACTTTTTTAATCGTACGGGTAATTAGCCGGAAAATCATTTTTAAAAATTCACAACAGAGCGCTCAAAACACGTGTGGTTCCTTACAACGTTCGATCTCAACTGATATTTTTTCAACTATGTTAACAACTTTCGGGAACTCAACTTATGAACCTCGTGTTGCGCTTTCTCCTTTACGGCGCCAGTCACAAAGAAGAACCCAACCACCCAATCGGTTCACTCCATCGAAATACGATAAGGGGAAGAGTGTTATATAGTGATTCAAACAAACCAAATATAAATATATAAATAGTGTAAATTCCGCCACCATGCATATTCTCTCCTCAGTCGTATACTAGTAAACGAACGAGTAGGTAGTGGAGATAAGCTTTCATTCTACGATATGAATATATGTATGTATATTTTATATACACAGGTGTTCTTATACTGTAGCTATATTACCGAACATAAGAATAAAATACGTTTTAAATACCATCGACTTTAATTAAATAAAAAGAAACTTAGCCTTACCATGTTGTGCGAACACAACAGGTGACCCATTGATGAACCTGATATTTGATAATAAAAGTGGTCCTTAAATACAAAATAACTAACATATGGACTTTCAAAACATATCACCGAAATATTAAATAATTTAACCACGTCTTTCGATTATGTCATAGGTGATTCTTTCACATTCGTCAATAAAATGAAAAATATATCTATTCCAAACAATTATTCTTTAATCTCATAATGTAAGATCCCTGTGTACTAATATACATAGGTTTTTAATCATAGAAACTATGAAAGAAGAAACATCTCAACTAAATGGTCCTGCAAACCTACTAGCTCTGGCCGACTGTTA
Source organism: Chrysina gloriosa (assembly GCA_038088585.1). NCBI lineage: Eukaryota > Metazoa > Arthropoda > Insecta > Coleoptera > Scarabaeidae > Chrysina > Chrysina gloriosa. The sequence goes on along the minus strand of CM076094.1, from coordinate 27,255,318 downwards.
AATTCACAACATCCAATGAAACAAAGAATCAATACAGCCACAACACTAAAAATACAATATTAAATCTAAGTAGTCAGGAGTTCCATAACGAAGAAATAACTGTAATTAAAAGTATATTAAAATCCAACCAATACCCCCTTAAATTGAGCAATAAATTATTACATAACAGTAGGATAGTGCACCACGGAAATAGCAAGGAACCGAATACAAATAGTAAACATTTTTCTTTCCCATATATCAAAGGACTCAGTGAAAAACTGAAAGTAATTTTAAATAACAAAACAGATCAATTCGCGTTCTATAACACAAAAACTTCAGCCTTTTTATTCACCCTCTTAAAAACAAAAACACCGATGCCACTACAAAGCAGGGTGTTAGACCTAATACAAAAAGAAATAGTTTCTCCGTACATTTTTTCATAGAAACCGTTCCCCTTTTCTCTCCTTTTGTGTCCCTTCTAGGAAATATTCTCTAATCTTTAAATTTTCGCCTCCGTCTTACATATGTTTGGGTAGGTCAGTACACTTTGATCCGTAAGAAAGAGCAGAGACAACCATATACAAGTTACATCCCCAACTTTCAAACACAATACCTAAGTTAAATGAACCGGATTTAGTTATATATGTTTTCCAAATTTCACTCTTAGTACATTAGGTAGGAACTGTTAAACCTACCATTTTGACGATTCTTTGATTGTATTAATGTATTTTTAGTCTGATGATGCTATATAATATATAGCGAAACGTAACTCCATGTACTGCTGCGTTTAATTAATTGAATTTCTACTGTCCGAACTCCGAATAAATATTCTTAGGTAAACACGTATAACTACGACGGATCGCGTACGTGAACGTACTGATGACGCGCCTAGTGTAATGCGCGAACAAAACCTAATTTCGTTTCAACTCAAGCATACCTAATATTATTATATCATGCCTGATACTAGTGATGTGTCGTTCAGAACCAGGGATATGAAACTGGCATTATGAAACGGGCAACAAACATAGTATGTGGGTCACTCCGGCGAGCAGTAGTAAGGGGATCTAACAACCAATAAGAGTGGATGCTTTCACATTTGCTTTAAATTGCTTTAAATATTCCTTGATATTTGAGAAATCCGCGTAAATTTTAGAAGAAAAAGCGACATTCGTTCTGTGTTGTTCGTAAGGGTTTGGTCGAGGAATTGGATTCCATAGAATGTAAATAATTTGGCAAGTATAAATTTTAAAGGAGAAAAATAAGGTGGAAAATGTCATAAATGTTTCAAACTAACGTTAGTCTTGTTGATTTTTGTCAGCGGTTTAAACGCCGGCCAAAGCTAAAGTTTTCTGACTGCGTCGTAATTTTAATTTAAACCAAAAATTAAGTACATAATGACGGTTTCTACTTAGTTCTAAATTATTTTTTTCTTATTTTCACACTGTACTCTTCAGAGAAGTTCTCACCCTGAACTAGGCTATTTTTGACCATCCGAACACAACCCGACTACAGATACTACTGTGTTGTAATTTTCTTTTCTTTTTTTTAGGGTTGTAGCCTGCAGTAGAAGACACATCAGATAACGTTTTTGCTTGTGCTGCTTGATTGTTTGGTGAAAGCTGTTAACTTTAATATAGAAGTTGTAAGAAGGATTGTTGCAAGTATTCAGGCTGTACAACTGGTACTAGAACAGTGTCCGAAGGCTTTATTAAAACGTATTTCTTCAGCTTCCCCACAGAACCATACTACCATGATCCGTGGAAAATGATTGCAACGTAGACTCTTCTCGAAATTAAAAATTCTGGCATAAGGATCATTTTGTAGATTCCGATTTCGTAAATGAGGGGAAAGACCAACTGAAAGTTGGGGCAGTTCCATATTGCATTATTGGAAGATCTTCCGTTTCCAGATGAGAATAGTAAGATAAGCACAGACAATGCTCTGTTTACTTTACCAGAAAAAGAAGAACCTTCCTGTTCATGATATAACCTATAAACATCCATAACTACTTGTGGATGCTTGGAACAAAGCATCTCCTCATATTTGCAAAATAACGAGGTAATAAGCAATTTTGGTAACGATTTTCAAGATCATAATTGCACACTGCACAACTGCGATAATTTAATTTTAGAAAAGTGTGTCCCTTTTCTACTCTAAACATTTTGCAGGCACATACACAAGCAAAAAGCTGTATCTGATGAACACTCTCGCAAGATGAGGAGGTTGAACAACAAATAATTTTGTTTTGTTTATTTATATATTTATTATGTTTTTATTGACGACGCAATATGTATCTTTTTATTTATTATATTTTACAGAATAGATATTATTTGTTTTCTATCTTTAATTTATTTT